>JAXCLQ010000002.1:9069743-9082582 GCA_035584115.1 Cedrela odorata | reverse complement strand
AGACAACATTCGAGAAAAAAATCCCTCACTTTCTAGCAATGCTCGAAAGTAGGGGTTCTCACTTTCAAGAACATGCAGCCGAAATTAACATCTCCGACCATACATGTCCTGCTCCGAAAATGAGGAAAACCCCAGCTTGCAAGCAAAAATTGGCAATTTTTTTTGTTTTCCATCAAAATAAATGTACATCCCCACAACATAAATCTCTTAATACATCTCATTTACCAAAAAAAAAAAAAAACACAAATCACAAATTATAAAATCGCAACTAAAAACAATAAAAATCACCAAAAAGTAAACAAACTTACTTTTTTAGTCTTTCTAGCATCGGATCTACAATCTCAGCCTTCAACCGGTCAAAAACTCGTCGGAAGCAAAGAAGAATAGTTCACTTTTGAGAAGAACGGAAAATGAAGGAGAAATGAGAGAAGATAAGTGTTGTTTTGGCTAGGAGGGCAAATTGGTCTAATTTAATATTTTTTTTTTGGCATGTTTGGTAAATGAATTATTAAAGTAGTTAGTTTAATAAAATAATTTTCAAAAGTGGTTAGTTTTAAAAATTTTCCTTTTTTTTAAGGGATTAAATTGTCCAAAATGTGCTTATTTTATTTTTACAAGTTTACTTCATTCTTCTTACAACAAAATCTTTATAAAAAAAAAATTATTTATTAATGCAATAACACCAATTTTGCTAATAAATATGGTTGACAGCCAAACAATCAGAAAAAAAAATAATAATAATTGAAAACTCTACTAATAAAAATTTTACTAGTAGAAACTCACTTGAAAAAGTAATACCAAACATACCCTTAAAAATAAAAATAAAAATAAAAACTAAATAAACCTATGAAATAAGATTATTTGATAACTAATAACCATTAGTTATTAAAGTATTATTTTTAAATTTTAAAAACTAAATAAATCATTGGATAAAATAATTTTACAACCTATAACACTTAATTAAAATAAACTATTACTATTTTATTTAAAAATAAAAACTAATTAGATTCATGAAATAAGATTATTTACAACTTGTAATAATTAATCAGAATAAAATGTGAAATAAAATGATAGTGTTTATTAAAAATAATACTCTCTTTGGGTTAAAAATATTTCATGTATTTTTTTTAAAGTTTAGAGAAAATGTGTAACATTAAAAAATTATATAAATCAAAGTATATTTATACTAATATTTAGGATTGCAATTGTAATTATCCCTCAGTCGTAAGTGAATTTGGTTCGAAGGTATATAATAAGTTATGATAGTTTTGTGACCAATGCCAAAATGAACTAAACGTTAAAGAATATATGAAACTATCTCTTTTATTTATTTTTTTTTTTAATTTTATTATTTTTATAGTGCACTGTCTAAAATGTCTAAAAAAACTTGAGGCTAAAAAACTCACCAACAGTAGGTGCAATGTTGCTTTCCCACCCATCCCACATTCTTCCGGTCTAGCTTTTGTTTGTTTGTTTGTTTTTTTTTTTTTTTTTTTTTTTTTTGTTCCCATATTATGTAATAATTACTTTTTAATAATTTTATTAGAAGTAATTATTATCTAATTTTTAAATCATTAACTAAAAAAAAAAACGAATAAGAGAACATAGATTTCTTAAAATAGTACGACAGGTTTCAGATTTGAATACTGTTCACTTTAGTCCAGTTATGGGACTTGAAAATAAATAAATAAAAACACACACCCACACACAAACAAAACATATTCATGTAATTAAAGGCTTACAATAAATTAAGTCAAGCTATCGATCAAATGAGCAAATCTTAGTCTTGCTTTATTTGCATCATGCAAAGAACATAAATGTCCAAACAAATAGAGATTAGGCACTAGGAAATCTTATCTTAAATCACACGGAACTAACAAAAAATAAAAAATCCAAATCTTTGGAAAGTAGGAAGATTACACAAAATTTTCTTTTTCTCACTGATTTTTTCTCATATTCTACAATCTCGTACATCGTTTACATGAATAGTATAATGATTTGAAATTTTAATGCAAATTAAAGTCTCTAATATGATCGGTGATTTTACAAGCATACGCTTTTCTTTGAATAAATAGCTGGCCTTTCTCTCTTTTGTAACTTAAAAAGGAAGTAACCTGCAGTAATGTTAATACTTGAATCAGAGGCACCCACCGGACAGTTTACTGTTACGATGGTTGCATCTGATCCTGTAATAGTGCCTGTTGGAGCTGAATGACTTGTTGACGCTGTTCAGGTGGCAATGAATTCAACTGCTCCGGTGTTAAATTCAACACTTGCTGCAGTAAGGCAGACTCCACGTCATGTGGAAGCTGCGACTGAGACTGAGAAAGAGAAACAACACTAATGTCATGTAGAACCAAAAGAGCATTGTTCAGAACTTGATATCAGAAGAAAATTGCTAAACGTTGTAACAAAAGCATGGAAAATGTCAACCAAAAAGGGCAAAGAAATGGTCATTCTCCTCCAGACTGAAATATCAGCAACTTCTATACCAAAGTAAATAGTACAAAAGACAGACATCACATCACATCACATCAAATCAATTACGGAATAAACAACCAACCCAGTCATATTTACAGGCACTTCTGCGAGTCCCTTTTTCCACTTGATAGTGATGCATTAGATAGCATTCAGTACCATGGTCATCATTACGAGTACGTATTTTTCTTGCACAAGTATATGATGACAACTGATATACATAGTAATTTGCTGCATACAGACAATTCTTCAGAAATTCAGCACTTTAAATTTCAGAACCCCTCTTAGCATTAAAAATTCGGTCAAACTTTCGACACAGCACTGTAATGATAGTTGAAGCCATAGTAAAATGTTCAACACTTCTAGTTAAGTAAACTACTAGGGGATTCACAAAACAGGAAACGCTTGATTTAGCATAAAAATACAAGAAATCTTAAGACCTGGCTACTGAGTTTAGTTCCCTAAACAATAATTGTCCAAGATAATGCTTTGTCCAAATAATTTCAATTTTTAGCACTCTTGGATCATGTGTATGACTTGATTGTAGTTCTATAACTCAAAAGATAACTTCTTAAATAATCCAATAGCAAAATGTTAGCAATGCCATCAATTTCTTAACAAAATAAAACAGTAAAATTTGTAAACCTTCCGTATACCTTTCTTTATCCCATAAAATTTAAAATATCCATTACACGCAATTTCATTCTAAATAAGCACCCACTAGTTTCACATACTATGTCTCTATTCATAGATTGCATATGTAGTGTCCCATCACCACCCACTCCAAAAAAAAAAAAAAATTGAGGATCCTCTACCCCCACCACATCTTGAAGAGAGAAAATATCACTGTTTGGGATACCTAAGCAGGCAATACATGAACCAGAAACTAGATGCAGAAATAGATGGTTGTAATTTATCAAGAACGTCAGAGAGACCAAATTACCTGAGGTATTTGTTTCTCAGAATATTGCACCTCTTCTACTTTAGGAATTGAACTTACAGGCATCACACCAACTCCAAATGCTTGTGATGGTGCAGAGCCAGTGGATTTGGATACATTCAAAGCCCCCACAGAGAAAGAGGTGCTGCTTGCATTGTCCAATTTAACCAGTTTTGAAGGGCAATTTATTGATTCTGAAGAATCATGACCCATGCTTCTTTTCTCAGCTAAACCCACAGACATGTTTGTATATGCATTATTTCTATGTACCCAGGTTGCATCATCAGGAACTCTAGCAGATCTACCACCATCCTTACTAATTGTCTGTACGATGCCTGATGATATTGAGGGGCCAGGCTGTTTTGCAAAGGAAGTTAGATTTTTTAACACATATATTAACTACAGTAACAAACATATAATTATCAACTAAAAACTGTAGATTAGCTATTAAGTATTTTGGTTTTCCACTATGTTCTAAAGAAGTTAACGGGTTAACAGAGAGAGTAAAAAAATTGCCAAGGATTGCTACTCAAGTAAAATTATTTTGTTCAGTGCAAAGTATTCACTTCTCTCGCACATTCTGATAGAGAGAGCGAGTGCTGTAAGAGTAATTTCATCAATGTAAATATTAAAGCAACAACAAAGGGAATTATACTTCCTGTTAATTTAACCATTACTGTACATTCTATATGCCTAAATACTTGCTTCTTTTAACATTTTTCCCCTTTATCCCTTCTTATTTTTAGTCTAAGGTAAGGTCCACACCAAAGGTAGGGACACAAGTAGTAAACTCCCTTCACATATCAAACCAGAGCTAGAAGAATATTCTATTCTGCATTGCAAGCCCAAAGAGAACTTCCTTTTAAGATGTAAATATTGGCCCCTGCTATAGAAAATAATAATAAGCACTAGGAAACTTTGGCACCTGGAAGCCAACATCTGATGACGGAGGGCGAGGTATAAATGAAGACCGCATGGCTGCATTTGGAAGATTTGTCCATGCGTTATGCCCTAAAGTGGAAGCTGCACCCTGTACTTGATTTTCTAGATAAGGAGGTTGTATTTGCAGGTTCAAGGAAGAAGAATTTGCCACCTGAATTTGAGGCCTAACAGATGGGTGTATTGAAGGAAACGTTGGAACTCCAGACAGCCCAGCAAGTGTGGCTTGTTGTAGAACTTGGTTCTTGGCATGTTGTGCAAGCTGAATTTGAGGACGCATATTGGACTGTGAAGGTGCAGAAAATTGGTTATGAAGCAAAGAACTTAGAGGCATGGCTTGAACTTGACCTTCTTGCACTTTGGAAATTAATTGCATCTTCTGCGCAAGTGGGGTTAGCCCCGGTAGTTGAACTATTTGCTGCTGACTCTGCTGGCCATCTTGTAATGAAGGCTGTGCAGGGTGACCTGGAGCCTGTCGAAGATTTGGCATCTGCAACTGTAAAATCCAAAGATGAAAAAAAAAGGCAGATATTATGTGACAATCACCAAGTTCTGAATGTCATATAATGATTCAAATTCTTAGAGAATATGATACAAACCACTTGGGGAGTCACCATTCCTAGCATTATTTGTGCCTGCATGCATAATTAGACAAATATTTCTAAGATCAAGCAAGTTGTGTGTAAACATGACACAATCACATTGCAAAACAAGAAATAACATATCAGAACGTAATCAGAAATGAAACTGCTTATGGGCACATCAAACTTTTGGATTTGGGGAAAAGGAGAATCAAGGGATCTCTGAGATATCCAAGGTGGAGCAGCCAAAAAGTTCATTTATCTAGATCAAGATATACTCTGTTCATGCGTGTGTTTGTACTAAAAAATAAAATTAGAAGAAAAAAAGGGGATAAGTGATCTTTTACTTTAAAACCATCGGTGTCAGACATACAAATAGAGAGACTGAAAATGATTTTTCACTCTTTGACTTTCAGGTCAATGAGGCAAATGAGATTATTGCATATACGGCATTGAAGAACTAGGTGTATTTCCTTTGAAAAATAATTGCCTTCAAGGCATACAGTGCTGTAGGGAATGGTTTCATGGAGATGAACTTAGAAACGAAATGGAGCCCAGAATCTGAAGAGGAAGGTTTTGGAGTGCAAGCGCTCATCATATAATTGAGACAAAGCTCCGGGGTTACATCATAAACAGCTAAAAAGATTTTTACATTCTTCCTTTGTGGTATAAATAAAAATCTTTACTTGTAATTGGTAATGAAGAAAGGAGATAAGATTAGGTTTTGTGGGCTGGACTGCTAGTGTTTGATAATAGAGGGGATGCAAGCAATTCCCTTGTAATAAAATCCAAGAGAATATATAAGAGCAGTTTCTTGGCTTTTTCAAGCTAAAAAAAAGGCAATATGTAAAGTTAGTAACATGCAAAATGCATTGATGACAAATTAAGAATATTTCAATATTGGTATGTTCCTTACATTCTTCAATTTCACAGCTCAAAGCTATCTTATTCACCAATTTAAAGTGCCAAGACTTGCTCATGAGGGAGAGGATGGAGAAGAGAGCAATACAAAACAAACATGAAAGCAAGTGCATTTGTGTGCTCACACACGCTCAGACAGACAGAGAGAGAATGTCGAAGGATGACGTTTGGAAATATATATATTTTTTCCTTCGCTTAATTTAAAGCAATGGATATCTTAAGTTCCATTGTTGCAATAAACTATTGGTATCTAAAGCTTCATTGGTATCTTAAGTACCAATAAATATAAAACAAGAAGTTTAAACTTGTCTGAAGTATAATTAAAATGTAACCGCATGTCTCCACCTGCTGCTCAATATATCTAACTAATTTCAGCCAATGAGAGCACCATATTATAGCCATAATATGATTTCCTTTTCACATAACTATTCTAAAAGCTCCAAGTCTCAAGAAATAATGGTAAAACTAGAGGGTATAGGTGATGGTGTTGATTAAAAATGCCTACATTTCAAATGCAAGAAGATCTAAGATGGAAATACAAGAAAAAAGATATATTGCTATTATCTCTGCAAATGGCAGAGAATAAGAGACCCACACGGAGAAAATTTAAAGCAGTCTGTATAAGAAATCTCTTTCATTTATGGGCATATGCACATAGCAGAGATAAGAAAATTGAAGTACTGACCAACAATGCACTATAAAAGAGAGAAAAAAGAAAACCCTCTGCCCGTCAAGGTTTACCAAACAATAGATAAACACACCTGGAAAAGAGCTTTTAGCAATTGAGGTTTCGCAAGTAATAGCTGGCGTGACAGTTCCTTGTTTTGAGTAGCCATCAACTGCCATCAGCTAAGACATTAAATATACCACTAATCTAAGTAATCTGGGGAGGAAATATGGACTTTACTAAAATAAATACCTTCATCTCAGACATAATTTCATTTAGCTGATTCCTGGACATTCTAGCCAGATGAAGTGTTAAGGGATCATTGGCAGATGGCAGCTGACTCCATATACCATTTTGATCTGACTGCATCCCAACCTGGCCACCACCTAGAGCTCCAGTCATGACAGTTGCAGCAGTTATAGCTATATGAAGACCAATTGGCTGATGCAGGACAATTTCCCCGGGGATCACTGGGCCCCCTAATTGTTTTTGAGGGTCTGAGATGTATCCACAAAAGATAAAAATAAAAAATAAAAAAAGTCAGTAGCCAAATTCCACTCTCTGAACTCAGTGTAGCAGACAGTGGTGCCCAACAGCTAACCAGGAAAAAAAAAATGAAGAAGAAGAAAGAAAGAAAGAAAGAAAGAAAGAAAGCTCCTAGATGTTAATTGTTTGGAAAGACAACTCAAAAGTACAAATATTTGATAGGAAAAATAAAAGGAAAGATAAAAGATAAAAGAAACTAACCAACATTTGCAGCCATTCCAGGTCCACCACGACCCTGCAAGAATAGGCAAAGCAATCATTATTGCTTTAAGCTTCCAATGGAAACTGACACTCAACATAACTACAAATCAGTGCCCAAAATTTTCTGGCCAAGTTTCGTACCAAACAAAATCAATTGCCAGAACATGTTTACATTTGGCATAGGTCAGAAAATTTAGTACCCAAGAATCTGTTTTAACATTGCCCTCGGTAAAGTTAAATTTCATCCATAAACCTCCACAAATAGTAAATGTTTTTATCCCTACTCAAGGAGTTAGTTCTTCTTTCCCTATTTTCTATAGTATGTTGTAACTAAATTAGAACAAACAGTTAGTTTAATATTCATGTGATCAAACAATTTAAGATATCTGTGACAATAAAGCAGCAAATCTTTGCACCATCAATCTGATTTGGTTCATCACGACCGATGAACCACAGCTGAAATTATGACAGAATACCTTTATTTATATGAAGAACCCTAGCCCTCTCACCAAAATGAAATTTGCAGGGCTCATTGCAATAATCACAGAAAACTTTTTTCCATAATTTGGTTTTTCAAAACATAAAAATTTTCCAACAAGAAATCAATCATCATGCTGCTTGTTAACCTGAAACATTGGCGGTGAACTGCCTGCAACATATTATTCATCAACCATTACAAATTGGACCACATAACCTCCTTGGCAAGTGCAATAAACAGAAGCATTAACATGTGTTAGTGTGTGTGTGCACATGTGTGTGAGTATGTGTATACAGAATAATTACATTCTTCAGATTTGGGTTAAAAGATCCATGATTTGAGTCAAACTCTAAGCAATAATGCCCCCAGCTTCAATTTTTGAAGTCAGATGAGGTACTTATTCTTTCTCTTCTGTTTTATTCTATTCTTCAGTAGCTCCATTATTTCAGTAGCATTCCTGCCCTCTAACCATGATCTCAGTTTTACTCTAATTTTTTGACCTTTAAACTTATTTCATCTCAAGACAGCAGTTAAAAGTTAAACTATTAGATTGCATTAAGAGGTATACAGTTGTCATTTTAACAATAATTTAATTTAAGCTTGAACATTATTGGTTGTAAATATTAATATTGAAGTTATTATAATTTTAATATAGTTGCTCAATTGAGAGAGCAGAAAAGGTCCCCTGGTGTTGATAATGGATAGCATGCAAAAATACTAAAAAAACATATACACTGTTAGATACCAATATAGTAACTCATATCAGATCGCTTAAAAAAAGTATGTAATAGACAAGAAAATCATTAAAAAACTGAAGTACAACAATTTGGTGTTGAAACATCTGAACTTATTAGTTTTAAGAAGCTAGTGCCACTGATAAAAAAATAATTAACTATAGAAACAATCACTTTTAGCTAAATAGCAAATAATATAAGCAGTAATGCAACTTAGTGTCTGTGTAGAATGGCTTCTCTACTGGCCAAAAAAGCTTTTTAATGTCAAAAGTTTTTTTTTTAAAAAAATTTTGTCATTTAGTTGTCACTGAAGATTAAAAAAAAGCTATTTTACCTCTCTTGGAAGTAACTCAAATTTTGGACTTTTAAAAGTAGAGATTTTTGAGCTTTTTTATAAGGTTAAATTGTTTGAAATACGTTTATTTAAAAAAAAAATACTTCGTTTCTCTCATAATATAACTTTAAAAAACTTGTCTATTAAGGTAATTATACAATTTTTACTAGAAAATGTACTTGACAACTAAACAACCAATAATTTTATTATTAAAAACTCTACTTATGAAACCTCTACTCTACTGGGCACAAGATCTACTCCAAAAAGGTCTACTCAAAAAGCTATACCAAACAAACCCTTAATCCTAGTCCACAAAGAACCACAACCGTGCCAATTATATGACTTTGTTAGAAGAGATGAGCTACATAGCCAGACATTTGACTATCACCTGCTCTCTATTTCTGTCAGCCCCTTTGTCATTTTCAGCAAAATCAACACGTAATTGCCTGCCATTGATCTCGTAACCTTGAAGATTACGGCGAGCACTTAGAGCTGTTTCTTCATCCTTATACTCACAGAATCCATAACCTTTTGGTTTTCCAGTTTCCCTATCAATAACTAATCTGAAACCAAAGGAAACAGAAATAGTTTAAACCATCAAATTACCATTTTAATAAAGAGAAAGGAAACTAAAATAAAGGCAAACCATCTTCCCTACTGCAGAAACCAAAATGAAATTAAAATAATTGACATTATTCGATTCATATTGTTAATAAAGATCAAGTTTCTAACGAATTTTGTATTATCAACAAAATTATGATATACGTCTTTTCTTATCTTTCCTTTTTTTTTTTTTTTTTTTTTGGATAAGAGATATAAAGCTTATTCCTTATTAACTAAATTAAATATAAACTTATAGCTCGGGAAACATACATCTGAGACTTTATATGAGGGATGTCACAGCTTAAGCATCTTCGAAAAGTTTACATGCAATCAATTTACAAGTGAGACATCTTATCTAAAAGACTTATTGATCATAACTATGTAGTTTCCAATACCAACAATCACAACTTATTCCAGCACTACTGAAAAAAAAAATGCTACAAAATAAAGCAAGAAAGTGCACGTGGAGATAATAAGCACAAAAATCGCAGCCACAAAACTATTGCTATCATACCGCAATAAGCATGTAGCATTGTTACAACCACACAGTATTTGTAATGCTTTCCCTCAAGATAATTTATAACGAATCCACTATCTTTAGTTTTCATTTGAATTCATCTCAATATGGATTTCAATTTTTACACTTAATGCATCCATAACTTTAGTGTATTGGTTTATAACCAACTAGTCGAAGTAGTTCCTAAACTCATAGTTTGAACACTAAAAGCAATGAAATTTCATGCCGATTTAAGCATATTAGGACACTATATTTACCACTACCGGCGTTTTCTACAATAATAGAAACGCAATAAAAATAAAAATTATATATTTTTCAATGATTTTATGGACTGTAAAATCCAAGGAGTAAAATTTCAAGAGTTGTTAATCGAAAGCTATGTTGAACTGACCTGAAAGACACAACGGGACCAACCTCCCTGCAGATTTCTATAAGCTGTTCCTCAGTTGCATCATACGGTATGTTCCCGACTGAAACCACAAACAAATATCACGAAAAGAAAACAAATTAAAAATCATCATAGCATCCTCAATTACCGTCGAACTATTAATGATTTGAAAAAAAAAAATACCAAATAATGGCTGTAGAATCAGATTAAAAAATATATATAGAGAGAGAGAGAGAGAGGAGACCGAAAACGCAACGATGCTGAGAAGAGGCCATGAAGAAGTTAACAAGAAAAGAAGAAGGTGAAGCGCTTCTTCATCTTCTTCATTCTCCAAACCAAACCACTCTAGTCGCTGCTTTCTCTTCTGTTTATGCGTTCGTTCAAACGCTGTCGTATCATATATAAGAGAAACTATAGTATATCTTTTGTCACAATAATTTATTTTAATTTAAATTAAATTAATTAATAAACACTGTATTTGAATTGGAATGTGCCGCTGGAGATTGAATCGAGAAACGAAGAAGAGGATGGCTATCTTTCTCTCTGTTAAAACTTACAAACGCAATGCGAACGAAGAGAAGGAAGAGGATATGAGATTCGACGTCGTATCGGGTTTAGTCTAGTCCAATCAAATAAGTGATGGAAACGCCGTCGTTTTCACCGAAGTCGACAATTTACTTCCTACTCCGCTAGTTGAATTTGGTTCTTCGCCCGCCCCTATCTGACGCGAAGAAATTGTGTTTGTAGAGATATATGAATTGAAAGGTTAGTTTTTATTTAATTTAATTTGTGAAATAAGTTTAATTAATTATTTCATTAATTTGAAATTTTAATTCTTTAAAGTTTCTCAAAATCTTCTGAATAAATGTATTTATTACAAGTTCATTAAAACTTTCTCTTAAAAATAAAGGTTACTACGGAAAAACATGATAAACTCTACTTGTACTCCCTCGCTTTTACCATTATTATGTTGTACTCTTTCTCCCATATCATCTCTCTCATCTCAAATTCTTTCTCGCTCGTAGATGTCACGTTTTAATATTGTGACATACGGTGTCGTTCTTTTATCAAAAAAATATATATATATGCTTTTCTCCTCAGAAAATCAGAAACAGAGTTCATGTCTTTTGATTCGAAGTAATCTAGTTTTTCAAAAAGAAAAAAACTAATTTTTAATCTTTATTTGGTAGATATAATTATGAAACTTTAGGATATCCTTTTTACAAATTGAAATTTTTAAATTTTTGATTTTAGATGGCTGTAAATTTGTTGAAAATAATATTTTGATTATTTTATAATTTGTATTTGAGTTTCTAAATAAATTTAATATATATATATATATATAAGAGATAATTGAATGTTCGAATTAAGAATTAGGGTTTATTTTTAATACTTAAAATAGTACCCAATTATATTGGAAATATCTTGTATTTTTTGGTTAGATAATAGCTAAGATAAATAGGTCGACTATTTAAATCTATGTTTAGAGCAATTGTTAATGTATATGAATCATGTATAAATGTATTGGATAATGTGATTAATTAGATATTTTAACTAAATTTAATTGTATTTCTCATTTTTGCATTGCAATAATGAAAGTAATAATCATAATTGTTTGGATAGGATAACACTAAATAAAGGTGAAATTGTTCAATATAAATTAGTGAAAGCCAAATTCCTCTTAATCAGGGTGTCTTACTTATCAAATACAAAGTTGGAGGAGCATAGTACTTGAGCAAAAGAGATATTCAAGCGATCATACTTTTCCATTTTTTACATCATAAAATAATCTAGTTTTCTTCCCAAAGTGCATTGATGAATGTAGGAATTGACCATTTTTTTATTAGTGTTATAAATTGTGATAAGAAAGATATCTATAAAATTAAAAAAAAAAATCATAGAACATTTGAAAATGTATTTCGATACAAAATTACTTTTGTTGCATATAATAATCACATTACAATTAGGATTGTACGTTTAATTCCAAGGTCATATTTTCTTATCTTCATTTCTCCATTTGGAAAAAACTTTTTTTAAAAAAATGAGGAAACGGTGGAAAATAGAAATTATTTTCATCCCCAAACGGGATGCACCCATTCCCATTTCTCTTATTCTTATTTTCTTATCTATTCATATTCGATTTCTCCATTTTTCTATTTTTATTTCTCTAAATTCAAATTTTCAAGTTTTCAAGGTTTTAAGTTTTCAATAAAAGTGTTATAAGAATTAAACTCATGACCTCTCACAATTACAACAAATGTTATACCACTAGACTAAACACTCTATTTTGGATAATTAAATCAATTAAAAAATATTTAACTATCAAATGAAGATGGGGATGGGAATGACTGTAATAAAGTTTTTGTTTTTAAAAAAATTTGTATTACTTCGTATGTAGCATTTGACTATTATGAAACTTTTGCTTTATTTTATAATAATTTTTTTTATTTGTAATGTACTAATAAAATTTATCTTGTATTTATGATGAAATTTTTTTTATTTATAATTTTTT
>JAXCLQ010000002.1:9049127-9069643 GCA_035584115.1 Cedrela odorata | reverse complement strand
TACCTCTACCCCATTTCTCCAAATGTGCAACCCTAATTACAATATATCATCCGTTATATTAAGGATGATATATTAAAAATATTATAACATATTAATTATAACGTTGGTCAAATAATTTTTGACCAGTGAGTTTTATGACAAAAACAAAAAAACTTGCATTTTCAAAACTCAATATCACAGATTTTTAAAATTATAATCAACTACTTGTACAATCAGAGTATACTTATAATCACATTTACTTAAGTAAAATAGTAAACATTGAGAATGTAACATGAATTTTTATTTTTTTAATTATTTACTCACTTGAAAAGTATAACATATCTTATAAATAAATTTTAATATGAACTCAACTTAATTTCTTGAGAGTTAAGTGTGGTAAAGAGATGATTTAGAATGTTTAGTAGGATGAAAATAAATAAATAAAGGAGAAATGGATGTTTTAGGGTTGGAGGAGCTGTTGTTCGTTGGAAGATTGAGGGGTGTTCTAGTCTTTATACGAGTAAATTTGTCATGTTTGTGAAAAAACTAAAATATATATATATATATATATAAAGCACTTTTAAGACAAATTTAAACAAAAAAAAAAAGTTTTATAGTTAATTTTATTTACATGGCCTATCACTTTTTCTATTTTCAAAAACTTACTTATTATTAATAGTGGACGCTCTCTTATTTATAGAAAATCTTAAATTTTTTATATTTATATAATCTTAAAATGTTTATATATTATTATTTAAATATAAATTTAAAAATAAAATAATAATTATTATTATTATTATCTTCAATATTATCTTATAAATATAAAAATATTTATTTATTTATATAAAATTTTTTAAGACATTTATACTTTATAAAAGTATAAATATAAAGTACTAAATTTTTTAAATTTAGGTTCTAAAATAAAAAGGATTTAAAGATTCTAACATCTTTAGATATTGTATACTAATTTATATTTTAATCTTTTAAAAAAAATAATAATAAAAATAACAAATGCCACCTAGTTAAATTAAGCACACTTGTCGTGGGTATCATGCTTCAAGTCTAGGATTTTTCCGTAACAATCGTCAGAAACTCTCATGATACTCTTGAATGTTTCAAAAGAGTTCATAAAACTATTCTTTTTTCCTGTACATCATTAAAACTTGAAAATAGTTATAATTTAAATATTCTCATTCATGAGATTATTATTAAAGAATTGACCATCCATGATCAATTCATTCACAACACATATTAGATAAATAATATATATCATTATCATAAAAATCATTTTTAGTTAAATTTGAAAATAGATAAGTAATTACATAAAATATTTAGTTTCGATTGGGTTGAACGAACATAAATGTTACATAAACATTTAATTTATAAATACTTTATAAAATATTTAACAAATTTATCTAGTGGGACAATACAATTGTGAATCAGAAAACCTACTCAGAGCGACCAAAGCTTTTGACAGCAACAATTAGTCCGACAAGTAATAATGTGCTTAACCTAAAAACTGCAAGAATAAGGGGTGAGTATATAGTTATACTTAGTGAGTAAATATATATATGTGTGTGTATATAAATACACACGCATTTCAATAATCTAAATATTGAAATTTACTTTAACAATATACTCAAAAGTATATATATATATATATATATACACACACATGTTCATTTAAATTACATCATCATAAAATATTTTATTTGGTCTGCAAGCGATTTTTAAATAATTAACCAGGCTGGCTATCCATTTTCGACACGTTATATTAGTTGAGAATAAAACCGTAACCATCAGTCAGCATTTTATACATAAATTATATGCAATAAAGTTTTATCAAATATAAAATCATTTCCTCATGTTTTTATAAAATCATTAATTTTCTTTTAAAATATACATTTTTAAAACAAATCAGTTTCACTAATGTTGGCCCCGAATAGTCTTTTGATAGCACGAGTGACAATCCTCGTAATCCATTAAATTCAAAATAACTCTATCAAGTAGCCAGAACTTTCTATAGGGTATCTATAACAATATATACATGCAATGGCACACAGTGAACTTATCATGATATTTTCCTTTTATATCAACCCTACTACGGCTCTACTCACTTGTGCGGTCTCTCATAGGTCCGTTCATAGGTTACCTTCTTGTATATACAGTAAATAAACAAGTTATTGGCCATATAACAATATCAGGCCCACTGACCACATCACTAATATATATGCATAACAAAATTATTTTCAAAACAATGATTATCAATTGTATAAATCAAATCTAGCCTCCTGACCATTTTAGCATGTATATTAAATAAGTTTTAACAACAGATCAATTTTGTATATCATCCCAATATCATGCAATTCATATAAATCAGTTTTTTTTTAAATTTCGCTTTAATCGTAAAACAATTTATTTCACACACAAGCATACATATAAGTATAACATACATATATTTACATATTTACATATTCATATATGTATAAATTTACTCACCAAAAAGGGGAGGGTAACCACTTCCACTAAGGTTCTTCGCGCCTTCTCAGTTCTTGTTCTAGGTTCTCGGAACCTAATATTACATATGCATAAAATTATGACTTTCACAATTCCAAATTATTACATATATACATTAAATGCAACACTTGTGAATAATATAACTAAAATCTCTTAGTTAATACATAACACATTTATCGAGGTTTAACTAACGGAGGTTATTTATCTTATTTTCAAAAATAAAATTTCATGGCCAACTTATTTCAAATTCATATTTCCACGTTAAATTTCATATATTATATCACATACTAAATTCCACACTCAAGTTAATAGTCAATCACATATCTAACCATTATATAAATTCAATAAACTTAAATAATTACGTGTGTATATATATATATATATTCATCACGATACTCTAATTAATACTAATTAACAATAAATCCTATTATTCCTATCGCAAAATCAATAAAAATTTCACATAAATAGTAAATTTTTAAATTTCATTATGTCAATCAACTGATTTCGTATTTTTGTGGGTCTAAAACAGTCAATACTTAGTCGAGCTACTCAAAAAACTCAAAAAATTTTATACTAAAACATATTATTTTATAGAACTATTTTGTTTACTTAATATATATTAAATTATAATTACTCAATACTCGTTATACTTATATTATGAGCTAACTTAAGTCACTTAAGACTTATTAATGTGTTAACTAATTATGAATAATAATGTATAAAAATGAAAGTCATTACAATAACTATTTTATCTTTATGTTCGAAAATTATGATTTAAGCAATAAAATTCATTAATTTTGAAAGTGACAAAATAATATATATATATATATATATATCTAATTTAAATTAAAATCAATAAAATGACTAACTTTGTAACAGCTCAATTTATAGCAAAAAAGAATAAATTAACACTTAAATTGTTAATTAAGAGTGTAGTTTTCACCTCAACTTAACATAATATGTTGAATTACAAAATTGCATGAAGGACTAGATTTTTAAGGAATTAAAATAAAAATATGATATCTCAATATTTGTCACTTTAAGGAACTATATAAATTAAAACACGTCGGGTGAAAAAGAATTGTAAAAATTCAATTAAAACAACAAACAATTGCATAACATACAAAATTATCACACCAGTATTATAAAAAGCCAAGCTTAAATACAAGTTTTACAAGACAGAACTGCCACTTGTCCTAAAATTGGAAATTTGCAGGGAAGATTTAGTAATGTCTTTATACATGATAGAGACAAGAGAATCAAGGACAACAATGTACTACTCCATATTTAGATGTGAGCAAGCATTGATTCTGTCCCCTTCCATGTTAAGATGCGAGCAAGAGAGGCACGACAAAAGCTAACAAAAATTTTCGAGTGAATTTATATCAAATAAGTTATTTAAATGATATGCACAAAAGCAATATGTTTATAATAACATTTGTCTAGAGGCGCCTACTTATATATTTTCTAAATAGAAAAAACTTTCACCCTCTACATTCAAAATTCACGTAAAATATGACAAATTGTTTGGTTTCAAAATGTGTAAAGAAACCAGCAATTTGCCCTAACAATATTAGCAGCAATAATAAACTCACAATTTACATGATTCAAGAGAAGATCGATCTCCCCAAGAATCTCGTAGTTCCCATAAACATCCATAAGATAGCACACAATGCTCCAAAAACTGATAATATTAAGAATCCCCTACTACTACTACCTGCCTGCCTTCTCGTTCCAGTAGTACTATCACCTCTGGCAGCATTGGTGTTTCTAGTGGCAGCTATCTTCAACCTACTAAAGCTAGACATTCGCTCAAAGGCCCGATTCACCAAAGGGGTCTCTGAAGCAGATGCAGGTGTTGTAGGTATTGACTCCACAAAAGCCCACAGAGAAGAAGAAAACCAACTTGCTGTACCACCACCCTCTTCGCCACTTTGATTTTGATTTGCTTCAGTAGGGTGATTAGAGAATTGATGTGCCAAACCTAAACAATAAGAGAATGCACAATGTTAGAAAAACCCTATACTACAATCACTAAACCTTGTAACATTTAAAGGAATACTTGTACTAGAAGAGCTCCTGAAGCTGGCTCAAATTCCCTTTACATAAGCTTTTTGCCAAGTGAACTGTGGGCATGTCAACCAAACTATCCATATGATCAAGAGCTGTGTGTGGATAGGCTAAGGAGACAGTAACATTGCCCAAAACAAGAACACAGCTCAGTGAAATAGTACACTCTGGTAGAATAACAAACTTATTGTCACCACTGTACAATGATTTATGTACCTGAAGTTGGGGGACAAGGAATACCCTGATTTGATACTGCCGGAGTAAAGTCATTAGATAGCTGATCATGCATCCATGGCTGACTGCTAATGTGTTCTGCAGTAAGACCTTGAATCCATAGCTGATTATCACTGTGTTCTGCACCAAGAGAATGGGGCTGCAGCTGGTAATCCACAAAATTTGATTGCAGCTGGTAATCCACCTGGTTTACCACAAAATTTGATTGCAGCTGGTGATTCATCTGGTTTACCACCAAACTTGGTTCCTGCCGGTGGTCCGCCTGATCTACCACTAACTGAGGCTGGAATTGATGATCGACAAGGTTTACTACATTATTTCCTAGCACATTGGTAACAGTTCTCTGATCGACTGGCCCTATGTCATGAAGAAACATGGCTGCATCATGGAACAGCTCAAGCTCACTCAATCCATCAAACTCATCAAACTGCAAGTCCTCCACAGGTTTCTTAGCAGTGGAGATAGTAGGTTCAGGACCAACCAGATCATCCATTTCCAGGAAATCCTCCTCACATATCTGCAATGTTGGTTCATAATTCTTGGGGGCAGATGTGACCTCAGATGCCTCATACACTTGCAAATTTGAAGAAGCTGACTGGGTGAAGTCAAAGCTGGCATGCTCATTCCACACACTGATTGGCATAGACAACATAACTTCCCTAGAATGTGGATTCACCAAAGTACTTTGTGTCTCTTCTTCACCAACAACCTACAAGAGATTAAATCATAACATTCATCAAGGATGCTCATAATTTATAATAAAACCCTACCACTAAAAATAATAATAACAAAAAAACATGTTGATGAATAACCAACCTGGAGTGCTTCGTAGGAACGACTGATTTGAGGCTCAAAAGGTAAGGGCTCGTCAGCAAGTTGACTAAAGAACTCCTCAATATCATCTAATGCAGATGACACTTGATTATCAGGTCTCACATTATCAATAGCAGCAACCTCATTGAGTTGCTTTGTGGGAGTCCCCAGATCAACAGTTTTTGTAGCTACATCTTCATCATCGATCCACTCTTCTTCTTTAAATGGTGCGCCATACTGCTCACCATTTTTAGGTCCGGGTCCACTTTTTTTGAAAACCTTATAAAGAGCATAATAATCCTGAAATTGGATGAGAAACCAGATTAGCAAACAACAGATATTCAGTGAAAATCAAATTACAAAGAAACTTCTAAAGATCTATACCTGTACGTTCTGACATCTCTTAAGCTCCTCTTCATCTAAGGTATACTCATGCATCACCCAGTCAGTACGCTCGCCGTTTGGTGCACGGCCTCTATAAAAAATTAGGGTCTTCTTCACTCCAACATTCTTAGAATTACAAGTAACATTCCGATCCTTTCCTGTGACTTTCCAATACCCTTGGCGGGTTGCCCTGTTTGACCTTGCTCCATTAGGATATTTCCTGTCCCTGGGACTAAAGTAAAACCACTGCCTATCTCCAGTCTTTAATAAAGATTGCCCTGAAAAGCATTAGCATGTTTGTTAGAAAATAGATTGCTTAACCAATCAAACAATTTGTCATACCAATGAAAAATGGTTTTCAACAAATACAGCAAAAACTTTCAACTTGATATACTAATAGTATAAAAAAGGATCATATGGTACAAAAATCTCAAACGGGGTACAAGATAAACTCATAGTTACAAACCATTGCCTATCTATATTCGATATAGAATTACAACATTCTTATATCTCTATATTTCAACACAGATTTCCTACATCACCAAAAGTTATGTAAACCACATCAACATCAATCGTTAAGTATGAATTGAACCTGGACAATTCCAACAAGTAGAATCACTCGGCGTCTATATTATTCAACCAAACAATGCCATAAATTGAAGTCAAATAAAAGATCCAACCCCCAGAATAATCACAAAAGGATTCTGCACCATCAATCAATGATATAACAGAAAACCCAATGAAAAAATAAAAAAGAAAAAAGCATTCAACTTTCCCTATAAACCAAGTCAACGGACCAATAACACCAACAAAGCACGCACAAATGAATATACGATCCAAATCACACCCTTAATGTTAAAACAAAAATTTCAAAAACCAAAAAGAATAGCAGTAAGTCCAAGTTTCCAAACACAGCAAAAGATCCAATCAACGGCAGAAAAAACCGAAATCAACCAAATGAACACATGCTCAAATCAGCATAATACTCAAGTCAACGTACCAAAAACATAAAAACAAAACGAAAAATACCAGGCAATTCTTCAGGTCCCCACTTGTAAACATCAGTTTCAGCGATGATATTGGGTTTGATCTTACGATTACAGATCTTCCTCTTCAGATAATAGAGAACCAGCTCTTCATCTGTCGGGTGAAACCTGAAACCCGGCGGCCACACGTCGTCGGAAGTCACCTTCATATCTCTTCGATTTCTAAAACAATCACCAAATAATTAAAAGGCCACTTCCTTTTTCACAAATAAATAGCAAAAAAGAAAAAGGAAATGGTCAATAAAGTGAAAGTCTAGCTACATGATATTGGATAAAGTAAGAATGATTTGGGCACGAAAAAACCCTAGACGACGACATTAAGAAAATAGGATTGTTTTTTGTTTTGTATTTTGACTACAGCCAAGTGATGAGGGTTTGGTCATTTAAAGAAATTCGAAATGCGAGAAAAATGTTGTGGTTCGCTGGACCTGGACTACTTATTGAGACAAGCGGATGCCAAGTTTCTATGAAATTTGGCACAATTTTTTTTAAGTCATATAAATTAATTTTTAAATAAAAATAATTTATTTTATGTTTTAAAGTTGTTTTTACCTTTTAAACTGTTCATTAAGGATAAAAACATTAATTTTGTAAATTATAAAATAAGGTTAAAATATTAATTATCTATATATATATATATATTATACACGTGTAAGTAAATTTCTTTCTACACGCGCACAAGTAATCTTAATTTAAATTTAAAAAATTTAAATTAAGAAAATCACTTTATCTATCTCTTTTCTTCTCTTTTGATCATATTTGAATTATTAATATTATATTGTATACATATTAATTATAATATATTAATTACATATATTAAATTTAATTAATATAATAATTAAAAAATTAGCACAAAATATTAAGAGGCTCTCAATTTTTTTTTTAATCTATTTATGTATATATATATATTCTCATCAGAGGGGGAGAGTGTGATTTTTAATTTGTAAGGGTGCAATATGGTAATATGCATTACAAAATTTAGTAAAATATTATAATGTTGTTAATTAATTACAAACAACAATTTAGAAAAAAAAAATTTGTTTTAGTGATTATATTAGTTGGTAGTTAGTGAAAATGTGGGCATTAGTTTATGTTTTAATTATTGACTAAAACCAAAAAAGTCTGAACCCTTAATAAGTGACATCTGTAAACTATATGCTAAGCTTTGAAGAAAATATCAAATAATTTTTTAAAATTATTATTGTAATTAAGAAAGTCCAAGATCCATTCTTTTCAGACTCTTTCTTTTTGCATACCAGCTGTTTGTTTTCTTACAACATAAGCTAGCATCTTCTTCTGTAATAAAATTAATTAACTAATACAAAATGAGGTAATGCAATTGCAAAGAAACTTTCTCAAGGTACTAGAACAACATATAATAAATATGTATATACACACGTGTTATAAAGTTCGTCAAGTTACGGTATTAATTAAGTAAATATTATATGGTCAAATTTATTGTTATACTTATAACCTTTCTTTTTTAATGTGACATGCGTTGTTTATGTTTTTCGATTTTGTATTTTTAGCAACCGCAACAATGAAGACTTACAATAAAAATAAAAATATTTATTAGCAAACTCTACATTATTATGTAGTGAGTATAAGAATTTTTGGTATTTAAAACTTATACTTAGCTCTAAAATATTCATTTGAGTTATCCGAGTTCCATCTATTGAACCTCTTTCATTGGTCATCAATCACAAAATGTTAGGTTCATTTTCAAATAAAAAAATGACTTGTATTGGTCACCATTTATAATTTCTTCTTAAATATCATTTTCCATCAACAAAATTTTTAATACTTCAAGTATAATACGTCCTTTAAATTAATTCCTAAGTCCAATCATTTTTGTTAACATATTTCTTCAAATATTATTAAGTTAATTTATTTTTAATTAAATCTAATACAATTTTTTTTAATAATAATTCAAGTATTATACAATAAAAAAAGTATAGATATAAATATGTCACATTTTATATTACTTTAAATTTATAAAATTGAAATTAAGGTCGGCAATTGAATAAGATCGTGCTGTTTTCATTTAGATATAATTTTTTTTTTGGTCCTCAATTTAATTTTTTATTTTAGTTTAAATAGAGATGATGGAACGAAAATTTTCGATTAAAAATTTATACAAATTTATTATTTATGGTTGCAAATTTTAGCTTTAGTTTGAATTAGAATTCCCCGCATTAAAAATTCACACAAATTCCTTGTTTGTGGTTGCAAACTTGAAATGCTTTATTCTAAAGTGCTTTTTTATACCAACAAGATCTCCCAATAAGCAACTTTTCATGACACATGGTTTGCGCGCCTTTTATATATATATATATATATATATATATTTAAAGGTAACAGGGAAAAAAAATACATCTGAAACTATCTATATAAAAAATAATATAAAATAAAATTTGGAAAGAAATAAAAAAATTTCTAGAGCTAGTTACGTGGTTCACTTGCTTGGTCTGTTTCTTGTTCGTAAACTACACCAAACATAGGGAGGTAGAACTTTGACTCCATCAATCTCTATTTGACTGATATAGTTGGCTGCACCTGCACTTGCACATCCAAACATTGTTTGATAGATGGCGAAGACTGCAAGTCTAAGAGTGCTTTTCAGTTTTAATGTTTGTTAATGGAATATTGTATTCTGAAAATAGCTCAGATAGACGGGCTTTTAGTTGAATTCAATTTTTATTTTTATTACATAAATATAATTTAATGATATATATTACATAATATAATAATAATAATAATAATAATATTGATTTAAAAAATTATAAAATTATATCACTTTAAATTTATCAAAATTTAAAAGTTATGTTTACCACACACCTATTTACTTTCACTTTTAAGTGAAGTAGATCAAAATTCTTCTAACAGACAAGTCGCACTCTCGGTGCCAACAAGACCTTGCATGCGTGGGGCTGTAATATGGTCAGACATCGATTCGCAGGGAATTGGTCAGGACAAAAAAACAGGTTAAATTACAGTTACATGGGTTGAGCTTTCACTTTTAGTAAGCCCTTATTTCTCGACTCACTAGACGGGGAACATGCGTCCAATAAAAAAAGCTTAAAGCAACTAAAGTTAAAAGGGAAGGGTTTTGAAAAGCTTGATAGGAGTCGATGGAAAACTTGCTGCTATGTAATTTTATATTAATATCAGCTTGTGTAACAAAATAACTTTACAATTCTTTATATACAATCCTCGTAGTAAAATCAAGCTTTTACCCTAGCACACACACAACAATTTCTCTTTCTACATGCTACACAATATTAAAGCTAATGATTGTACAATGGATTTGTCTTCTACTACATGCTCCTCTTCAGTTTGTTGTGTTGTAACCAACTTTGCTGCCAATTCACTCCTTTACCTTATGCAGCATAGTACTGGCCTCCTACATCCTTATTTGTTTGCTTGCTTAACACCCCAACTCAAGTTTTATTGTCTCTAGAAACATTGAGCTTGCTTCTTAGCAAGATAAACCTTTCAACTGATAATAGTTTGGTCAGAATGTTAGCAACCTTATCTACTGTTAGAATATACCTAATTTCCAATTCACCATTAGCCACATTTTCTCTTATTTAATGCATATTTATTTCAATATGCTTGGTTCTTCCATGGAAGATAGGATTGGAGGCCAATGCGCTTGCTCCTTGTTTATCACACCATATAATTAGTTTGTGATCAAGTTTCAAGTCTAACTTTGAAAGAAGTGATCTCAACCAAGCAAACTCTGCTCCTGTTTATACCGAAGCTCTATACTCTGCCTCTGTACTTAACTTGGCCACAATCTTTTGTTTTCTTAAGCACCAAGACACTAAGTTTTATAGAGAAAAACTACATATCTTGTGATAGATTTTCTATCATATAGGTCTTCTGCCAAGCTGACATCTGAGAAGTTTATTAAGGTTAATTTCCTTCCTTTGGCAAAGAAAAGTCAATGATTTGGTATTCCCTGTAGATACCTTAAAATTTGTTTGCATGCTTTCCAATGTGTCAGCTTGGAATTTTCTAAGAATTAACTTATTTTATATACACTAAAACTGATCTTCGATCTTGTAATTGTAGCATATTGCAAAGCCCCAATTATATTTCTATATAGAGTTTTATCACTGAAATCAACTTCATCTTCCTTTGATAGCTTGGCACTAGTACTCATAGGTACTACATTTGGACTACAACTCTCCATTTTTGTCTTCCTAAGCAAGTTTGTAATATACTTTCTTTGACTGAGATGAATGCCATCATTGTTCTTTTAATTTCAATTCTAAAAAAATAGTTCAAAGAGCTAAGAATCTTTAAGGAAAATGTTATGCTCAATTTGCTTATAGTTTAATTGATCAGTTTTTCTTTGTCACCTATTACTAGTATATCATCAACATATACTAATAAGATCACTACCCCTTTATCACTCTTATGCAAAAAGATTAAAGTGTCTGATTTAAGATTTATAAACCCCCATAAAATAAGACTGTTTTGAACTTCTCATACCAAGCTCTAGGAGCTTATTTGAGCCCATAAAGTGTTTTTCTCAAATTGCAAATTTCACCTGGTCTTGCTTGATCTTCAAATCCTTCAGGCTGGATCATGAATACATTTTATGTTAAATCTCCATTTAAGAAAGCATTGTTGATGTCAATTTGTTTGATGACTCATCCAAGGCTTAATATAAGGCTATTCATGACTTTTATTGTAGATTATCTATCTACAGGGCTGAAGTTTTCAGAAAAATTAACTCCAGCAACTTGTTAATATCCTTTAGGCACTAGCTTACCTTTATATTGATTGATCTAGTTTATACATGATCTTGTAGACCCATTTGCTGCTAATCATCTTCATTCATTCCTTCATTGAAACCAAATCCCAAGTGTGATTTTGTTGCAATGCTGTAAATTCCTTTATCATGACTTCTTTCCACTTTTCATTTTCAAGTGCTATGCTTATGTTTTCTGGTATGTGTTATGTATTCTCATCATGTTTCATTAAGAGATAGAGTTTTGGTTTGTATATCGCTGCCTTGAACCTGGTAATCATGGGATGAATGTTATCATGTTGTTGTTCTTGTATTGGTTGTATGTCTAAGGATCTTTGATAAGGTTCTGTTGTTTCTAGTTAAGTGAAATCTATTTTAGGATTATTAGTGTTCTGGTTTTCATGGTTAGTATTTATGTAATACCTCAAAATTTAAACTAAGAGCATTTCAATCATTTTACATACCAGGAGTAATTTTGTTATTTTGTTAATTTATGTCGAGGTGTTAAAAATCGAGCTAATAACTCTATATTAATGTTTACCTAACTATTGAGAGTGATTTGATAACAATTTGATAAGTTTGAAAATTTTCTCTTTAATACTCTATTCGCGCATCCGAATTTCAAATGAAAACTGCCATTGATTGAAAAATCTGATTGATAAACAATTTGTTATACTAAAAGAGGACTCGAATACAATCGATATGAATTAAATTTAAGTCAAATATGAGGTTAGATGAGAGAGAATCGAAGCCTAGAACATAACATATGCGAAGGAAAATAGAAAATGACATGTTTACCCTTCCGACTTCCTTTCTCTTCATTTCTTTTTAGGGGCAAATGAGTCATTTATGTACATCTTAATATAAAATTGATTTGGACAGAATGCAAAACATCTCATTTTCTCCATCTTCCTCCTGTAAGCTCATTTTTTCTCTTCCATTTTGATTTTCCTCCAACTTTCTCAAAATTACTCAATTTTTAACATATTAAAGTCTCATTTTTTGCTGCTAATCACACGGACTTGACACGGGCTACATTTTAGGAACTTTGTTTGAGCAATTTGGTCGACGATTAGGCTGAGAGGAGAATAATATTACTATTCACGATTTGGAGATTTTTGCAATTACTCGCAATTCGGACATCTTAGGGTTAAATTGACCTATTGATATGATTTCCAGCTTCGTTGTTATCATATTTTTGTATTTCAAATAATTTTTCGATAATAGTTACTGTTCATCATAGACATTTTTTCGATTATGTTTGTTAGGCAAAAATTAAACCGATTACCTATTAAATTAAGTGAAATTAAATTTTATTAGAAAATATAAATAGTGGCAATAGCGTTCGCGCTAGATTTAAATTTCAAAATAATGTGCTATCATACTGAATTGGTTAATGATAGTAAATTAAGTATAATCAATACTTCGAGTATTAAACGTTAGAATCGGAATGTAAAAGAAAATAAAATTCAAAAAAATAGGGAAAACTTTGTTATTTATCAACGTTGTAACTAATTTTAAACATATATACTTCAATTATTACGTTAATAATTAGTATAAATGTGTTATAGATATGCTAAGGGAGTGGCCATCCAGCCCTCAGTGATCAGGTTTCTGTTTCATTTTTGACGACACCTGTGAGTGGATATTTATTCTTTAACTCATTTTTATCCAAGTTTAAAGCATTATTTGAGATTTAATTGTTAAATTCATAGCAAATAAATTTATTTACATTACACTTTATATGAAAAATAAAACTTACTTTGAGCTTTATATATTGTTATGGAAGAGTTGTTGAGATATTGATTTTGAAGTCAGAAGGCGGCTATTGTGTTTGAATTGTTATATATTGATTTTGAGTTATACACACACACACACACACACACATTATACTTTATATGAAAACTTTCTCTAAATTACTCAATTTTTACTGAACCCTAGCCGAGAAACATAAGGGGGAAAGTTATGTACTCTGAAACACATTGTGATTTATGTTCTGTGGATATACCGGTATATGTGAGATATAAGGGTCGAAGGGCGGTCTGATATCTGACCTAAAATCTGTACACATTCTTGCATATTTCTCTGTTTTCATTTGACTCTTTGAAATTATAATTCTGAATTTATAATAGTATGTAGTGGATGTTCTATTAGTACGATTTATATTTGAAATTGATTTTAATTTTAAACATATTTTATGTTGAAACTAAAAGTACTTAAAATTTATTATTTTCTATCAATTCAGTATTTACTCACTGAATTTTTCCTAAAACTCATCCCACTACAATTTTCAGTAATTATAGGACTTATTTCTAGGTGAGGATACTAGGAGATGTTCATGAAGAGCATTATGATTCCATATTCTCCATGCAGTCATCTATGAGTTAATGTTTTTGTTTGTTTTGTCAATTAGGCATGACACCCAATTATGTATACATATTATGAGTGTCTTTTTTATTTTTCTATACATATTAATATGTGTGCATATACTTTTTTGTATATGAGTATCATGGTATATGTCTGGCATAGTGTTGATGGGCATGAAGCCTATAGTACATGTTTACGAGTTCATGCATATGTTTGTATTTATCTTGCATTACAGGTTTGCATGTTCAGGTTCTATATAAGGCTTATAGAGATAGGATATCCTTACCTCTGTGTTATCACGGCGCCGATTTACCAGTATGTGACAGCTTATGTGTGAGTCTGAGCTTGTATGTATTAGTAATATACCTATGTCGCATGAAGAAGTATTTGCATGATCAGGAGTTGCTAATTGAGTCATCTTATTTGCTCTTGAGTTAGCGTTGCACATTAATGGGATAACTAGAAATTCTGTGTAAAGCTCATGAGACCTTTTTTCAATGACATGTTTTGTTGAACTTAAAGGTGGCATTAAACAATGATGGGAAATCATTTTCATTGAACTTGACATGCTTAGATATGTATATCTTTTTTGCATTGTGCAGACACTTATAACATTTGTGCTCTGTGCTATGACCAAGAAAAATGTATTTTGATGTGTGAAACTCAAGTTTGCGTTGATTATATGCTCTCAAGTATGGATAGCAAGTACAACCATATGTTCTGAGAAAGGAATATCAAATATCTTCTTGAAAAGCTTTTGATGTGGTGATTTATCATTGAAGATAGGTAAGGGCGTTTTGTTGATGAGATAGCAGTAGCTTCAAAAACATACCACCAAAAATTCATAGGTTATCCTGACTGTTCAACAAGGTTAACCCAATTTCCACTGTATGCATATGTTTTCTTTCCACTTTTCCATTTTGATGTGAAGTGTGTAGACAAATATGTCTAATTGTGATCCCTTCATGTTTTAGAAATCTTTTTAAGGGTTTGAATTCACTTCATAAGTCTGTTTGAATTGTTTGAACTTTGTACTTAAAGAATCTTTTAATTTTCTCTACGCATAAGATGAAAGCTAATGTTGTTTCTAATTTTTGTCATAAGGGTTGAATCCATGTGTATCTTAAGTGATCATCTACTATGCCAAGGTAATACTTGAAGTTATTATTTAAGCTTAGAAGGGCGGATCCTCATAAGTTTACATATAGCAGTTCTAGAGGCCTTTTGGTTCTATTCTCACTATTTTTGAAGCTCATTTTATGATTCTTTCCTAATTCACATGTGATTAAAAAAAATGGATTGAAATTTATTGATTTGAGGAAGATTCATACATTTAAACATGACAGTCTTGATAACAAGATCACTAGGGTGTCCTAGTTTTCTATACATAAGGTCTATGAAATTTAAGTGTTTCTTCCCTTTATTTGACTCTAAGACAGACTAACTAAGTCATTACAACATGCTGATAATGACTAAATAGACTCTGAACTAGGACCTTTCTGTGATGCTAAAGACTCCTCAATCTTCTTTTAACTCTTGAGCGTAAAGAGACCTTTTTAAGCCATTCCTTCTAGTGTCACTTTCATGTTTTTGTCCTTTACAAAACAAGTATTATCACAAAATGCAACTATCATACTATTTTTAGAAGTTAACTTTGAGATGTAGATAAATTATTTGGTTATGTCAGGCACGAAAAGAAAATTTGAAAGCTTAAAGGTTTTTCTATTTTTCATAGTACTTAAAATGAAATTGTTTCTAATATAAGAAATTTTCAGATTACTGTCATTACCTACAGTGAGTGTTTGATTACTTTTGTATTATGACTTACCTAAGAGACTTTTCAAGTCATTGGTGATGTGGTTAGTGGCACCACTATCGAGATATTACCTTTCTTCATTTCCCACCTTTTGGGCTATTACAAAGGTTGAGGATTGACAAATGTTGCTTGCTATCTTAGGTTCAAAATCTTCATCAAATAGATGCCAACAAGTTGTTGTTAGATGACCACCTTTGTTGTAGATTTGGCAGACTAATTTGGCTTGATTTTTGCCTATTGAAGTTCCTCCTTATGTTCTTCATCTTCCTTTTCCTTTGTAGCTTGATCTATTGCCACCTGGATTATATCCTTTTCCTCTTGTGTTTCTTTTTTTTTTTTTTATTACAGTTACTTGTGTTATTGCTTACACTAATGTTTCCTTCCATATGTTGATTTCCAAAAACATTATGACTCTCAAGTCTGCTTTCAAAGGTGAGTAATTGTGCATAAGTGTCATTTAGGGTTATTGATTCCATTTTGGAAGTAATGTTCACTACAATATGGTCATGGTCTTGTGCTAAGCCTCCAAGTATATACTTAATGAGTTTTTCATTTGAGACAATCTTTCCAGCTATAGTGAGTGCATCTATTATACTTTTCATTTTGTTTTAGTAATCATTAACTGACATGGAACCTTTCTTGGTTTATTATAGTTTTAATTTAAGTTGGAGTATTCTTGCATGAAATTGGGAAGATACATTCTTATTTTTTCTAGTGCAAGTAGGTTTGATTCTCGATGTTGTTGATGATTTGTGTTACTTCATCAACAACTAAGTGCAGCCCTTGAACCATCTATAAAACCTTTAAGATCATTGCCTCGAATGGCAAGGAGAACTTGAAATTTTCAGATTAAGAAATTCTACCTATAAATTTTGACAACTTATGTTTGCAATGTACAACTTGGTTTGTCTTTTACTGCCTGCTTTTCTTCAGTATGCTTGTTGTGACCAACTCTGCTGCCAATTCACTCCTTTGCCTTATGCAGCATAGTACTGGCCTCTTGCATCCTTATTTGTTTGCTTGCTTAGCAACTAATAATGCTTCCATAAATTACAAGAAGAGTTTTACCAACCATGCCATCCTAAAATGTTAGCGTAAGAGGCATTTCTCAATTGAGTTCTCCTTTCATAATAATTGTAATTTTGAACCCCTATCATTATAATTCTCGATGAAACTTAAATTTTATTATTTTTAAGGGGTATTTTCACATACTTCATCCAAGATTTGACAAATTTACACACAAATATAAAATTTCTAAAAAATTAATAGAAAGTACCCCTTAACAATAAAATACTTACTTTTGACCGCTAGTTGATTAACTAAAATATTAAAATTACTAAAATTACTAAAATAACCTTATATTTATATATTTAATAAATAGTAGTATGAGGTTTATAAAAATTACACATAAATAAATATTTTTATAAAAATTAATAAAAAATACCCCTCAGACTTATTGACGATGTTGAATGCGCGGCAGAAGTGCAATGTGCGGGATTGGTTCAGGGGCGTGTGATCGCCATACAGGGAAGGAAGCCACGACCGTCACATGGATCATGCGAAAAGGCTCCCTAAAGACCATAGACATGTATATATGCATATTTTAAAATTTAAATAATTTAAACGAAGGATCAACATAAATAAAGTACACATACTTTAATGTCAATCTCCTTAACAAGCTACTCCTACAATTCCAGTGTGCTTCGAGGTGTGTCGCAAACACTAGGTTAATTATGACGGGTTCCGGTTACTTGGATTCATATTTGAAAACTTAGAACAAATTTTTCTACACTTAGAAAACTTTTACTTGTTTTTTTGGAAGAAAAGAAAACCCATGAAACCTCTTTAATCTTTTTCCACTTCTTCCTTATGGACTTTGTTTAAAACAAAATCCTTACCTCATTCAATAATGAAGTTCTCGGCAAAGGGGAGAAGAAGAAGAACTATTTATAGTTTCAATTCTCAACTGAAAATCAATTATAAAATCCAATCCCATATGACCCTTATTTTTCATCCATTTATTTTGTTCAAAACAACTTAATGTGTAAACTTTATTAATTGAATATAAGGGTAAAATAGTTATTTAATGATATTTATTATCACACGTATATAATTCAAGATTAATTGACATATTAACAAAACTAAATTTAACTATAGTCAAATTGTGATATGAGTATAATAAGTGAAACGATTAATTTGGACTTAGCATATATTGAGATTCTATATATTGCTCTTCACTGAGCCCCCGAAGAGAAAATTTAATTAGTTTAAAGAATAATAGGTTTAAAAAAAATTCGGAATCGATTAACCGACAAAAGGGTGAATGGAACCTGTAGATCGGTTGGAGAAAACAGTCGACTGACAGTAGCGGTGTCAGGGTAAAAAAGACCAACTGGACGATCGGTTCAAGGAAGCAATTGATCGGTTTTGTGTGAAATTTGGAGTTTTCAAAAATTTTCAAAGGTTTTCAAAGGATTTTAGTCTTTTGCTTATTTTCTATATATATACTTAACCCTCAACAGTTTCTCATTCATCTCTCTTTAAAATAAAAAATTCTTTTTCTAAAAATCCATCTCTCTCTCCCTCTCTATTTCTTTTAATTTCTTAAATTCCTCTCGATTTCTTTCAAAATTTTCGTTACTAAATGATTACCCATTATCTTCTCTTCAATTAGGTATCATTTTTGGGCTAGAAAAAGTGAGAAAGAGAGAAGATGAAATTTGGGTTTCGAAGTGGAATTTGGGGCTTTTTCATTAAATAATGATTTAAGATTTCTAAGGGCTTCTACGAGTTACCGGTAAGCCTATTAATCTATTACAGTTTAATTTTAAGAATTTGAACATATTGAAATTTGAGATTTACTATCCACTCGAGAATTTTCATTTATCTTCATGTAAAAAACATAAATTTGTGTTAAGTTGTGATATTAGGAAGTCTATGATGATAAATATGCATTAAAAAATGTTTGAAATATATATATTCATTTTATATGAAAATGTGAAATAGGAATAATTACGGCCATGAGATTTCATTCTTAGTAATCGAACAAATATCTCTCGTTAGTTAAGCCTCGTAAAGTGATATGTGTCAAACTAAAGAATTTTAGACATATTGTCCATAAACAATGTATTTAATGTATATTTATTAATTAATTAGAATATTAAAAATTCATTATACTATGCATGTGTGATATTAGGGACCGATAATCTATAAGTGGAACCTAATGAGCGTAATGATCAGTAGCGGAAGTGATGACCTTTCATTTGTTGTGAGTGAATATTTTCATACTTTCACTTTTTTAATACTGTTTTTATAAAACTTATTTTTTTACGAATTAAGAAGTAGTTTTATTATTATTGTTGTTGTTTTCAACAAATGTATATGGCTTGTAAATTGATTTGACATGTGTGTGGCTATGAAGTCAAGGAAGATAATTTTGTTATATTGTTATTAATGTTAATTTATTTATATAAATCAAGTTTTGATGGTATCTTTGTAAATGATGGTATTCTTGGATTATATATGATTGTGTTAGTGATATGGCTAGGAAGGCCAGTTTTATTTGTTATTATAGCTACAAGAAAGTAGCTTAAAGACAAACTTATTAAGAGGTTGCCTAAGCGAGTGTGTCGCAGGTAGGGCAGGTATAAGGGAGAATAATATAGTGAGTTGTCTACCTATAAGATTGTTGAGGATTATCATGAGTATTATCACGTGACTACTCAAGGCTAACGTCAGTGGTGGGCCAATTTTTAAATAATTAATCTATTTTTATTCTAAAAAGAAGTGTTTTATTAAAAGAACATTGTTTTCTTTGTACAAAACCCATTGACGGTCTCTAGATTACCCACGGTTAGATAATTACTGAGAAAAGTAGTCAAATAACAGACCATGATTTATTTAAATGAAATTGATTTTCATGCATTTACAAAGGTTTTCTTAAAATATACTTATAATACAATATTTTATGTATTGTTATATTTTTGTTCACTCACGGAGTATACCCCCGTATACTCATATCCTCACCTTTCAGTTTTAGGAAATCAATCGTTATATAGTGGTAACCTTGCAGGTATCATTCGCATCCTTGACTTACTAGCTTAGTTAATTAGTTCACTTGGTACGTTTTGAGAAATTTTTTCATATATTTATTTACGGATTGAAATTATTATATTTGGTAAGATACTTTGTAATTATTTTAAATCAAGTATACTTTGAAATTGCGAAATAATTTGAATATTTTTGGAAAGATAAGATTATATGAATAATTATATAGAGGACAGGTACATAAGCAGTCTCACAGGCCTATAAGACATATTTAGGATTTTAGAACGTGTTTCAAAGATTTGTGGTGGTTGTTACGTGTAAACCTTATGGGTGGGGGTGTGACATAATGGATTACAAGTGGCAAGCTCTCACTTATAGATTCTAAAATTCATTTCAATTTCATTAACTCATTTAATAAAACAAGTATCTTCACATATATATTAATATTAAGTTCTTTAATATATATATATATATATATATA
>JAXCLQ010000002.1:9006181-9043987 GCA_035584115.1 Cedrela odorata | reverse complement strand
TTATTTTATTTGTATTTAAATTTACTTTTAATTGTCTATCCATCAAATATCGTTAGCCAAATAAAATCTGGGTTATGTCAAGTCTTAGGAATTAATTTACAACAATCCTCATGGGATTATATTTATCTTATCACTCTATTACTTGTTCGACTCGTACACTTGCGATTTTGCACAACAGTTATTTTCTACATCTCGAGAGCGAAGTAAGTCATAGTTTTTCACAAAAAAATTTAAAGATTAGTCTTTTGTGTGTTCTTACCTTTTTCTTAAAAAGGTTTTTTAATATACTTAAATGTTCCATCTTCCAATTAAGATCATCCTTTAGTTGATTTTTAATTGAGTTATTATAAAGAATAAAAAAATAATTTCTACAAATTTCTTCAAAGTGGATCTCAATGCTCTTCTATTTAATAATATTGAAATCTTATTATAAGAACCAACTTATCAACACAATTCTCATAAAACTTGGATAATTGGACTTGTAGTAGACTTGTATACCTAATTCCCTGTGGATCGACACTCGGACTCTCGAACTTTTATTACTTGAGACAACTTATACTTAGACATACAACCTTAAAGTTGTAGCAGAAATAGTTCCTTGGCTTCTTGATTAGGAAAATCTTGAATCGAAGCAGATGGTTCCCTTGTGCATTGTTTCCTTCATTGACGAGCACCTTTTGGGATAATTATACGAGAAGTCATTTTTTTAATTTGAAAAGATTTTGAGAGATTTTGCAAATAGAATTCTAAAGAGAGAAAGAATTTTGAAGTTCAACTATTTTGATTTTGAAAATTTAAACATAAAATCGAACGAAACTATCGATACATTTAGAAATGTATTAATCTGTTTTTAGATCTGGAAAAAATGTATTAATTTAAATTTAGAAACAATTGATACTTTTGTTTGAAATAAGTGAAAGTATCGATACTTGTGACAAAGGTATCGATACTACAAGTATCGATACTAACTGGAGAGAAATTGAAAAATATCGGTATGTTTGTTAGATCTGTTGATACCTCTTTTTAATGATGACACATGTCACTCAAGTAATTAATTTTAATGGCTACTTCAGAAACTAACAAACTTCTTACTTTGACACATTTATGACGTATTAAATAAACATTTTTTGCATTCGTCTCACACTAAGGTATCGATCCTATTGCAGAAGGTATCAATACATTTTGGAATATGATTCAAAATTAATTTTCGTATCGATACAACCTGATGATGTGTCAATTTTAACTTAAAACAACTAAAGATATTGATACATTCATAAGAGCATATTGATCCTTTGTGATAGTATCGATACTTGTAACGAAAAGTATCAATCTGATTTTGTCCAGAATCAACTAAGAACGATAACAAACATAAAGATATTCAAACACAATTTAATCAATTCCCATCATTCTTAATTCATTTTTAATGGAACAAAATCGTTCACGATCAAGAGGTTTTGTAAAGATATCAGCTAATTGATCATTTGTGCTAACACACTCTAGATAAACCTCTCATTTACTCACATGATCTCTAATGAAATGATGACAGATCTTTATATGTTTTATTTTTGAATGCACAAGATTTTTAGTCAGATTAATGGCACTGGTGTTATTATACAGGATAAAAATCTTATTAATATCCATGTTATAATCTTGTATTGATGTTTAATCCACAAGAGTTGTGCACAACAACTACCTACTGACATATATTATGTTTTAGTAGTTGATAATGTAACTGTACTTTATTTCTTATTAAACCAAGATACTAGTGTATTTCCAATAAAATAATAAATGTCACTTGTACTTTTTCTATTTATAGACCCCATAGTCTGCATTCGAATAACCACTTAAGCCAAACTCACTACTATTCTTTGAATAAAATAATCCTAAATTAGGTGTATTTCTTAAATATCTAAGGTTTCGTTTTATTGTAACTAAATGTGATTCTTTGGGATTTGATTGAAATCGTGCATAAACACAAATACTATAAAGAATATTAGGTTTAAAAGCAATCAGATAAAGTAGTGAACCTATAATACCTCTATATAGTTTAGGATAGACATTATTTCCTATTTCGTTCTTATTTAAAAAGGTAGATAAAGCCATAGGAGTTTGTATAGATTTTCCTTCTATCATCTCAAACTTTCTCAATAGCTTTTTGATGTATTTTGATTGAATGATATAAATTCCATCATTTATTTCTTTTATTTGAAGACCTAAAAAGAAATTTAATTCTTTTATTATGCTCATTTCAAATTCACTTTTTATTAATTTAAAAATTAAGTATATAAGAATTCATTTGAATTTCCAAAAATGATGTCATCAACATAAATTTAAACTAACAAAATATCATCATTTTTAGTTTTAATCAAAAGTATAGTATCAACACTCCCCCACGCAAAATTATGATCAAGCAAAAATTCATTAAGTCTTTCATACCAATCTCTGGGGGCTGGTTTCAAACCATAAAGTGCCTTAGTGAGTTTGTAAATATGATTTGAAAATTTAAAACTTTCAAAACCGAAAAGTTGTTCTACATAGACTTTTTCATTTATAAAACGATTTAAAAAAGCATTTTTTACATCCATTTGATAAAGTTTGAAATTCATAAAACATGCAAAGGCTAAGAGCATTCTAATGGCTTCTAGTCTAACTATTGGTTCATAGGTTTCATCATAATCTATTCATTCTTCTTAAGTATATCCTTGTGCAACTAGTCTAGTTTTGTTTCTAGTAATTGTATCATTTTCATCAAGCTGGTTCTAAACACCTACTTAGTACCAATTGTTGGATGATCATTAGGTTTAAGTACTAAAGTCCATACTTTATTCCTTCGGAATTTGTTTTGCTCTTCTTGCATAGTCATCAACCAATTTTCGTCCTTTAAAGCTTCCTCAATGTGACTTGGTTCTATTTTAGATACAAAGGCTAAATTTTGAACCTCTTCTATATTTTGAGGAATTTCCTTAGGTTTTTTTTTTCTAGTTTTAACTTATTGAGAAGAATGTCCAATGATTTGGTTCTTAAACGATTTTTAACAAATTTCCAAGCTTTATGCAAATCATGTGAAATTGTTCTTCTTCAATAATTTCTTTAACCTTTTATTTAAAGGCATTATCTAAGTTTAAGGTTTCCATATTCTCTATAACTATAATTTCTTTTTTTCTTTCTCTTGTTTTTAATTTGAACAAATCGGGATCAAGTTCATCAAAAGTGACATATATGGTTTCTTTCACAACTTGAGTTCTTTTGTTAAACACTCTATAGGTTTTGTTCTTAGATGAATATCCTAGAAATATCTCAAGGTCTGATTTTGGCTTAAACTTTCCAATATTATATTTGGTATTAAGAATGTAACAATTGCATCTAAAAACTCTAAGGTACTTAATGTTAGGTTTTCTTTGATAGATGAGCTCATACGGAGTTTTGTTTAAAATTTTTTTTAATTCGAACTCTATTTGTGTTATGACATACCGTGCTTATAGACTTAGCCTAAAAGCATTCGAGTTGGTTATATTCACTAAGCACGGTTCTTCCCATTTCCTACAATGTTCTATTTTTTCTTTCAGCTACTTTATTTTGTTATGGGGTTCTAGATTTAGAATAATTATGAGAATATCCATTCTCATCACAAATGTCCTTAAAGTCTTTGTTAACAAATTTCTTACCTTAATCACTTCTAATCTTCACAACCATTTATCCAATTTCATTTTGGATTTTTTTTGAGAAATTTTCAAAGATTTTAAAAATATTGCTCTTATTCCCTAAGAAAAATACCCACGTGAATCTATAGTGATCATCAACAATTATATATACATAAAGTTTTCCTCCTAAGGAGGCAATTCTATTTGGTCCAAAAAGATTCATATGTAGAAGTTCTAAGGTTCTTGTTATAGAAACTAGATTCTTTGATTTAAAAGAAGTTTTAACTTATTTCCAAAATAGACAAGGACCACAAACTTTGTTTTTGGTAAAATTTAGATTAGGAAGGCCTCCTAATAAGCCTTATCTAACTAATTTTGTATGAAGCCCAAGCTACAATGTCTGAACCTTCTATGTCATTTTCAAGAATCATCACATATAATTTGTAAAAAAATATCATTAAGTTCATTCAAGTTTTCTAGTTCTATAATGTACACATCACCATTTTTAGGTGCATAGAACAATTTGTTAGCATGCTCATCAAACACTTCACATCCATTTTTAAGAAACTTACCTTATCCTCATTCTTTGCCATGAGACATAGATTTGCAAATTCGCCTTCGGATAATGAAGAATTTGATTTGTTAGTAGACTCATCCCAAGTTGCCTTCATTACTTTTTTCCTTGCCCTTTTTATCCTTCCTGAATTTTAAAGGACATTCTAGTCTAGTATGGTCGGGCTTCTTGCATTCATAACATATTATCTCCCGTTCTTCTTTCTTATTCTTGTCCCTCTTTCATTGATCTTTTTCATAATATTTTCTTCCTTTATTTTTGGTTGCTTTGGATTTTCTTTTCCTGAAGTATTTTATCATTTATTTCGCCATAAACATGAGGTTTTTTTCTTCATTTAGTTCAGCCTCACTTTCACTTTCATCTCATCTTCTACTTTTAAGAGCGATGTTCTTTCTACCTTTTTCTTAATCTTCATCTTCATTCCTTCTTACTTCCAGCTTATAAGTCATTAGTGATCCAAGAAGTTCTTTTAGTGGTAAGGTCCTTAAGTCTTTGGATTTTTGAATAACAGTGATCTTTGCTTCCTATGACCTAAGCAAATATCTCATAACTTTTCTTACAAGATCAGAATTAGAATATGATTTACCCAAAGATTTTAAACCATTTGTGATGTCAGTAAATATAGTAAATATCTTTTTGATGTTTTTATGTAGTTTCATTTTGAACAGCTCATACTCATGCACTAACATATTTATTTTAGAGTCTTTAACTCTACTAGTGCCTTCATGTGTAACCTCTAACATTTGCCAGATAGATTTTACATTTTCTCATCTAGATATTCTATTGAATTTGAATTTATCTAATTCATAGTAAAGTATGTTTATTGCTTTAGCATTTAATGTATAGAGATTTCTCTCTTTTATAGTTCAATCTCACCTTGGTTTTATTTTGGTAACCATCCTCTATGGTAGGTTGAGTGTACTCTTCCTCTATAATATTCTAAATTTCAAAATCAAGAGTGGATAAGTAAATTGACATTCTTGTTTTCTATAAAGCATAGTCATTACCATCAAAGAAGGGTGTTCTATTTGTGTATTACACTTTAAATATCTGGGATGGTACATTGCTAAAGGCAGCCATAATATCTACTACTTTAGGATCTTAATCCTATATGAAAAGAAGAGTTCTAGCACTGATACCACTTATTGGCCAGGTGGCACACTCAAAAGGGTGGTGAATTGGATTTTAGTAAAAGTTAAAATAATTAAAAATTAATTTACTCAACTATACTTTTGTTCAAGTAATGATATGCAATTATATACAGCTATCAAATCAACAAATTATGAATGCTTGAAATGTAAAAGATAAGAAGATGAGAAAGAAAACTCATAATTTTATAGTGGTTTAGCAAATACGACCTACATTCATTCTCTCGGATTCTTTCCAAACTAAGGTTCTACTAGTCTTCTTGTTTGATCAGGGTCAAGTATAACTTAATTATAACTCCTTCTTAGTGATGAAAGGCAACCACAACAATTTACTTTAATTTGGGTGAAGTGCAACCTGAATAACAGTTTTCTTTGAACGGATGAAGTGTAACCCAAGTTAGAAAATTATCCTAAAAATAATATGGAAGATTATCCTTTCAAATGATTGATTTATAATTTCAGCTCATAATAGAATTTTTCTAAAGATAAAGAAAATAAAAATGAATGTAAATTTGTAATTCGTAGCTCACTTGTTGATTTTTAATGTTTTTCAATTTCTATCACTTGTAATATTTCTTCCTACTTTTTTTGTTGTCAAGAGAGCTCTATTTCTAGTGTAGAAAATTTTCTTCAAAGGATAGTTTGAATATCATTTAGAAAAGATTCTATAGAAATTAGCCGTTATGTTTGAAATCGGTAGCAGGTATCGATCTGTTCTCCCTTATATATTAATCCGTTTGTCTAAATTCAATTTTTAATTTTCTTCTACAAAAAGTATCAATCTTAGTAAGTTTGTAATTATTTTTGAAGTCTTTGACTTGAAAGTATCAATCTCTTTAGAGAATATATCAATTTGGTCAACCTTGTAATTTCTTGTGAAATTTCGTACTTTATTGTATCAATTTATTTTGAGAAAGGTATCGATCTGGTCCAAGTCAAGTTTTCCTTGTACATATCGATCTCTTTAGAGAATTTATCAATGATTTTCCTTGTACATATCGATCTGGTGCAAGTCGTAATTTCTTTTAAGTTCTCTGACCTTAGTGTGTCGATCTTTGAAACTCCATATATCAATCCTGATGGTTAAAACACAGATTTCTCATAGAAAATTATTGAGTTTTACACAATTTATAATATAAAATATTTATATACAATCTCCCTTATAATTAAACACATTCAAACATATAAATCTTGTTTAGCAATATCCATTTTACAAATGAAATTAACATCATAAAAAATGAGCCTATAAATATAGAACAAAAAGAAATAAACTGAAAATAGATTAAAATAAAATAATGAAAATGATTTGAATAAGATAAAATGAAATTGTTTTGATAAAATTAAACAAACATGAAAATAATGAAGCCATCGTGAATAAAACTTACTTGATTTTATTGAAATGTTGAAAGATTGTACAAAGGTTGTATGCAGGGAATTCGAAGGATTTTACAAGATTTTTTTCTCTTCAAAATTGCCTCTGCCTTTACAATGAGTAAAGACCCTCTTAAATAGCTTCATCTTGCTAACTATTACAATTATTGCTAACTATTCCAATTATTACAACGGTATATTGGCAAAGTAAAGATAAGATTCTTTTGAAGATAAGATCAACTAAAGTAAACTAAAGTAATATTGATTTGTCTTCTTGTTGATAATAGTAGCTTCATAATTCAAAAGGGTTCTGAGCTAGTAACCTACCAAAAGGGTCTTTATGAAGCTCATTCGGTGATTAAGTACTACCTATTGAGGAGTCACTATCTATTTGATAAACAATCAGGGCCATTACTTTTTCTAACTTGTCGGCTTTTGATTTTCTTTTACTAAAATCAAAGATGAGCTAGACATCTTATCTTTTGGAAGTGGAGTAGGTGGAATAGTCAGTGGTGAAGAGCTAAATACCTCTTTGATTGCTTTCTTGAATATCATCCGTCTTTAAGAGATTGTTGAATGATTTGAATAGAACATTTAGTGAGATCAAATTTATCCCACCATTTAATTTTAAATTCTCTTAAAAGAGACAAATGTAAGTTGGGATAAAATTTATCAATGGTAAAATTTCAAGATAAAATCCATGGTAGGTTGAAATCTATGTGGAAGTATATTAGAGAAATAAAGGAATCATTGGGAGTTTCTGAATGCTTTGAATAATAAGAAAAGATAGTAGTGAAATTTATTTGGGATAAAAATCTATATTTATTAGTAGCGGTACAAAATAATACCACCATTCAGCAAACCAAGATGGTAGGGTTTTTGGACATTAAGTATCAAATAAAATAAACTAAGAATGATCAAAGGAGCGTAAGTAAAACATGTTAAACCATGCTTTTTGATAATCTATAAAATTGAAACCATTTCGAATACAAGGTGCTGAAAATGATATGGATGTCCATAAGGACATAAGGCCAAAGACTTTGATATTTTTATTATTTTGATTTTACAGGTTGAATAGGCAATTAAATCTAGGTTTGAAGGATTTTTATGATGAGTAATTTCAATGGAGTTTGAATCAATAAGGATAAATTCATAAAATTTTCTAGTTTTGTTGGAATTATCAGTGATATATTGGCAATTAGGAAGGAAAATTCTGTGAATAAATTATTTAAGCTCAGATAAATTGATAGGTTTAGAATAAGGAGTAACTTGTAAATGAAGTCTTTGGGGTTTGGTTAGCTATAAAGATTTTTGAATGAGAGATTGTTGAGTAAATAACTCAGCTTTTTTCTGGATAGAAGATCTAGCTTGAGTAGATGACTTAATTTTTACAACTTGACTAAAAGATAAATGAGAAAATTTAACTAAAGTAATATAAGAATTTAAGACTGGAATATTACCGTATCCAGGGATATTGATAGATGAATGAGTAGTTATTGCATAATCAGCAGCTTTTATGATCTTTTTGTTTGCCATTTTGAATAATAAGTATTTGATGTTTCAATTATGTTTTTCCTTGTAAAAACTCTCGGGTAAGATAGTTAGGGAGGGCATTTTCTTTTCACTTAATATATTGAATTTTAAAGTCAAAAACAAACAAAATAACCTCCCATCTAGCAAAGATTTATTTTGACAAAAGATTCTTCACATTTTTTTGTAAAATGTCTTTTGCAGATTTGCAGTCCATTCGTAATAAAAATATTTTGTCAAATAAGTCTTCTTGAAATTTCATAATGCATAAAACAATTGATAATTTTTTTTTTAATTGTTGAATAATCTTTTTGAGCACCAAGCCAAATTCCTGAATGATATATAACTACTAATTCTTACTTAGATTCTTCTAACCTTTGTTTAAGTATTCCTTCATAACCTAATTCTGAAGCATCTGTTTCTACTATTATAGAAGCATTGGGATTAAATATAACTAGACAAGGAAGAACCTTAACATTTTGTTTTAATAGTTTAATTGCTTGAGTATGTTCTTTATTCCATGGTGGAGGAATTTTTTGTAAAGGTTTAAATAAGGGTGTACAAATTTGGTTAAGATTAAGGACAAATTCAGTCACATAATTAAGAGAACCTAAAAATATTTATAATTGAGTTTTATCTTTAATTTCATCGAATAATTTAGAAGCAAATTCTATGGATCTATGTATAGGGGTAATTGTTCCTTGATAGATTTCATGTCTTAAAAATCTTATTTTTGTTTGAAATAATTTCATTTTAGAGGCTGGTATTACTAAACCATTTTTCTTGACTAGATGGAAAAAAGTTTGTAAATGTTTAAAATATTGATCTATAAATTTAGAGAATATTAAAACATCATTATATATACTATTGAAAAGTTTGAATAAGGATTTAATATATCATTTATGATATTTTGAAATTCTAAAGGAACATTTTTAAGACCAAATGGCATAACGTTCCATTCATAATGACCAAATTGTACAGTAAAGGCTGTTTTATATCTATCGTCTTCTGCTATTTGAATTTGCCAAAATCCACTTTTCATATCAAATTTAGAGTATATTACAGAGTCATAAAGTCTTTTGAGTAAGTCTTTTTTATTAAGCATGTAGTATCTAATCCATTGAAGAACATAATTGAGAGGTTTATAATTAATTACTAATCTCGGAACTCCTCTTTCTATTTTAGAATTTTAGTTTACGTAAAAAGTTAAGCAACTCCAAGGTGATTTATATTTTCTAATAAGATTTTTGTTTGGTAAATCTTGAATTTCTTTTTTGCAATATGTTAATAAATCATGATTCATTTGGATAGGTCTAGTTTTGGTTGATATATGTCTTTCATTAAAGTCTTTTTTATTGTGTAGGTAGACTACGTGTTTCTTTCTATTCCAAAAGGCATTGGGTAGGTCTGAACATATCTCTTTTTGATAAAGTTGCTAGATTTTTTCTATTTTTTTCTTAACAATAATGTTTTCTAATTGTTTATCTATATTTTTATATTGTATTTCCTTTTGTAAAAGTCTTATATAACTTTCTTTGTTTTTTTATTAAATTTATTTGGTGGGAAATAGTATTTTGTTGTAATAATGAAATTTCTTTATTATTGATGGGTTACAAAAAGTGAAAGGTAATTAGCGTGTTTAATGCGTTAATATGGATTCTTATATTATCAACTTTAAAATGGTATATTTGTGTAAGAAATGGTGTACCTAGAATTATGTTTTGATTAAAATTTTTGACTAATATAAAGCTATTTTTAAAACAATATTTTTTATTACAAATTTGAGCTTTGGATAATTCATATTTAACGTTTAAATTGGTTCCATTGACACTACTTAATTTTTCATAAGTTTTCTCATAATATTGTGTAGGGATTAATACTTCTCGAATACAGTTTTGATCAGCTTCAGAATCAACTAGGGCAATAGTATCTAAATGAAAACTATTATTTATATGTAAAGATATTTTAATATACTATTTTTGAAAATTAATTTTTTCTATATTTTGAATATAATCATTAGTATGTTTATTTTGACTACTAGTTTCTATATTTGGAGTTATGTTGTCATTTTCTTGAATAGGCTATTTTGAATTTTCAAATATATCTATTCTAACATCCATATGTAATTGTTGAATTTGTTGTTGTTGCAATTTTTGACTTATTTCTTTAATTTGTCCTTTTATAATTTTAATTTCATCTTGTAATTCTCTTATAGTAACTTGTTTAAAAAGACTTTGAGTAGGATATTTATGAAATATTTTGTTTAAATTGACTAGTTCGGGATTACTAGTATGTTGTTCTTGGGTGATTGTGTCTTTTAATTTTAATAAATATTCTCTTTTTATATCAAGATTATCAATTTTATCTATAATATCTAATAAAAATTGTTTGTTAGCCTTATTTTTAGTAATCATATTTATTGTATTGTATGTACAAATTTCTTCTGAGCAATTACTATCTGGATTACTATCGGATGAATAATTACTAGACTCTTGTATTTCCTGAATAAAATCTTCGAAACTAAAATTAGATTCTCTACTAATTAATAATTGAGTAAGTTTATTTTTTAGGTCTTCTTGGTCTTGGAATATTTCATTAATTTTGTTTTTCATTTTGCAGTTATTAGATGTATGTCCAGGCTTTTTGCAAGTCCAACAAATTAGATCTTTTTTGTTGTATTTTGATTTATACTTATTATTGGGTCTTTTTCTATAGTATTGTTCATTAAATTGAGCTTTTTGTTTTCTAAGTTTTGTATAGTATGTAATAACTTTGGGCTTATATTTTTTTCTATATAATGGTGGTTTGATATTTTCATAACCATATTGTTCACAAAATGTTTCTACGGTTTAGTTAAAACTATATTTATCCGTTTTTTTTTTCTTTTCTTTTTGTTCTTGGTATAAGGCTAATCCTTCTTTTTTAATGAAAGCAAAAAGTTGACCATAAGTTATATTATCCCAAGGGATTGAACTACCTCTTGAATATTCTGCTAATATTTTGAGTACTCTATTTGAGAAAAATTTTAGCAATCCTACAACAAATTTTTTTTTCTAAAAAGAAGCATTATAGTCTGACATTTGGAATATATGTGTAATCAATACATCTTTGTACCATCTAAAGTCTTCTAAAATTGGACATCTAAGATTAGTTAAAATAATTTTTGAGCTTTGTAATTCTTCTTCAGGATTTTCTATAAAATTCTTTACTATAGTGTAAATTAATATTTTTGCTATATTTTTTCTAGTTTGAATAGTAATATTTCCATCATCGTCTTTCTTTTGTTGTTGTTCTGTATGATTGAGGATTATATTTTGACTAGCCGTTCCTAGATTATTAAGATTTAATTCATTCAGAGAAAAACCTAAAACAACTAATTATTCTGATATCCAATCTGGTAGATCATCATTCTCTTATCCCAGTAATTCAAAACATTTTAAAGAACCTTTTATTAAACTAGAAAAAGTAGAAACAAACAGTAGAGTAAATTATACTCCACCAGTAGCCAAACCCGTAACTAACCAATCACCTGATTCACCAACTTTATCATATTTACAAACTATTAATATGATACGAAACGATAATTTTGAAATAGACAAGCCATTTTTATAAATAGATTTTATATTATAAGAAAACAAAGAAAAAGGAAATTTGTATTTTTCAAGCTTTATTAAACAAAAAACTGAAGAAATTAGGACAAAATGATATGAAGAAATGAATAGATTAAAAGTAATTATACCTTTCTTTATCTAGTTTGAAACTTATGCTTCTAGAAATAATATAAAAATTCATTTTCAACATTCAAATATTAACGTGCAAACTTCTCAACTTAAAAAATGGGATACTACGAAACATAAAATTATTCAATCTGTACACTCTCCATTAGAACAAATTAAAATAAAAATAAGAGAAAAATACATAATTGCTTCCCCTTTTAAAGTAGGAGAAGATAGACCAAATATAGAATCAACTAATTTAAATGATATTAAAAAAATTATGAACAAAATTATTATCAAAGTCAAATTTTACATACTGTATCTAAACAAGCTAATCAAATAAATAATAAAATAGATAGTAATAAACAAATTGCAACTACACAATTTCCAACGAATATTTGTCCACTATTAATTAAACCTTACAATTTACCTCAAAAAGATAATGAACCATTAAGGTTTCCTAAGTTAGAATTATTAGACCAAATTAGTCAAAAATTAGCAACTTTACCTGGCCCTTCAAACATAAATACTATAAGATAAGATAAACTAAATAATCAAACTGATAGCGATGAATCGAACAACATAAACAAAGTTCAAAGAAGAAGTTGATCTACTATTAATTGGAAAAATAACCCCACAAGAAATTGTTATCCTAAACCAACTCTACCTGATATACAATATGAAGAAATGTCAAAATATAATAGTGGAATGTATTCAAGATAAGGAATTTATGAATGGAATTTATGAATGGAATTTAGATGGAAGATCAGAATATGAAACAATGAATTTACTGCAAGAAATAGGAATGGCCTATACAACCTATAAAGCTCAAAAAGTCACAGATCATGAATCTGCAAAATTAATAATAGCAAGATTCACAGGATCCCTTAGATATTGGTGGACAATAGTTTAGGAACGGCTAGTCAAAATATAATCCTCTATCATATAGAACAAGTACAAAAGGAAGATGATGATAAATATATTACTATTAAAACTAGACAAAATGCAGTAGAAGTATTAATTTACACTATAGCAAATAATTTTATAAAAAATCCTCAAGAAGAATTACAAAGCTCAAAAATTATTTTAACTAATCTTAGATATCCAACTTTAGAAGACTTTAGATGGTACAAAGATGTATTTATTATACATATATTTTAAAGGTTAGACTGTAATGCTTCTTTTTAGAAAGAAAGATTTGGTGTAGGATTACCAAAATTTTTCTTAGATAGAGTACTCAAAAAATTAGTAGAATATTCAGGAAGCAGTTCAATCCCTTGGGATAATATAGCTTATGGATAACTTTTTACTTTCGTTCAAAAAAAAAAGGATTAGCCTTATGCCAAGAACCAAAAAAAAAGAAAAATAACAGATAAATATAGTTTTAGCTAAACCGTAGGAACATTTTGTGAACAATATGGTTATGAAAATATCAAACCACCATTACATAGAAAAAAAATATAAACCCAAAACTATTACATACTATACAAAACCTAGAAAACAAAAAGCTCAATTTAATGAACAATACTATAGAAAAAGATTCAATAATAAGTACAAATCTAAATACAACAAAAAAGATCTAGTCTGCTAAACTTGCAAACAGCCCAGAAGTACATCTAATAATTGCAAAATGAAAAACAAAATTAATGAAAAATTCTAAGACTAAGAAGACCTCAATTATTAATTAGCGAATAATCTAATTCTAGTTCAAAAGATTTTTTTATTCACGAAATACAAGAGTCTAGTAATTATTCATCCGATAGTAATCCAGATAGTAATTGCTCGGAAGAAATTTGTACATGCAATACAATACATATGATTACTAAAAATAAGGTTGACAAATAATTTTTATTAGATATTATAGATAAAATTGATATTCCTGATATAAAAAGAGAATATTTATTAAAATTAAAAGACACAATCATCCAAGAATAACATACTAGTAATCCTAAACCAGTTAATTTAAACAAAATATTTAATAAATATCCTACTCAAAGTCTTTTTAAATAAGTTACTACAGGAGAATTACAAGAATAAATTGAAATTATAAAAGGACAAATTAAAGAAAGAAGTCAAAAATTGCAACAACAACAGATTCAACAATTACATACGGATGTTAGAATAGATATATTAGAAAATTCAAAACAGTTTATTCAAGAAAATGATGACATAACTCCAAATATAGAAACTAGTAGTCAAAATAAATATACTAATGATTATATTCAAAATATGAGAAAATTTGTGAAAAATTAAGTAGTGCCAATGGAACCAATTTAAATGTTAAATATAAATTATCCAAAGCTCAAATTTGTAATAAAAAATATTGTTTTAAAAATAGTTTTATATTAGTCAAAAATCTTAGTCAAAACATAATTCTAGATACACCATTTCTTACAAAAATATACCTTTTTAAAGTTGATAATTTATAAATCCATACTAATGCATTAAACACGCCAATTACCTTTCACATTTTGTCACCCATCAATAATAAAGAAATTTCATTATTACAAAAAAATACTACTTCTCACCAAATAAATTTAATAAAAAACAAAGAAAGTCATATCAAACTTTTACAAATGGAAATACAATATAAAAATATAGATAAACAATTAGAAAACGTCATTGTTTAGAAAAACAAAATAGAAGAAATCCAACAACTTTATCAGAAAGAGATATGTCCACACTTACCCAATGCCTTTTGGAATAGAAAATAACACGTAGTCTACCTACTCTATGAAAAAGACTTTAATGAAAAACATATACCAACGAAAGCTAGACCTATCCAAATGAATCATGATTTATTAACATATTGCAAAAAAGAAATTCAAAATTTACTAGACAAAAATCTTATTAGAAAATCTAAATCACCTTGGAGTTGCTCAACTTTTTACGTAAACAAAAATTTTGAGATAGAAATAGGAGTTCCGAGATTAGTAATTATTTATAAACCTCTCAATGATTTTCTTTAATGGATTAGATACCACATACTTAATAAAAAAGACTTACTCAAAAAACTTTATGACTCTGTAATATACTTTAAATTTGATATGAAAATTAGATTTTGGTAAATTCAAATAGCAGAAGATGATAGATATAAAACAGCCTTTACTGTACCCTTTGGTCATTATGAATGAAACGTTATGCCATTTGGTCTTAAAAATGCTCATTCAGAATTTCAAAATATCATAAATGATATATTAAATCCTTATTCAAACTTTTCAATAGTATACATAATGATGTTTTAATATTCTCTAGATCTATATATCAATATTTTAAACATTTACAAACTTTTTTCTATCTAGCCAAGAAAAATTGTTTAGTAATACCAGCCTCTAAAATGAAAATATTTCTAACAAAAATAAGATTTTTAAGACATAAAATCTATCAAGGAACAATTACCCCTATACATAGGTCCATAGAATTTGCTTCTAAATTTCTCGATGAAATTAAAGATAAAACTCAATTACAAAAATTTTTAGGATCTCTTAATTATGTGGCTGAATTTGTCTTTAATTTTAAGCAAATTTGTACACCCTTATTTAAACGTTTACAAAAAATTCCTCCACCATGGAATAAAGAACATACTCAAGCAATTAAACTATTAAAATAAAAAGTTAAGGTTCTTTCTTGTCTAGTTATATTTAATCCCAATGCGTCTATAATAGTAGAAACAAATGCTTCAGAATTAGGTTATAGAGAAATACTTAAACAAAGGTTAAGAGAATCTAAGCAAGAATTAGTAGTTAGATATCATGTAGGGAATTCGGAGGATTTTACAAGATTTTTTTCACTCCAAAATTGCCTCTCCCTTACTAAATACTAACTATTGGTAAGGACATAAAGTAAATTATTACAAAAAACTTACTACGACATAAATTTAATTATTACATAAGTATGTCCCACTTATGAGACATAATTATTAAACTGGTCCCACCTTTACATGTCTTCTTCATCATACTCATCATTTGTCTTCATAATCTATAGTTTCTTTTAGATCTAGTCTTCTCTTATTTTGTAGTTGCTTTTCAAGACTTTGTTTTGTAGTTTTCTCAAAATTTCTTTCTTAGATTAAGCTAGCTACGGGAACATCAGGTAATCCAACAGTCTCATTGCCTTTCCTCGGGTCTTGCTGCTGAGTCCGCCTAGCTTACCAACCCATGAATAGCTCTCACTGCTACCATCTTGATCTTTAAAATAGGTTTAAGAAACTTGCATCGCAGAGTTTCTCAAGGTTTCAACAAAATAAAATTTAGCCAGATCTAATTGTTACCAAAGATTTAAAAGATAAAAAGAAAGCATGGTGATGAAGGATTTATCATTTTTGGACCAGAGAAAATTGGATAAGGTTTTGCATAAGGATGATTGGGAGAAATATTTATAATATTAAGATAAACTAAAATGTCTATTCCAACATCAGATTATTTCTGGCTTTCTTCCATTTGAATAAGTCTTTTATCATAGTTTTGACTTGCTCATCATATTCTAACCATAACCCCATGTCTCTTATTCTTACTTGGAGATTTCTAAGGTTTCGAATATGAGGCAAAATCCTTTGAGTATCTTTGATTAAACGATCATATGTTTGAATCTCTTGTTTGATGTATTAAGAAGTCATGATAAGAGTTCTTGTTTGAATAATCAAAGATAGAAATACTTTAATATCAAGATATTAATCTCTCGTATTGGATAACAAAACTCTTATTGGATACTCAAAAGGCGGCCTAGCCATTCAAAAGAGCTCCGTATTGAGTAGATCTTTATCCTAACATCAAGTTATTTATAGCTTTTTTATAAAAATAAATATCATTTTGGATTTGCTGCTTTATTTCTAACCACATCCCCAAATCATGACGAATGAAATGAAGTTTTCTTTGGTGTCGAAGTATCAGCAAAATCCTTTAAGCACCCTCTATGAGGTATGTATAGTCTTGAACACGTTTTTTGATAGAAAGGTTTGTAATTTTAGGAAAGGTTTAGAAATGAAGAAAGTGATGGAAGGAAATTGGAATAAATTTCAATTTCAATTTCTAATTTGCTAGATCAAGATAACTCGTAGGCAAAAAGCATACTCTTGAAATCTAAAGTAAGGCTTGTGAAAAAAGGGTTTGGAGGATTTGAGTTTTCTTTCTAGAGAGAAGTTAGAGAGAAGAGGAAAGTTTTTCTAGCTAGGTAATCTTTCCTTTGAGAAAATTTTTAGTTCTCTCTTGCATAAAGCCAAAGTCAAAGTACATATATGCATGTTCGTTTAACTCAGCTAATCATTAAATAATTTAAAGGTCTACTAAGTTTTAAAAATAATCAAGGCTGGCCATACTTTCTTAACCGCTACCTTGGTCGAGGCAACGTCGAAATCCATCAGAGAGCCTGTTATTTCATGCATAAAATCATATGCAATGCATTATTTATAAACAGAAAACTATTTCTCAAGCATTGTGAAATCATTTATTTCATATAAAACATGTAGTTATAAAATAAAACCGTCTCATTGATTTGGCTTGAATAGTCACTTGGTGATAAAGTAACTGTCCTCGTCATATCCATTAAGTCTATGAGATCTCTATCAAGTTGACAGGACTTTCCATAAGGTCTTTATATAATCGCGTATTTATGCACCGGCTTATAGTAGGCTTACCATGGTTTAACTTTTCTTATATAGCCCCATTGCGGTACCAGTAACCTATGCGGCCTCTCATAGATCCGTCCATTGGTTATAACCTTGTATATACAGTAAATAACCTGGTCCACTAGCCATATATCAATAACCGGCCTTAACGACCTCATATCACCAATATACATACATTAAAAAATAATTTATTTTTAGTACATTAATGTACCCATGTAAATCAAAACTCGGCCTCCCTGGCGTAACATTTTCAAACAACCTTCATAAAACACATAAACCAAATTCGGCCTCCCCAACCATTATATGCATGTATTTGAAAACATAATTTAATGGCAGACCACAATACACAAATCATTTCCCAATATCATACCAAACAACAATTTTATTTCAAATTACTTCAATCATAACACAGCTTGATTACACACAAGCATACATGTACTAAATTCCACAATTCCATATAGTTAAATATATATACATTTAATGCAATGTTCATGGAAAACATGTCTAAAAACTCCTTAATTGACACATATCACTTCTAAAGGCTTAACTAATGAGGACTATTTATCCAATTTTCAATAATAAAATCCCATGGCCAACTTATTTTAATTCACATTTTCAAGCCATATTTCCACCACAATACTTTAATTAACATTAATTAACATCATTTGAAATTTCTTATGCACAAATTATCAAAATTTTCTATTACTCAAAACCCGTTATACTTATATCATGAGCTAACTTAGTTTGCCTAAGCCTCGTTAATGTGTCAATTAATTGAAATTCCCAATTACTCAATTTGAATACTAATATCATTCATCCTCTATGATAGGTTGAGTGTACCCTTCCTCTCTAATATTCTAAATTTCAAAATCAAGAGTGGATAAGTAAATTGACGTTCTTTTTTTTCCTATAAAGCATAGTCATTACTATCAAAGAAGGGTGTTCTATTTTTATATTACACTTCAAATATTTGGGATGGTACATTGCTAAAGGCAGCCATAATATCTACTACTTTAGGTTCTTAATCTTATATAAAAAGAAGAGTTCTGGCTCTGATACCACTTATTGGCTAGGTGGCACACTCAAAAGGATGGTGAATTGGATTTTAATAAAAGTTAAAATAATTAAAAATTAATTTATTCAACTATGCTTTTGTTCAAACAGTGATATGTAATTATATGCAGCAATTAAATTAACAAATTATGAATATATGAAATGTAAAAGATAAGAATATGAGAAAGAAAACTCATAATTTTATAGTGGTTTAGCAAATCCGACTTACATCCACTCTCTCGGATTCTTTCCAAACTGAGTTTTTACTAGTCTTCTTGTTTGATCAGGGTCAAGTATAACCTAATTACAACTCCTTCTTAGTGGTGAAAGACAACCACAACAACTTACTTTACTTTGGGTGAAGTGCAACCTAAATAACAATTTTCTTTAAACGGATGAAGTATAACCCAAGTTAGAAAGTTATCCTAAAAATGATATAGAAGTTTATCCTCTCAAAGAATTGATTTATAATTTCAGCTCACAACAGAATTTTTCTCAAGATAAGAAAATGAAAATGAATGTAAATTTGTAATTTGTAGCTTACTTGTTGATTCTTGATGTTTTTCAATTTCTATCACTTGTAATATTTCTTCCTACTTTTTCATTGTCAAGAGTGCTTTATTTATAGTGTAGAAAATTTTCTCTAAATGAATGTTTTGTTGAAGATATGTTCTAGAATCAATCGTGTCATACAATTTAAGGATGTCATCCTTATGTATATATAATTCTGTAATTAATTGTAAACTTGTTTATGATTAATAAAATGACTTTTATATCATTTTGCATGTATAGTTACTGAAATATATTGTATATACAAAACAGAGAATGAGATCCCGTGATATATTATGATGTCAGGACTCTATCTGCAAAGAATTGTAGATGTGAGTATAGAGTATGATTTAAAGACATCCAAATTAGTTCCCGGTTGAGGTATTGTCATATGGGAGTATGACATTCCATGATTGACATATTTAATGCTGCTAAAGAATAGTATTAGATACTAATAGTTAGGTGACGAGTCTGATATCACATAAGCATAAACATAAGTAATGCGTTGAGAACGTGTTACTGAATGTGAACAAATGTGATAAATCACATGGGTGATTATCCACAGTTAATAATACGTCACACAGTCGTACTAATGTACTACTAATCCTTTAACCTGAGGTGTCACGACTACCCTCCGCACTGAGGCATATCGTTCACTTGTGTATATCGCACCGGGTTAACCATGCCTAGTAAAAGAAGTTTACTAGCAATGTATTTAGATGTATAAGAACATGTGATAGCCAAGGTAGAATTGTCATACGTGAAATTAAAGTCTTTGGCCAAAGTATGTATATCCAGAAAGGTATTTTGCGGATATATGAATCATGTATATGATTGAGGTTCTGATCCTATGATTGAGTTAGGGGTTTGACAATACTATGACCCACACTGGATTGGGAGTCAACAGTAGAGGGACTTTATTACTGGCACGTACGACTATATAGATTCATTAGTATCTAGGAGTCATGACGTCTTGCTAGAGATCAATCATGATCAGTGGGAACTTTGGTTACAAAGAGTTGTACCAAAGTGATACGAAGGAGTTCTTATCCACCCATGTCCAGTTCACAATGAACTTAGGAATTACAAACATTAGTCGATTACTTGATGATGATGGCATTGGGTATTATATAATAATCATTAATTGATTATTAATGTTATTCCGATACTTTGATCAGGTAGCAATTTGATTCTTTATTGTAAAGAATATATTTTTTTGCAAGGACGAGCTAGCACTCGTAAGCATGGGAAGTGTTTTGGTTAAATATGGGATATCGTAAATATGATTTACGTATATTATATTGTTATATATATTGATATAATACTTTAATATTGATTAAAGTAATAATATAATAAAATATCTTATATATGTGTAATGATTATTATAATATTGTATTATATACAAATATATATATATATAAGATATGTGTAAGTGTATGAGTATATATATATATAATGATATATGTATATTATACATTTGCTCTTTCTCTCTCATACACATATGCCCATCAATGAGATTGACACTTGGATTGCTTTTGTTCAAATTGTTGAAATAAGAAGCAAACCAGCAAGTGAGCAAGTGGGTAAGTAGATTACTTTTGTTCATTTAATGAAATGAGAGAAGAAAAGTCGGTTATGACAGTTTTGCGGGAAAACACTCAAGTGTTGAGTGTTGATAACAAGCATTGGAATGCTACGTTATCACTAATCCGTAATCCAAGTAAGAGATTGAATCAACTCAAGTTTTTTTTTTCTATTTTCTTTGCAATCCAGTGAGTGCGAATCCTTAGAAAAGGTTTGGTGAGATTTTGGTTTTGAACCAAAAACCAGTAGAGAAAAGAAAAAGGCTAGGGAGAGAAAGCTACAATTTGGCTTGATGAAGCTAAAACCGATCCCATAACGAAGCCAGAACCACCGTCACCAACACCAAAATGTGTAGACCGAGGAAGCAAGCGAAAGAGTTCATTTGCCGTTCCAGTTTACTAAGGAAAGAAGTAAGACTTCTTGACTATGCATTTTATGTTTATATTTGAAAAAATTTTAAATACCAAAACACACACATATACATGTCTAGGTCCAAATAGTGGCCTTTCCGCATGTCCATGTGACGAGCATGGCCTCCCTAGTGACAGTGGCATGCCCCGGAACTGATCTTGCGCGTTGCGCTTCCACTACAAGTACAAAACTAAGCATGATTTTTCGACTTGTTTCCTTCAAGTTTAAATATTATTTAGAAAAGATTTTATAGAAATTAGCCATTATATTAAAATCAACGACAAGAATCAATCTGTTTTGCCTCATATATTAATTCATTTGTCTAAATTCAAATTTTCAATTTTCTTTGACAAAAAGTATAGACCTGGGTGAGTTTGTAATTATTTTTAAAGTCTTTGACTTGAAAGTATCGATCAATTTAGAGAATGTATTGATCTGGTCGAACTTGTAATTTCTTGTGAAGTCTCAAACTTTACTATATCAATTTATTTTGAAAAAGGTATCGATCTGGTCCAAGTCATAATTTCTTTTAAAGTCTCTGACATTAAATTTATCGATCATTTTCCTTGTACATATCGATCTGGTATAAGTCGTAATTTCTTTTGAAGTTTATGATCTTAGTGTGTCGATCCTTGAAACTCTATATATCAATCCTGATGGTTTAAACACGGATTTCTCACAGAAAATTGTTGAGTTTTACACAATTTATAATATAAAAATATTTATACACAATCTCCCTTATATTTAAACACATTCAAACATATAAATCTTTTTTAGCAATATCTATTTTACAAGTGAAATCAACATCATAAAAAATGAGATATACAACAATCTATTCATAATCTTGTTCATCATCAAAAACACATAAACACATTAATATCCATATGATATCATCAACAACATATCAATTACCTTTCGGCTTTAAAGCTCATTGGAAATTTGGTTCTTGAAAGGAATGGTTTTGTCAATTACTTTTCCACTTCAAAGTGTTGTGATGAAATTGACATATTCAGGTTAATTTTCACTTGATCTAGAAATATGACACTGACTAGAAGGATTAGGTTAAGGTTAAACAGTTACAATTGACAATGTGTTCTTGATCTTATTAATAGCTTATGAAGTCTAGTTGTTAAAGTTTGTTTGGCTTTGCATGAATACTTGCAATGTCTCCTCAAGATTCCTTGAACAAGGTGGAGTATAATGAGGAAAATTTGAGGTTTCTTGAGAAAGCATTAGGTGTCCACTATTATCATTTCTCCAACTAAAATTGGAATGATTTCTCCATCTAGCATTGTAAGTTTCTGAATAGGAAGATAGGGAGGACTTTTTGAAATTGTTCGTGGCATTTGCTTTTCATGAAAAACTTCTTTAAAGATAGGAATATTCAGACATTCATTTGTTGAATTTTCTAAGGTTTCACAAATGCTACAAATTTCTTCATTTTGCACATATTTGACTTCTTTTACTTTACATATTTTCATGGCTTCAAATTTCCTAGTTAAATTAGCAATCCTAACACTTAAATCATTTTCTTGACTAAGGTGATATTTTCCTCTATAAGCATTTTCAAGATTATTGAATTTTCAGATAAATTAACAGCATGCCAAGATTGTGAATTTTCAGCAAAATTGTTTAAGAATTCTAAAGTTTTTTCAGATTCTTTATCTAGAAATTCACCATTGCACATGATTTTCACAAATTGCTTTGTTTTGGGTGTTAAACCTTCATAAAAAAAATTAAAAAAAAAACAAAAACTTATGGTTTGCCATTTTTCAAAACTATGGTGTAGGTAAGAATTTAACAAATATTTAAAATTTTCCCAGCATTGAAAATATGATTCATTTGAATTTTGACAAAAAATTTAGATTTGTCTTTTCAAAGCATTTATTTTATGTGTTGGAAAGAATTTTTTCAAAAATTCACCTTTCATTTCATACCATGTGCCAATTGATCTAGGTCTTAAAGAGTTAAGCCAAGTTTTCACTTTATCTTTTAATGAAAAATGAAACAATTTTAGCCTAACAATTTCATTAGTGCAAGCTTGATCATTAAAAGTAACACAAACTTCCTCAAATTCTTTAAAATGAAAATAAGAACTTTTATATTTAAAGCCATGAAAATTAAGAAGTAATGGAATCATACCTGGCTTAAATATGAAATTATTAGCATTAAGAGGAAAAATGAAGCATGAAAGGGTAGAATTTCAAGGCGGATGTAAAACTTCACGCATGGTTCGCAAAGGTTGATTTTCATGCTCATTATGCACACTTTTATTTTCAGTCAAAGTGTTAGATGTGTGTGAATGTTAAGGTGAATCAAACAAATTGCCAACAAAAGTTTCATAATTATCTTTCACCAATCGACGAGAATAAAGATCGCAATACCACTCAAGCATAAATTTAAAAAATAAAAATTCAATAATGATTAAAAAGGAACAAAAATGTTACAACAATGAAAATAAAATAAAAGAGGTGATAAAACCTTCCTCTTGAAAGAAAAATAAAGAAAAATAATAAATAACAAAATAAATTAATTAACAATAGGTGGTAGAACTGACCATATAAAACGAAATAGTAAATAACAAACTAAAATAAATTAACAATAAGTAGAACCAATTATATAAAAACAAATAAAATACAAATAGGCAGTTGAGTCTTCCAATAAAAGTAAAATAAATAAACAAAAACTAGTTAGAGTTAGGAAAAAAAAATACGAACAAGTAAAGTATATACAAACCATAATTCCTTAGCAATGGTTCTACAACTTTAAGGTTTTATATTCAAGTATAAGTTATCTTAAGTAATAAAATTTCGAGAGTTCGAGTGTCGATTCACAGGGAATTAGTTATACAAGTCTACTATATGTCCAATTATTCAAATGTTAAGAGAGTTGTGTTGATGAGTTGGTTCTTATAATAAAATTTTAATATTATTAAATAGTAGGGTATTGAGATCAATTTTGAAGAAATTTGTAGAAATTATTTTTTTATCCTTCATAATAACTTAATTAAGAATCAACTAAAGAGTGATCTTAATTGAAAGATGAAATATTTAAGTATATTAAAATACCTCTTTATGGAAAAGATAAGAAAATAAAATATTAACCTTTAAATTGATTTGTAAAAAACAATAATTTACTTTACTCTTGAGATGTTCACTTGCTCTTGAGATGTAGAAAATAACAAGCATTCAATATATTATTTGTTAATAATGAATCAAGCTCTTTAACAAATTAAATTACTTTTGAGAAATATAATTCACTCAATTGAAAGATTTTATATTGAAGAATAATTCAAATGATAAATGAAAGTTATAAACTCAACAAAGTTTCACCCTAACCCTACTTACAAATTTAGAAATACATTGTAAGAAAAATATGAGATAAAAAAATGAAAAATGTTCAAAAATCCCAGCTCCCTAATACAAGTACTAATTTATAAGAAAATGCAACGGATAAATGTCAAAAAAGTTGGTTAAGGTTAGGTAAATGTTAGAAGACATTCTTTCACATGTATTTGACTTTTTGGCCAATTCTTCAAGGATACTTATAGAATAAAGCTCTATCTAAAACACTAAAATTGTAGATATTTGTCTTGGCTTTTTAGAACGTCCTTATTCACTATATTTGGATTTGCATTTTGGGAAATACGGCTTAAATACTGAGGCATGTCAGGCTGGATCATGGCTACATTTCAGTTTTATTGAAGCCCATTTTTAACCACCTAAATGCTAGAAATGGTCTGACCTTTGGCTTACAATATTGTAAAATGATAAGTTCATGATTCAGTAACCTAAGAATTGTATCAATTGAATCTCTAGATTCAGAGATATATCTATTATACGAAATGTGCGCAAAATCGATTATTTTTCACAAATTAGGCACACTCTTACTTTGTATCTTTAAATGCTTATTTTAGAAGAGTTAATGACACTCTTAAGTGTAAAATAATAATATAAACTCTCAATGAATATATGCTTTTCAGCATTCATCAAACTTCCTCTCCAACCTTTATTTACTAAGTTCCTCAACTACTTAGGTTTAACTCTTTACCAATTGAATTTGAATGCCTGAAGCACTATTGTTGACATATACATATTGTGGAGGAAAACTAGGCAAAACGAGTTAACTTAGTAAGAGCTAAGAAACCTATATCGGCTAAGAAGCAACCCTAAAGATAACCTAGGCTAGGACTACTTTATCGCTTGGGAGAAAGAAGAAAACATATAGCCGACAACCTTTCTTTCATCAAGTCGTATAAAGACTGAAGATGCAATGTCAGCTGCATTAGCTGTGAAGTGCTCTTAGCATCAACTTTTCTATCCCTAGATCCTACAAAGTTTGAGTTTCATTATAACTATCACCCTATCAACACTTAATAGAAAATGAAGTATTGAATTTTAATATTATCTTATCTTGACATATAGTTCTCATATTATTATTATTATTATTATTATTATTATTATTATTATTATTATTATTATTATTATTATTATTATTATTATTATAGTAGTAGAAAAAATGGCCTAGAAAAGAGTCGAGAAGAAGAAGGGAAGCCTTGCGGGAGACATCGAGGAGTTATTAAATATGAGAGCAAAGCAGTAAACTGTTAAATTGAAGAAAACAGGTGAATGCACCTTTGCTCTTACTCCCCTTACCAAAGTAAAAGGCAAAGGGAAAAAGTTGATCACTGCGGAATATAAAGCCAAGGACAAGGGCAAACAAACTGTAATAATAGAAGTCATTATTGCACGAGGGAGAGAAGCAAACATTATTGGTCACATTCGGGATAATGCGACCAGTAAGCTATGTAGCTTAGATATTAAGGAAGTAAAGAGAGCTTGATATGAGCATATGCTTCTTCTGATCCACTGTCATAAATTTTGTGACAAAATGAAAAAGTTATCTCCTTTGTAGTCTTATTACGTTGTCATGAATTTCATGATGAAAGCATTTTCTTTCCTCTAAACTTCAGTTAATATTATTTTTTAATACATTTGTTAACTACTTATTTTACATCAGGGATTTCATCTCTTAGCCTGCCATCAATATCAGACTATCTCGATTGTTTATGAAAGGTTGAAGACTCTGACACTCTTAGCAGAGATTGAAGATCTTAGTGGCTAGCTTGAAATGTATAATGAAAAGACCGATCTCGCAATGAGAAAAGCTAACGCTTTTAGTCTTGAGCTGGCCAAGTTGAGAAGTTTGGTAGATCAATTGAAAGAAAAGAAAGATAGACTAGATGGGAAGATCACTAATTTAAACATGAATCTCATCCATGCTCAAGAATCTAGGAAAATAGCTAATGAGAAAAATCTAGTCCACAGTTTCAAAGAAACTATTAACCTATTTAAACGCCGATACCCTAAGACAGATCTAACATAGATGGATGAGATTCTCGACCAATTTATCCAACCGATTAAAGGCGAGAGTGAGGATGAGGATAGGGAAGGTGAAAAGTATAAGAGCAACAACAGCACTACCGAAGCTGGTTAATAAAGTGGGGTATGATAACATCAAAGTCAATCTTTCCGAGGACATGAACTTTGTAACCAATGCTGAGAACCAACTCTCTGTCGCTAAAGAGACCAACCTCCTACAAAGCAATATCAAAGATCCAACAAACATTGTTTATTTCTTTGGTGCTCAAGATTAGCCCGAGGATGTATATAATAACTATTAGCCTTGTAATTACTTGATTTCATTAACAAAGTTTTAGTTACATGGTTTATTCTTTGTTTTTATTTTTATTATTTACATCTTATATAGTTTAAGAAACATTAAAGTTTACCAAGTAAATGTTCCTAGCTGTCAAAACCTCATCTTGCTGCATAATTCAATTTAAGAGACACATCTTATCTTGGCACATGACATTTAACTTTAAGAATTAAATTTTACTGAATAATTGCTCTCATACCTTAATGCCTTAAGTAGCTCTCGAACTTTTGCGAATTTGACATGCATGTAGGTCTCTAAGAGTTTTTGAACTTGTATAGGCTTTAATTTGACTTGGGTGAGTTGAAGTCTCCAAGAATACTCAAACCTATATAGGCTTAAACTAAATTGGCGTACCTATAAGTCTCTTAGAATTTTTGTACCTGTATAGACTTAAACTTGACTTAGCGTGATTATAGGTCTGAGAGTTTTAGGACATGTATAGGCTTTAACTAGCTTAACATAAATTTATTCATCAATTCTAACACATTGCAATGTAAAATGACAATCTATTGAAATAATTTTTTAAGCATATTTGCATTCCATAGTTTCTTGACAATTCTGCCATTTGCATATGCAAGCTGATATATTTCTAATCTGTCTATCCTCAATACTTTGTATGGTCCCTCCCAGTTGGGACCAAATGCTTCATCTCCTGTTATCTTAATACTTTGAGTAACTCTCTTAAGAACTAAATCATCCTTAGTAAATTGTTGGGCTCTTACTTTGTTATTGTAATGTTGGGCAATCCTTTATTGATATACTACAACTCAAATCCTTACATGTTCTCTCTTTTCTTCTAAAAGGTCTAGATACCCAACCAATGGTTTTTAGCTCCCTTCCTCGATATACTTTAAAATTCTATGGGTTGGTGCCCAAATCTCGGCAGGTATAACAACATCATAACCAAAGGCAAGATAAAAATACGTCTCCCTAGTAGTTGTTTGAGTTGTAATCATGTAAGCCCAAAGTACTTCTGGTAGTTTATATACCAAAGCTCATTTCTTATCCCTTAATTTCAACTTCAAAGTATATTTTACCACCTTGTTTACAGCTTTAACTTCTTTATTTTCTTTCGGTTGTGGAAGTGATGTGATCCATTAGTCAATTCTCAAGTTCTTGCAAAGTGCTCTAAATTTTTCATTGTCAAATTGGTTGCCATTGTCAATAATTATGGCATGAGGAATTCCAAACCAGCATATCAAGTTCCTTCAAACAAAGTCTGTAGTCTTTTTCTCAGTTATCTTTACCAAAGCTTCTACTTTGCCACGGTAATAATTGCAAATTGTGGTTGTCCTTGTCTTATCGGTAACAACCTTAACAAATCCAAACTATATTACACGAAAGGCTAAAGACTAACTATGTTGGTCAAATTCTAGAGTGGTTGTCGTATGGTATCCATATTGAGTTGACAACTCTCAAATAATTTTACTAACTTTGTTGCGTCTTAATGAATCGTTGGCCAATAGTACTTATGTTTAAGAGCTCGAAAGGCCAAAGACTATGCTCCTACATGACTGCCACATATACCTAAATGGATCTCTCTGAGGACATAGTTAGATTCCACAACATCCAAACATCTAATATACTGCATCGTGTATCCCCTTATGTAGAGAATCTCATCTATCAAGCTACACCTGGTAGGTCGATACTTTAGTGTTTTTGCTTCATTCTTGTTGTTCTAGGCTGGAACTTTATCTCTAATTCATTGAACTCTACTGACCACTTGACTAGTCGACCCGAAAGATCAAACCTATGCAGAATTTGTCTCAATGATTGATTTGTAAGCACAATGATCAATGAGCATGAAGAATAGCCTTAGCTTTCTTACTGCTACTACAGAAACTAAGACTAACTTCTCAAGTGGTATCTATTATCTATGCTTAACAAAAACTTGGTGACATAATATACTGACCTTTATATCTTCTCTTTGTCTTTTCCTACTACCCCACTCACTACATGCTTTCATTCTCCAAAATAAAGGAATAACACATCTCGTTTCTGTGGTCGGGCCAATAGTGAAATCTTGGCAAAATACGTCTTTAGTTTCTAGAAACTCTTCTAACACTCCTTGGTCTACTTCATGCATTTTCCTCTTCGCATCAATTCAAAAAATTCAAAGCATTTGTCATTGAACTTGGAAATGAAGCGACTTAAGGCCAAAATCTTTCTTACTAATGTTTGCATGTCTTTTAAAGTTCTTAGAGACTTCATCTCCATTATGGCTTTTACCTTTTGTGGATTTGTCTCAATCCTATGATTGCTGACCACTAAACCTAAAAACTTGCTCAAGCTAACCCCAAAAGCACAATTCCAAGATTCAACTTTATCTTATACTTCCTAAGTACTTGAAATGTCTCTTTTAAGTGTTCCACATGATTCTAGGTGCAAATGATTTTGGTTATCATGTCATCCACATACACCTCCATTGTCTATCCAATCAAGAGTTTAAATATCCCATTCACTAATCTATGATATGTAGCTCTGACATTCTTTAATTCGAAGGGCATCACTTATAGCAGCATTGCCTTAAGTAAGTAATGAAATTGGTTTTCTTTTGTTTAGGTTCGTATATCTTGATTTGGTAATAACCTGAGAAAGTATCCATAAAGCTCAATAGCCCATAACTAGCTGTAGCATTCATAAGTTGACCAATTCGTGGTATATGAAAGTTGTCTTTAAGAAATACTTTATTCAAATTAGTGAAGTCGACATACATCCTCCATTTTTCATTTACTTTCTTCATCATTGCCGCATTAACAATCCACTTTGGCTAATAAGTTTCTCTTATAAAACTCGCATTCAATAACTTGTTGACCATATTTGCATCTTCTTTAGTGAACATTATTAAGATATTACTCAACCTTGATTTCTTACTCAAATGAACACTGAAGGCCGAGCTTTGCCTTATAGATGGTCCCAATAAATAGTGTGAATAGTCTTTTGGGCCCATTTCGAATCTCCAGCAAAGGTTGATCCCCTTATTATCAACGTATGTTATCTCTTCAGACTCTTGGTCCCTCTTCATTCTCATCCATCCTCTGTCCTGCTACATAATTTCTCAAATAATTATTCTTTATCAACACTTTGTTTATTCTATCAACTTTTTACACTCCTCGATATTGTGTCTATGGCTATGATGAAAAGCATAATACTTACTTCTATTTCTCATCTTTAATGGGATTTTGATTGGCTGCAGTGCCACCAACTACCTCTATCTTTCACATCTTTATAAATTCTATCTAGAAGTGTATTTAATCTAGTGAACTGTCATTAGTCACCTATTTTAGCCACCCTATGTTCTCAATTTTCTACATAAAGTGAAAGCGAAAACCTCTAACAATCCCTGCTTTTTATCATGTGATCTTTTCGGTGGACTATAATTTTGTCTTTGTGATTAACTTTTCCAATTTCGAGACTGTCGGGCAAACCAAGCTCTTTTCAGATGGTGATGATCATTATTGAACAATTTTAGAAGTTGACGATGCTCAAACTTCACTATGTTGTTATTTGGCTTTATGGGATCTCTGCTACTCTATCATCTCTCTTCCCTTTTATTCTTGGCAACTTCCTCCTTGGTCACAATCGTCTTCTTCACTTCTTAATATGTGATATTGTATGTTGTTATATGTTTCTTGTGTAACTCATACCAAAATCAGTACATCTTTACACATTTCCTCAATCCTTCTAAGGCAATTGAAAGGTTGTAACTCTCAATTCCAATACTTCAGCACGATACCTTCTTACAAATTCCTTTAAGCTCTCATAATTTCTCTACTTAATCATCTTCAAGCAACTCAGATCCTTCAAAAGTATGCAAGTTCCTCTGAAATCCTTTGCGAATTCATGGCACAATTGATCAAATGATATGGTATTCCTCAGAGGTAGGTTCTTATACCAAAGTCGTGCTTGTCCCTTCAATGTCAGTGAGAAGTAACGACACATTTCCAACTATGTTAAACCTTAGATGTACATCATTTTCTTGTACCTATCAATGTGCAATGTTGGGTCTATCTACCCTATGTAAATAGTGATTTATGGCATCTTGAATCACCATGGAAGACATAGGTCCATAATTTTCCGAGACAGGGGTGATATTGTCTTGAATTTTACTCCTTTTATGTCTCAGCTCTCCACTCTCTTTATTTCACAAATTTCTTCTCACAACCATTTCAACTCTTCAAACATATCTTCTTGCATTTCTCTTTTCCACCAATTTCTTCCTCATTCTTCCCTATTAATACCCTCAAAATGACTTCTCAAGTTATGTCCATATATTGGAGCATCTTGATGTCATTTTATTATTCCCCCATTCCTACTTTCCCTTGTTTTAGTCTATCTTCTCTCTTTCTCTTTGTTGGTTCAGAACTGGAGATTCGCAATATCAGAACAACGACGACCTCTTTCATTCTTCTTCTCCCAAAAATTGACTTTTTATTTTCCTTATTAGGTTGCGATAAGCTTCCCAAGTTTAGGGACTTCATTCTCAAGTCTTCTACTCAATCCTACGTTTTTACTTTATTTTTTGATCCCGTAGCTTCAGGATTGACTTTAAACCGATAGACAATATCATGCGAAATTCTCATCATTTGCTTCATTGTCTTGGCCTGTTCCTTCGAATCTCCTTGTAGGGACTTGTAACTCTTATTTTCTCCATTCCATCACCATGTTCTATTGAGGTATGATCACTCGAATCTCCACAATCATCTTGTGGAATTCTGCAAATACTTCGTCCAAAATCTTCTTTATTTCTTCTCTTTTTTATGTCACCATAATTTTTTTTCCAAGTTTGACTTTTTCTTCCACTCCCCATAGACGACGCTAGCTGTTGACACTGATTTTTCAACTTCTATATGTCAACAAACAAAATATTTCTTCTTAGCTCTTTAGTATCTCATCTCCCATAAAATAGACAATTATCAAAGATACTGATGTGTAGTCGACAATAACCTTCTAATGCTTAAGTCAACAATGGAACTATTAAACCGAACGGCCACAAAAATGAAAAATAGTGTTTGGAAAGAAAAAAAAATTAAAGAGTGAGTTGAGAGAATTATATATGAAAATAATTTGATAGCATAACGGCTAGATAATTTTCTCTCCCCTTTCTGTGAATGGATTCTGCCTTTTATAGATTATGGCTGAGTAGTTATAAAAGATGACTTGGAGATAATCATCATTTGATCTTGGGTAGTTACTCAAGTAGTTGACAGCTAAGTAATTGGCGGTTATAAGCTTATGTGTCCTCTAAAGTAGTGGGCAGTTATATAGAGGACATGGCACTCAAATTACCCGTGTTCTCAAGTCTTCGATATTCATGTGTAAGGGAGGGTGATATTCTTAGTTCTCATGTTTTCGGATAGAGTAGGATATTATCAATCTTCTAGTTGATAAATCAAACTTCACTATGAAGTATCTGATGTTCATATGTTTTTTTGTGAGTTATAGGAGGAAATGTGCCTTTTGCATTTGTTGCTCCGGTGTTTTAATTGTATTTGCTTGTATAGACTATGTTTATGGCCCTTAAACAAGTAAGCTTTCAATTCAAAAGTAATTTGGAAGGGCAAAAGGGAAAGAACAACAATTGACAAATTACATTTGTGAAGCCTAGAACAACAAAAAATTGACAAATTATACTTGTGAAGCCTATATTCGATGGATAGGCACATGCTGCTGAGACATTTGGTTTTGATTTTTGTTAAGGTTGCTTTAATTATAACTGAAGTGGTAGTCCTTTTATTTTTTCTGTAGCTAATGTTATTGGCTACATGGTTGTACTCTCAACCATATTCATGACAGAATGACATTTTTGAAAACTGAAAACCATGTAAATGGTTGTGGTTCCACATCCCTGTTAAATTCGGCTGTTGAAAGAATGTTAACTTAAAGATTGCAATGCTACTGCAGATTATAAAGGAAGTAAATTGTATGGTTTTATTTAGGTGGCAGATGATGTACACTATGTGGAATATAAAAATTCTAATTTCATAACATGACTAATAAGTTTATCATTTATTATTTATTTCTGTTTCCGATTTTCTTTTTGAATGTTCAACTTCCAGACATTGCTATGCTACTGCAGATTATAGAGGAAGTAATTTACGGTTTTGTTTAAGTGCCAGATGCTGTACGTGTGAAATATAGAAATGCTGAATTTATAACATGACTTACAAGTTTATCACTTATTATTCCTTTCTGTTTCAGATTTGAATATTCAACTTCCAGCCGACATCCTACAGCAAAATGGGCCCACAGGTCTGATAAAGTCTACGTAACCATTGACCTGCTTGACGCACAAGACGTAAAGTTTTATATGAACCAGAAAGAAAATTTTTGTTCTCTGCTACCAGTGGAGCAGATAAGATACCCTATAAAGTTGACATTAATTTGAATGACAATGTTGATGTGAATGTAGGTATCTGCCTACAACTGAATTCATCTGGCTCGTTACTCATATTTTCCATTTATCAAATCTTAAGCATAAGATTATTTCACTTGCAGGAGAGCAAGGCTAGTGTTGGCTTGAGAAATATTTGTCACCTTGTGAAAAAAGCGGAGAAAAAATGGTGGAGCAGGTTGCTAAAGCAGGAGGGAAAACCTCCCATTTTTCTGAAAGTTGATTGGGATAAGTGGGTTGATGAGGATGAGGAGAAGGAAGATAAACGTGAGTTATTCACTACCATCTCTCTTTAAACAGTCATCAAATCAATGGTGAAAATTTTTTTCTATGGCTAACTTAATTAGTTTTTTGGTTGCAGCTGGAGCTGGAGTTGATATGGACTTTGGCGATTTTGATTTCTCTGTAAGTCCCAATCCTATCACATAAGTATTATCATATCAATAGGGCACTGAATGTTCAGACTGACCCAATTTTTGCTTGTTTACATTGTTTTAGAAAATGAACATAGGTGGTTTTGATGCTGAAGCTGCCGGTGGTGATGGTGAGTCTCCTATTCAATGTTTTCAGATCATTTTGGACATGCATTTATCTGATTATGAGGACAAAATTTGGAGTTACAAAGGAGGAACTAAACTTCTTTTTTAATGTCTTCTTGTAGAAGATGATGATGATAGTGACACAGAAGATGAGGATGCAGCGGAAACATTACCAGCAGAAAAGAAGGAAGCCCCGCCATCTAGTGCTGAACAGCTGGATGCCAAAACAGCTTGAAGCTTTCATTTGCGCATGTTGTGAACTTTTCGGTGGCCGTATATCTTTTAAGTGTTTGGCGGATAAATGATCTAAATGTTTGTCTGTGGTGAATCCTTTCTGGGGTTGCCGAGTTTAACCACTTTAGTTCTTTGTATTGAAATATCATCGCATTAGACTTAGGCAGATGGATGAAATATGGTTTTGTCAGGATTTTATTTGTAGGATATTTACATTATATATTATGTGGTAGCATATTTGTGACTTGCTTGCCATTTCATAAACGGCCATATGGTGGCAATAAGCTCCTAGGTTGCACTAGCAAAGTGTTTCCGAGGCAAGCAGATACATTTTGAAAATTGAGAACCTGACAATCAGTTATGACATTAAAATGATTGATAATTTTATGCCGAATTGATAAATATCATATCACTGAAATATTCCCATTCCCATTCAGAGACACCAGATTGCGTGACAATTACAAAAGAAACTGATTTGCATGCCCTTCAATAAATGATGTTCAGCACACGCATAACTTCTTCAACAAAATGAATTAATACACAATTCTTGTAATCTTCATAAGAAACTACTTGGATCCGGAATTTTCAATTCAAAGCTTGGCGCTTCCAAACTAAATTTCTGTCTATAATAAGAATACAGATCACACAACCTCTTATATTTCACATAATCTCACAAGCAAGTTTGAGAAACAAATATGAGCAATATCCATTCCCTAAGCCATACAGGCGCAATGTCAACTGTCAGGCAGTCTCATTACCACTTCAGACGGTGGTCGTAGAGTACAAACTGTTTCTTTCGTCTTCCCAAAGTAAACCTGCGTGCAAGGCATGAGTCAAAGACTAGTTATCACGTTGACTACAAAAGACTATAAGTGCCCTAATCAGCTACAATCACTACTTAATACACTTCAAGATCAAGAAGCAACGTTTCAGACCTGTAAGTCAACAAAACAAAGGGTTGAAAGATTTTGAAACAAGTAAAACCTCCACACCTGATCCAACGAGTTCCTCAGCTTACCCTCCATTTCTTCTATCATCTTTCCCATGTTACAAAGATGACCCTCTTCAACTGAGAGGTCCATATTCATCTATCAATAGAGGAAAAAGAAAAAGAAAAAGCATAATTTGTTCAAGTCCAGATCAAAACAAGAAAATCAAGCATGTTTACACAAGCATAATAAGTAGGGAAACTATTAACACTTCCAGCACTTAACTACCCAATTAATCAGTTCCATCATTAAACAATATGAAGCATGGCTTAGCAAAATTAGCTGAAGTTCCAATTGGCTGTGAAAGTTTGATGTAGCCTGAACTTACACATTTTCCTTGTATACGCTAAGCGTAAAATGGAGAATTTAAGGCACATAAGGAAACTGGAATGGTTATTGGTGGTATTTATTTTATTTCTGATAAGTTCAGATTATGATATCAGCACTTCTGCAACCAATTTTCAACCAAGCCAAATTCTTCAGCAGTTGAAAGGGTCTTAAGCAGTTCAATAAACTAAATTCAAAAGGAGCTTAGCAAGAACAAATCAGGGCAAATGCCTCATCAACAATGATTCCCTATTGTCAAATAACAACCACAAATTATTTCTAGGCGACTGAACTCATTCGCCCCAAACGTCTCAATTTCTATTGCTATAAACACTGTTGAACCTAAGAGATATTAAATTGCAAAGCCTCTTTTAGGCTTCAGCTAGGTGATTATATAAATGTAACACCTTTGTCAAATTACCAGAAAGCAGTTCAAGTATTGATCTGGATAACTTCTATTATATAGAATTATGGAGCCCAGCTCTAAACAGTCCACCAAAAATTCAGTTCTACAAGACATCACAAAGAAATGTTTCAATTGGTAAAACTGTTTACTTCATTGCAACATCAAGTTGAATACCTGCCGTCTAATTGATCCAGACAAACTGAATGTGCCTGATGACTCATCATCCGTTGTTAATGATAGCATAACAGTACTTGTTAAACAATAATGGGCTGTACCTTCTTCCTCTGGCCCCACCTGGATAAAAAATTAAAGAAAATCAAAGATGCAACATGTCTGAGAGAACCATCGAGGGGCATACTATACATCTTATCCGGCTGCAGCCCATGGAGCTTACCTCTATAACATGTATAGCATCCCATGCTCCCTCCTCCAAATAACCCCTTCGGCCATGTCCTGTCTTTGAACCATCTTTGTCCAATAAAAAAACGTATTGCTTATAAGAAAGGGGGGAAAACCTGTGCTGCTAGTATCTAGTTTAGGTAAAAAGTTAAAAACCTTACCTTTCTTTATCAAAAAGCAGGCTACAAAACCTTCATTCTCATCTTTCCACATGTATACTGATGAAATACCACCTTCATAATACCTACCAATTTATTGGTTGGTCAAGCAGCTATAACAGAAGAATGACACATATAATGAACAAGTTACATGAGCAACAATATTGTGAAAGGATTTGTATGGAAGATCTGTTTTTTTTTTTTTTTTTTTCTCATTTTAAATGACATTCAGAAAGTAAGAAGTCTATCAGAAAGCGAAATTATCTTCTATACCAAATCATCTAAAATTAAGAATACATAAGGACGAGGAAAGTAAGAACCTCACTGGTCACAATAAACTGAAAACACTTCATTTGCTTCAATTTCAAGCTTCCTCAACTCTGAAGATGGGAATGGTGCATCCTCCAATGGCGGATGGTACTTATTTGACCAAGGGGACCTGCAAAAAGTATAGTTCCATAGAAGTAATACATCATTTATTAATTAGCAAAATATAAGGTCAACAATTTAACTGAAACTATAGGTCATGTATCTATGTAGTCCCGTGCAAGATTTTGTTAAATAGTTGATAAATGCATGCATATGTAAGCTACACACATATGTAACTGCATATGCAAAATAAAGAAGTCTTTTGCATTTATTTTTCACAAAATGCATTTCAATGGTTAGCAAAACTGAAGTTCTAAGAACAGCCACATTTAAACTAGCCAGAGATGTTCTCCCATTATGAAACATGGGAGAGCCTTTCATCGTTGTACAACCTGAGAACCAACTATCCCAGATACAAGTATCTGCTGATAAAGCTCCAAACACATCGTTAGCATAGCCACTAGCTACTGGATAGATTGTACAATTAAAATTGGCAGGCACCTTTAAAATAAATAGCCAAACACATGAATAAGTATTTCTAAATTTAGTACTTATGTAGAGCTAATTAGCAATGCCAAATGGGCCCTTAATCTAACATTAAGTTGGCAGAATTCGGCGAGGGGCCTTCCTGTTTACTAATTGCAAAGCAATAAAATATAGAAAAGAAACAAACAAAATCGAGTAACCACAACAAGTTCAAGCATTATAAATTACCTATAAGAGTCGGCATCTCTGTTGTACTCACACAAAATGAACTCTTTCCCGCTATCCGCATCGCATAAAACCTGTTGTTACAGAAAGAAATAATTACCAACTCGGAAAACGTCAAGAATACTCAAACGTGTTCGTAATTCGATAAGTCCACATAAAAAATTACAAAAAGATCAGCAAAAATAAAGAAAATAAAAAGACTGGGAAGTGAATAACAATGAAAACAGAAGATATCAAGAAGAAAAAGGAGAAAAGACCTGGAGAGGCTGATCGACTTGAGAGAGAAGATCGGAGGAGTGATGAGGCAAAAGGCTAAGAAGAGCGGAGAGAGCTGTTTCTGAGTGTTTTGGCGGCATTCTTCT
>JAXCLQ010000002.1:8988307-9006081 GCA_035584115.1 Cedrela odorata | reverse complement strand
AGATCGGAGGAGTGATGAGGCAAAAGGCTAAGAAGAGCGGAGAGAGCTGTTTCTGAGTGTTTTGGCGGCATTCTTCTCATCAATCCCATTGCTGCTTCCATTTCTCTTTCTCTGTTCCTCTGAGAGAACAAACAAACAAAAACAACAAAACCAAAAGCAGAAAGAGAAGGCGCGGTGTTGTGCGGTTGCCTTCTTTGATCCGATTTTTCCTCGCGGGAACCACTTTCCTTTATTTATAAATAAAAGTCAATTAATCAATCAATAAATAATTTTTTTTTTTTACGTTTAAATAGCACAATTTTTAAGCCCAATCATAATATTAGCCCAGCCCTAAACCTTTTCACAATTTTAGCTTAAAAAGTCACTTTCGGACGAAATTGCTCCTACAAATTCCCTTTGTTTCCCTCGAACCTTTCATTTTCATTCAATTTGCTTCAAACACACAGGAAAACAGTGACAAGAGAGAAATCTGCTCGTTACCAAACCTGTTTATATAGGCGACTCAGTGGATTTAAGGCGACTGAACAGGATTCACAACTACCAAAGAGGGATTCACGTTGAGGCTGCATTGTCGTTGAAAATGTACGTTAGTTGATTTATGATTGTTGTTGTTGGATGATTTAGGTTTAGAAAAACAACGTTTGGATGTTTTAGGTTGTTAGAAACGAAATAGGATTGGTTTGGATGCATGATGTAGTAGAAATAAGGCTAGTAATTAAAGATTGTGTAGTGTTTGACAGGCAAACCAATGAGGAAACTGATTCGTCGAGAGCTTTCTATGTGTATGTTCATCGAGGGATTTATATGTTTGTTCATTGAGAATATTTAGTTATGTAAGTTTATCCCCTCGACGAATTCATCAAGTCATCTTACTGAATTTATTTATGTAAAGTTATCCTCACGATGAATTCATCAAGTCATCTTACTGAATTTATTTATGTAAAGTTATCGTCTCGATGAATTCATCAAATCATCCTAGTGTTCAATTAGTATGTGTCGATGAATTCATCCAAAGAAAAATTTTGAAAAGTAATGTAAGTATCTCAACGAATTCATCGAGATAAAAATTCTGAAAAGCAATGTAAGTATCTTGATGAATTCATCGAGATAAAATAATTATAGTTTAAAATCACTCAATGAATTCATCGAGAAGAAAATTTTGAAAAGAAAACTCGATGAATTCATCGAGATACTTACATTGCTTTTCAAAATTTTCCTTTCAATGAATTTATTGAGATAAAATAATTGTAGTTTGAAATCACTCGATGAATTCATCGAGGAGAAATAGTTGCTTTTCAGAATTTTCATCTCGATGAATTCATTGAGAGAATTCAAAATACAGTTATTTTATCTCGATGAATTCATCGAGCTGAAGCATACTTGATAAAAAAAAATTATTTCGATGAATTCATCGAGCAAATTATCACTTAAATACTATAATCACTTAATGAATTCATCACAAGATTATAATGTTTAAGTGATAATTTGCAAGTTATTGACATTATTTTCATCATATTTATATTTATAAATGTAAATGTACAGTGTATTATTGTTTTCATGTACACATATTATTTTGTTCTGAATTCATGAATTTTCTTGTTTTTGTTCTTTTCTACTATTTTGTTCACATGAATACTATGCTCATATTATTTTGTTTTACTTGCAATTCCTTACACATCATGGGCTCATCAAGTAAAAACGTGAGTAGAATATTAAAGATATATGGAAATAATTTTTTTCAGATATGTAACTTCGTTGTCTCACATGTGGTTATTGGAAAGGATAAAAGAGAAGTTGACAAAGGAGCAACTATAAATATTTAGTCAATCATGCTTTGGACAGTTTCTAAGTGTCCAAAAGCTTGTGTTTTCGGGGATGTTAGTGTTAGTGTATGCCTTAGAACCAATGATAAAACATGCTAGAGGTACTTATTCTTACTTTAATACATTCACGGATGATTTCTCGAGATACGGTTATAGAGTTATGAATCTTATATTATTTTATATTATCAATAAAAGAAGAGTTCTTTATTGACATATATAGGCTGCTTTCTTTATTAAATCATACTATATAATAAAGTATGTATGTGAATTGTCTAGATAATTTATTTAATAGTTAAATAAAATTATCAAAGCTGTTTTTTACAGACCTAATATTAATTGGACAGTCATATCACACAGTAGGCATACTAGATGCCATCGATGAATATCATGAGATAATATTAGTGCTGGTGATAATGAGTCATGTCATAAGGGCATTAGTATGGAGAAATAGTTAAAACTATTTTTCAAGTATGACCAAAGGACGATAAATCATATGGTACGCTTGTAGTCAATGATTTATCCATGGTTCATATGGTGTATATGTACATGACTAGCCATGTTCTGTATAAAAGTCGGTTTGGTTTTGCATTATTCATATCAGCTTATGGATGATGGTTAAGATAGGATTCATTGGCTCGATAATTGAAGTGAAAGTTTTCGCTGATTTTCGCTGGATCAAATTTTTAGACGAGTGTCAATAAATGTTTAAAATTAAAAGTCTCTAGTTAGAGCAAATTTTTAAAAACTCACACGAAGAGTTCGTGTTGGAGAGTTTAGGACATCACACGAAGAGTTCATGTTGGAGAGTTCAGGACATATTGATCAACATTTTGTGAAAAAATTAAGACTATGGTTTTGACATCTATGAACTCTTACTTGATTAGGATTGGAAAACGAAAAAATTTTATCCACACAGTATGTATAATCAGAGTAAGATTTGATAAAGAAATTATTTATTATGGTTTAGGAGCTGTGGCACATTACTAGATGTTACTCATAGTCGTTGAGTTTATTGAATAGTTTAAAATCAAAGTGTTCGGATACGACTCACAACTAACCTATAGTGAACCTTCGTGGTCACACTAATATCCTTGTATATTTGGAAGCTATGAGAGAGAGTTAAATATTATCCAGATGACGATTAGCACTTTCAAGGTTAATATGAGGCAGAAATATATATAAATATATATAAGTGTTATATATATATATATATATATTAAGAATTCTTTAAAATTAATCCTTTTATATTTTTATGTATTTAATGTAAATTACATACTCAATGGATAATATTGATTATCCAATGACCAAAATGTTATGAAAAATTATTTTTTGTAACTTTGTATTAATTATAAATTAATTTTACACTAATATGAATAGTTTCTTTAATGGTTAAGGAAATGAAATTTTATAATTATAAATTTTGCAAAAGGCTTCCACTATTAAATAAATATTTGCCAAGGGGTCCAATTATAAAAGGACACTTAAAAATCCAATTTAAGATGGTGAATTGGAGAAGTTACGGGAAGAATTAAAAATTGAAAAGAAAATTTGCTCTCTCATTTGACCAAGCTTCCAAAATAGCATCAAGGTGGTGCAAATTGAAGAGACTTGATATTTTTCAAGGTTATTCATCAAATTTTACTTGCTAGAAAATGTATGTACTTAATTATTAGTTTGATTTTAACATATATTATATATATGTCTTAATTTGTGCATATGATACATAAAAAATTTAAGAGCTTTAATGCATGTTTAGGCAATAGATGACTCTTACAATTAGTACATAATGTACAACCAAGGGAAGTACACACTATAGAGCTAGAGTATAAACAGCAATTATGATTAATGGTATCCAGTCAGGTCATACGTTTTTCCATGTATGAGTTCGATTTGATAACTGAACTCAACTTTGACAACTACCCACAGAGTCACACGATACCATGGAATAGGAGAAAGATTCATCGCCTTCGTGATAAGTTATTTCTTAGAATGTGACGGGTTAAGCAGAAATAGTTGGATAATTTTTATGGAGAACACTGACTCCAACGCAATTGATGATTAAGATGCATTGAAGATGGCATTAATGTTCTTTGTGGAGTGGTTTTTGGAATGGAGGGACACCCGATCGAAGGTGAACCCCTTTGTGATGCAACTTGTTAATGAATTGGACTCATTTGACAGTTATCCTTAGGGCTTAGTCTTATAAGCATTAAAATACAAATATTTGTCTCAAGCTCTTGTTGGAAAGTCCGACAAGTTCAGGTATCAAATGCAACAGAATTTGAATCACGATCGAAAGCAGTATAATCTAGAAGGTCTTCCTATTGCATTCTAGGTATGTAGTACATCTTAACGTCAATTAATCAATAGAATTATTTCATATATTTAATGTTGGAGGGCGTCTGAGGCTTCATTTTAATCTGCACTCATGTATAGTAGTTGTTGGATGAAGTAAAGTGGATATTGGAAGTGTTTTGATGCAGTTTTGAGTTGTGAAATCATCAATGACAATGCCTACAAGCTTGAATTACCAGGTGAGTATGGTGTTAATGCTAGCTTTAATGTTTCTGTCTTATCTTCTTTCGATGTAAGTGATGATTTGCAGACAAATCTTCTTCAAGAGAGGGAGAATGATGCAAACAAAGCTACACAACTACGCATATAAGAGGGAGAACTCATACATGGGCTTAAAGGGATTCAAAGACAGCAGTCACAAGATCCATTAACCTTGCCAAATGGGCTGATCACAAAACTTAAGGTCAAATAGTTAAAAGAAGCATTAAATGAGTTATTTCAACAAGTTAGTAAAACAACAAACACGTGGGGGTTCAGCATAAATCCAAACCAGTCTCAAAGGAACCTAATCACTATAAAAGGTTCTAAAAGTTTTTAATTTCTGATTTAGTTATTTCCTTTTCTAATTCAAATTTCTAATTTAGTTTCATTTTCTTATTCAAATTTTTGATTTAGTTGTTTCATTTTCTTATTCAAATTTATGATTTAGTTGTTTTCTTTTCTTATTCAAATATATGATTTAGTTGTTTCGTTTTCTTATTCAAAGAGAGAATGTTACATATCAAAATAACATTAGCTCTCTATAGTCTAGGTTAAAATTTTAAAATCTATATAAAGAATCAAGCACTAGACACTTTTAGGCAGTCAAGAATAATATTAGAGAGCTTATTTTGTGTTATTCTTTCATTTTTGAAAGGATTCTTGAACTTATCAAGTTTATTCTTGTGACATTCAAAAATAACCAGAATTGTCACCTAGATTCTTAAGTGGTTCTTGAGATTCTTGGTGTGGCGTCTTCAACTACCGTGATTCTTGGTTCTTATCTCGTTAGATAACAAGTCAAAACTCAACAAACTTGTGTCTTAAAAATTTTGGGGTTTAGTACCACGTTATCGACAATATTCATGCATAGGTACTACATTGCAAAACACCTCATCCTCATACTTACCAATGGAAAATACCACAAACATTTGTTTTGTTACCTTAACTTCTCCGCAATTGTTTAGGCATTAAAGTCGGTACGGTCGCGAATGCTTCACGGTATGTAATGTTAATTTCTCCACTATTTCGGTGCTGGTCACGTTAGTGCAGCTTCCACCATTAATTATAACACTGCAAATTTTGTTATTCACGAAACACCAAGTTTTCCCACTAATTATTTTCTCCTTCCTTAACCTACGCTCTAAGAGCTCCTCTTACCACTAATGATTCTCTTTCCACATCACATTACCCTTCATAAGCGTATTCAAGAGAGGGCATATTATCTATTCCGTCTTCTTTTTCATTTTTTGACTCAACTTCCCCTTGAACATTGATTGCCATCAATCTTTTATTCGAGCATTAGCTAGCTATATGATTCCTATCTTAATATTTGAAATACTTAATGTCACGATTTCTAGAAGTAATGGATTTAGTGTTATTTTGTTTTGCCGTCGCAACTTATTTAATATTCGTAGAGGGTTCAGACTTAGGCCTAGATGATAGAAACTCGTCTCGTTTAGGAGTTGGTCTCCAAGAGTTTGTACTAGTCGTGTGTGCTTGTTCCTTTCCTACCCATGTTTCTCCACTTTAATTTTTGCTCAATTTTGATGGTTTGATGCACCATATCTGTCAACTCCACATAATATTGTATCTCCACCACATCTGTTATCTCACGATTTAAACCGTTTAAGAACTTAGCCATGGTGGCCTCCCTGTCCTCCTTTACATTCGTTTGGATCATAGCAACTTCTATCTCTTTGTAATATTCATCTACACTCTTAGATCCTTGAGTTAGATGCTGTAATTTATTGAACTATTTCTGATGGTAGTAGCATGGGATGAAACATCTTCTCATGATTTCCTTCATCTCGTCCCACGTCTCAACAAGACGTTTTTTATTTCTCCTCCTATCATTCAACAATTTATCACACCAAACAAGCATAACCGGTGAATTTAATTGCACCAAGTTTTACCTTTTTGATCTTAGAGTAATTGTAACAATCGAAGATCATTTTTATTCTTTTCTCCTACTCTAAATAAGTGTCAAAATCATTTCTACCTTGAAAGGGTGGAATTTTCACCTTAATGCTTCCTAAATCATCATCCCGTCTAGATCTACCTATCCTAGTTTTTCTATTCCCATAACCACGCCAAAACCTGCCCCGATTATTGGTGGTTCATCTAACTCCTCTTTATCTTCAACTTTACCCCATTGTACCCTTAGTTGCACTCGCCTATGTGGTTATCTAATGGAAGTGTTTTGATGCTACCCTCTAGTTGCCTCATCTTTTAACTTATCCATCCTCTCATAAATTTGCTATAATTCAGCCTTCATCATTCCCCTCATCTCTCCCAGCAACGCCTGTAATTATAGGTTCAAAATGGTTGGTTGTTGTACCTCTTCGGTTGAGTTTTCTTCATGATTGTGTAACATATTTAGAATCTGCAAAACAAGGTTAGAGACATCACAAGCACTCCCTCATATGTTTCACTCAAGAAAGATTCGTTCACTCTCGTGTTTGGCGCTTAACAGCTTTTACCCTCTTATGCTCCACTACTCTTGTCTTTTTCCACTCGTTGTGAGACTTTTCACTCTTAATTAAACTCAAGAGCAATTGAGATTCAAGCAGTAATTAAATATGAAGAACAACCAAAACAAACCACAAGATTCAATAAGCAATTCTCAAGAAATTGATGCAAGCAATTGAAGTGACAATGATGGTTCAAGAGAAAGAAATACTAGATCAACACCACAAGAAATTACATGACTGGTGAACAACAAAAATTCTAAATTTATTTTCTCACTATCTTTTCTTTCTCTTTTTTCTTTCTTTCTTTTCTTTCTCTTCTTTCTTTTCTTTTCACTTTTTTTTAGGAACCAAAAATAAGAAGTATGAATTTAAAATGAACTAAAGCAAGGAAAACACAAAAATTCAAATCAAACTGGTTAAAGGAGAATTCGACCATCCTAGCAAGCCTAAAAGAAATTCGACCCCAAACCAAAAACAAAGAAACCTAATTGGATTAGACTAGTAACAAAATAACCCTTAAAAACCCTAATTCAAAATTCAGCCAACTAATAATTTATTTTTTTATATTTTTAGAATTCTAATTCAAGGAACAAGAATAAATAAAATAACTAAAGGATAATCCAAATTTGCCTTGAAACTTAACTCTAATAACAACTGATATAAACCTCGCCAACAACTTGACAAAACCCAATACCAAATGTGGTACTAAACCCTAAAATCTTCAAGATGCTAATTTGTTGAGTATTAACTCATTACTTAATGAGATAAGAATTAGGAACTACGATAGTTGAAAATACCATACTAAAAATCTCAAGAACCACTCAAGGATCTAGGTAATAAATTTAATTATTTTTTAACGCCACAAGAATAAACTTGATAAGTTCAAAAGTCCTTTCAAAAATAAAAAAAATAACACAAAATAAGCTCTCTAATATTATTCTTGACTGTCTAAAAATGTAAAGTTCTTAGTTCTTTATATAGAGTTCAAAAATTTAACTTAGATTATGGAGAGCCAATGTTATTTGACATGTGGCATTTCCCCTTTAAATAAGAAAAGAAAACAACTAAATCAGAAATTTGAATCAGAAAAGGAAATAACTAAATCAAAAATTGAAAACTTTTAAAGCTATAATTATAGTGACTAGGTTCCCTTGACACTGATTTGGACTGATGTTGGACCCCCATGTGTTTGTCGTTTTACCAACTTGTTAAATTAGCTCATTTAACGCTTTTTTAAAACACTTGGCCCTAAGTCTGTGATTGGCCCACTTGGCAAGCTTAATGGATCTTATAATTGTTGTCTTTAAGTCCCTCCAAGCCCACATATGAGTTCTCCCTCTTCTTGTATACGTGGTTGTGCAACTTCGTTTGCATTACTCGACTAGGAGAATGAGGTCATGCATTACGCTATGTTTAAGATACTGTCGAGTGAGGAGATTACTGAGGACCCTAGGACATGGTTCGATATAAATGTGGCGTACATTCAAGTTAATGTCACTCAGCAACAATGGTTTATCATGGCAGTAGATCTTGTTAGATGTTAGATTAATGTATATGATTTGTTCATGTTTGCAACACCGGACAACTTTATTTATGACCAATTTGCATGTATGTCTACGCTTCTTCCGTCACTGCTACGACATAGTGGATTTTATAATCAAAGGAAAGAGCTCCTTAACAATGAGTCTCCATTCCAAATAAGTCGGATACGAGACGGTGTACCGCAGCAGGATTCTAGTCGAGGTGATTGTGGGGTGTTCATTTATAAGTTCTTCGATTTTGGCAAGAGTGATGGGGTTAAACTAAAGAAAAAGATGGCATTGAGTTTATGGTTAGGGTAGATATGGTAGATATATATAGTATTTTCCATATTACATAGTTTTTTGAGATTGTATAGTTTCATTTTGTATTATATACATGTAAATATTATTTTTCACATTACATATTTTTCAAGTCCATATTTACCACATTTGCATACTAATAATTTGTAAATGTTATTATACCAATGAATTAATGTAAATCTAAATTAAATTTAAATATTACCAACTAATTACTACAAATTAAATTGAATTATTATACCAACTAATTAACATAAATCCAAATTAAATTTAAATGTTACCAACTAACTACAACAAATTAAATTGAATTCTTAAACCAACTAATTAACGTAAATCCAAATTAAATTTAAATGTTACCAACAAACTAATGCAAATTAAATTGAATTATTATACCAACTAATTAATGTAAATCCAAATATATAGATTGAAGTACACTTTATTTTAATTTTCATAAGCAAATAAAACTAAGTTAAATGCAATGGCACGGGATTCTTGTAGGTTTTGCAGTTATGTTTATACTCTTGATATCGAGAACACTTCCTTCTTTCTGCTTTCTCTCCTACAAAAGGTTGTATGAGTGTCCTGCATCTCCTTGATGCTTAACGCTGGATAAGTGGCAATAACAATGAGGAATGCAACTCATCAAGGACCATTCAATCAAATTGGTGGCCGACGAGAAAGATAGAATCTGCATAAGCTATAATAAGCATTTATATTCTATAATATCAGGAACACTAGCTGTTATACTAGAACTTGACATGTCTACATACTACAAGTATTTGGTAGCAGCATCTTCTTCCAAGTATTTGGCAGCTTTTGGATTTATGATGCGTAATTTTGACATATGCCTATAAAAATCATTCATATGGTATGTTTGTTGCCACAAAGTAAGATATCATAAACTTGTCTACCTCATGTTTTAATGCTGTCTTAAACTTTGTACACACGTTACATGATACATGAAAGCAACAAACTCCATTTGTAACTTTCGGAAACACAACAGCAATCGTTTTCTCAATACTCACATGTCGATCGAAAATGAAAACTAAGTCTTCCATGCCACCAATGAATTCTCGTAACTTTGCATAATTCACAGCTATGAATCGTCATTTTCATTATCTCCAATGCCAAAAGCCAACGAAAATATCTAATCGTTACCATCTTTGCAACTGCCACAAAATTTTCCTTTCAAAAAGCTACTGTCAACTGCAACCATGGGTCTGATTGATGATCGAAATCCATTGATACAAGCCTCAAGCGCCATAAAAAAAATATGTTATCAACATTCTTATGTATACAAGTCATGGTATCTCTATTCGCATTCTCCAAAACATGACAATATAGTGGCAGTAAGATGTAGGATTCCGCAAGATCTCCATATACCAATGTCAATACAGTTTCTTTAGTTGCTCAAACCTTAGCATATAACACCAACACACCAAATTCATTATAAACGTTGTCTTTAATATTTGTAGGAGTAGCACTCTGGTATAGTTTGCAAATTTATCTTTGATTAGTTCACCAATAAGGAGAGAACTGGCCAGACAATGTCTATCAGTGAATTAGTCCGATAAGCAAATATGTTCCTGGTCAATTCATTGCATTTGGAAGTACGTGTTCTCATGTATCATAATTGTTTGCCCTTGCCATTTACATCTGTTATCCATACATTTTACCTCAAAATGATCTATTGTCGACCTGTGAATCCGAAATTGAAAGTTATTTTTCATTGCAAATAAACTCAAATCCCTAAGTAGTTTCTCCTTGCTCTGATATAGTTTTCTAACCACTACTTAGCCATCATTAAAACTGGAGAACGCATCCAGTGGTAAAATAACAGGTGAAGGAATAGGAGGTAAAGATTGGAATGGATCATACAATGATTGACTCACTTTTTCAGTTCCTTCCGAAATTCTCACAACGTTAGGTTAAGGTTGTCAACTATACATGGCTCGTGTGACAATCATGATCGGTTCCTTCTTTTGGCACGTCATTAATGCCAAGTGTCAAGAATGTGTCTTCATTATTAATTTTTTTGTCATAATAGTCATAGGAAGGATCGTTGTTATACTAGATTGGAGAATACAGTACATGTAGAGCATTGGCATGAATTAGGGCACTAACAACATTACTACTAATTGAATAAGCTAAAGAGTTCGTGAATTATTCTCCATCTCACGAATAAAAAGCTTATTAACTTGTACAATGGGTGATGGTGTTGCTTCAACTGTAGATTGACGATTGAATGTTACAAATAGCAATGTGAACACCCCCCCCCCTCTCAAATGTTGAAATTTGACAATTTACTCTAATGAAAAAAGCAACTTCGCTATCGTTCGTTATATCCTGAGGTGCTGAACAATTAAACGTTAAAGGTAAATTATGTATATACACCGCTCTCATTCTAATACTAAATTCATTAGGATTTACACCGAGTAAAGGGTACACTTTGTTACCCATTTCTTGCCAATTGGTAGTATTTGTAACAATCAAACTGAAGGTTCTACAGTCGTTATATACTTCACTTTGGTCTATTGATCTTTCCATGATTGAGGCAATCGTCAAGTACACTTGTCATTAACAAGGAAAAAAAACACCATCAGTATACTTAACAATCAAAAATGAAAAAACAATGATACTGGAAGGTAGTATACAGTGGATTATTGGAATCTATCGAATACACTAAAAACGCTCAATAAATCGTCAAATTTTTTAATGCATTATTAAATCTCTTGACTATTTCATAATCGTTGAGGGATTTCAGTTCATCTGAGAAATCTCTCAACAAGTTCATCGAGGGACTTTCCAGATGAATTGAAATAATCATCGAGGGATTTCAATTCATCTGGAAAGTCCCTCTATTGACTTGCCGAGAGATTTCCCAAATAAACTGAAATAATCATCAAGGGATTTCGATTCATCTAAAAAGTCCCTCAATGAACTTGTCGAGAGATTTCTCAAATGCATTGAAATCCCTCAACGATTATGAATTCGTTGAGGAACATTTGCAGAAACCACAACCTCTACCGATCTTGTAACAAGTTTGTAGGTTTCTTATGCATTGTCAGAAAACTCACATATCTGCAATACTTTGCTAATCCTTGCACAAGACTTTTCTATGGAATCACACCCAAGATTTGACATTGTAACTTACCTTTGCTCAAACCAATCACATCAAAAGTGATCAAAGCTTATGTTTAAGAGATCGACGAGCTTGATTCAAGGTTCATATTGCAAATGTCTTTTCTCTTCTTCCCCCCTTTTTTCTTTCTTTCTTTCTCTTATTTTTCTTATTCTTCATTTTGCTTAAACAAACAAATCAAATAAAACAAACTATTTATCTAAGGGGCAATTTCCTCCAAAAGTTAGTTGTTTGGCTAAAATTATGAAAAGACTTGGGGCTTGGCTAATATTATGATTGAGCTTAAAAATTGGGCTATTTAGGTGTAAAACTCTTTTTTCCTAATGTTATTTTGTAGTCAAATTTTGAAATATTATTTAGAATTCTGAGATATAATTTCAATATAATTTTGTCAAAATAGTAAAAAAAATTGTTATTATTTTAATATTTAATCAATATTTTAATATAGTGTAAGAAGTTTGGTGTTCAAACCATGTTATTGGGAAGGGATTGAATTTATTTTCTTATAATATTTAAAAAAAAAAAAAAAACCATCAGCATTTCATAACAAAAACTTTTAAGAGAAACCCGCAACATAATGTGTCATCAAACACACAAATTAAAAACAAATTTGTGAACAAGTAAATTTGGAAATGGTTGGGCGGTGATAATTTATAGTGCATGTTATCTGTTAAAGAAAAGCAAGAAAATGAGCTGTGTTTGGGACCATTTGTTTCCACTTTTCCCACAGCTATGAGGGGTAATGAATCGAGCAGGAAGTTTATTTTAAGACACTTCAAAGAAGCCAAAGAGTTGGGAGAAATAACTTTTGTTTGTGTCAACTAAATTGGACATAAGCAACGGAAACAAGTTGATCAAATGATTGCATAAATAGGGCTATTTTGCTTAAATTTCTCTGTTTTTAGGCAACGAAGACAACTAAGAACAGCTATATTCTTATAGCTAATTATGATTTAAAGTCCTGAGGCGTGAGGATCATCATAATTGCATTGTTGATTTCCTGGGTGAAAAGAAAAAGATAAAAACTTTCCCAGAAGGTGGCAAACATTGTGAATTCTTATCCTGTTGGAATGGAGCGTGTTAGCGGGTGACAGGTAGCTCCAGAAAGTTGCCTGATAAAATGTACCATATGGGTTTATAAGTATTATGTACACGAGGTGATAGATAAATTATTGGACCTCATTTCGGCATAAGACAAGTAATACTGCATCTTTCAGAACAAACAGAAATTCAAGAACATCTGAAAAGTAGTTGATGTCGTTGATGGAAAAATGAAAACCAGCAGAAACGATAGCTACAATGAACTGTTATGCGATGAATCACGTTAAGCATTCTATGTTACATCGTTGGGGAAAAAAAGGGAGTTTTGGTACAGCAAGACTTCTAGACTTAAACAATTTCTTTGATTTCATCTTTTCTCAAGTCCAATTTGGCATGTCGCTCTTCATATGTTGCTGCGATCAGTTCAAGCAATATGAGGTTAGGTAAAAAGCTTATAGGGTGGCAACAAAAGAACTGGTGATAACTAAAGTTAGAGAATAATGAAAACTGATAACTGCTGATTTTTGTGTTGTGGACATTAGATTACCAACGGATAAGATCAATAGTCATTTCCGAAAAAACATGCTGACTAGAAGCATGATTACCAACAAGAAAAATTACTAGTAAATAAGTATAATGGAATTCGTGTATAGTTTACTTGTTTTGAAGATGCATATCCCTTTATAACTATTTAAATTGATCGCAATGTAGTTGGTTACAAAAGAATAATCATGTATGTACTTGTCTTAATGTTAACCTTCTTCCGACCAATAATTGGATATAATGGAATTTAAGGAAGCTAAATTTTCTATTGAAATGATGAACAAACAAAAAATATTACGAAAATCACACACAAAATGAGGTTCTCACAAGTTCAGATCCATAGAAGTAAACCACAAACCATGAACTATTCAAGATTTTCCTCTGTACAGTAATGCTTAACTATATTTATGCAATAATCTAACGTGATAGACCACGAATTTTCTTTTTCTTTTTTTTTTTCCTTTTTTATCAGCATGCACATGAACCCTTCAATTTTATAGCATTATATACATTTTAAAGCCTAAGAATACATCAATGCTAAGGTTTGGCAGCACTTACGCTCAGTTTGCCGTGAAAAGAGGGGGATATGGGAAGGCTTCTTCTTGGCTGTTTCATTTCCCAATAAGCACTGATCTGAAAAATAAAATTCGGTCTCAGCCTAGAGATCAGAAGAATGCTATGTAATTTGTGTAAATTGATAGAGAAAAACTAATTTCTCCACCATTTGCTAAAGGCAAGCAGTTCAGAAGAGCCTCATGAAAGATTGCAGCTTGAAGTTGATACATTCGACATTCATTCTGCAAGTGCGCACACAGAGCTCGCCCAGCATCTATTGCAAAATTGTGAGATAAACAAATGATCTTAACATTGCAAGTCAAAATGATAGCCAACTCAGAAAGCATGCCAGCAAAATAAAGCAATGTGATCACTGAAGTTCGACCTATATTATCCTTAAATAGTATTAAGATGGTCAAATACCTAATGAACAAGTAAACTTGAGACCTTCAAATTCACAGGTATGAAGAACCAGTGGAATCTCTGCAGCCATATTATATTGAGGTTTCCTTGGTGTCTTCTCTGTGTCCAATAATGCATCTATCACCTACACAGTTGATCACTTTATGTGAGTTTCTTACATACTGTAGAACAAAGATTCATGAGTCGAGACCACTTTCCAAAAGGTAAAATTCTGAGCAATATTCAATTAAAGGAATCACTGACAAACTATTTCAAAGATGCATTATGTAGCTCATAATAATGGTGATATTATGTCCCTAATAATGATTTGGAAATGTTAGATTAGAGAGAAAAATTGGTCAATATCATCCAGATTTATCAATTAGTCGAAAAAAGTTCCTTCTCCTCTTGAATTTCTATATTATTCATTTTTGTTTTGGGCTAAGAATCTTGAAGATTATTATACAGATGGCTTACCGTTGTATACCAACTCGCAGTGGCCAGCTTATGTTACCTCCTAGTGGTTTAATGGTCCCTACCTGAAGAACATGGTCAAAAAGCTACCATAGTCAACTTTATTTATCTATTGAATGAGTCAGGGATGTCGATGGGTAACACTGCTGAATGCAACTATTAAAAAAGTATACAACACATTTATATTTGTGTTTGTGCAGGGGCAGGTAAAAGTTAGTGATAAACTGTTGTTAGCCATCTGTCTGGGATGTTCAACTGCATCTGAGATGATGATATATGAATGTGGCCATGAACTTAATTATGAAACATATAGGAAAAGAAAAATAATGAAAAATTCTGTTAAACTCCTTTTAAGGGTTAAACTAAGAAGAGTTTTAAAGAGCAAAAGGATACAAGGATATCTGGTACGTACATCAATGGATTCGAGACCTTGGCCAATCATAAACAACAGAGCAACCATGCACCTGACCTGGTGCCACAAGAAAGCACTACCTCGAATCTTAATAGCGTAAAGTTGATGGCTATCAAAACTGCAAGTAAAATGGAGGACGCTCAGATTTTTGCATGCGGTAAACCAATATATTTTATTATAAAAGAATGTTCAAAATAAACGAGGCAATATATAAGAACTACTATGAAATTTATAGTGAAAGATATGTCAGAATGTCCAGAATAAATAAACATACTGAGGTCTAGACTTCATATAATATAATGTTAGATTGTAGGTAAGCAATGCTACAGTTAACCAAGGTGTGCCTCTTGATTCCAATAAGTACAATGCGTATCTCAGAGAAATGAGAAACACAATATTGTTCAGTGTGCCTAAGTTCTCTAAATATGCGATATAGAAAAAATCCACATATAAGTAATAAATAAAACCAACAACATTTTTCCTATTACCTGTTTTTATTTTATTTTTTATACCATAAGTAAACCATATAATCGTTAACATTTGCACATGACTAAACCATAATAATAATTATTATTATTTTAACTATGTACTTGACATCAAACCTTTGTAAGAGATAATTTTCTCTTGAAACATTTTGAAAATTCAATTTCACAATAAATAGGAGATCAATAAACAAAGGAGAGGCTATCATGCAAACATCTCAAGACGTGAAAACTATGATTTTAATGGCATTGAGATATACTATGACATCATCTTTAAATTCTCCTATTTATTACTTTAAACTGAAAAATCCTATCTTATTAGAGGTCATAGTCATTCCAATTAAATCATATTTTTGGCTCCAACCCAGATTATTAGCAAAATAAATACTAGGCTGCCAGCTCTAATTTTCAGCACTAATCAAGAGTAAAATATACCTCTCCTTGGGAGAAAAAAAAAATGACAGCTATAACAACAAACCAACTTTAGTAAAAATAGATAGATAATGCTAAGTTACCACTAGACCTGAAAGTTTAACCTTATAAGTGCTTAACAATAGTATTTAATCTCTAACTCACTCACATGTAAGGTGTAAGGGCCTCATATATTTGCTTGTTCAGAGCCAGCTAGTAAGTCCGTAGCCGCAAATCGGAAGGCACCATTGTAGCTTGGAATTATAAGTTTGTTTACGATTCTAGGGGTGTGACAACTGAGACATGGATTATATTTCCTCTTGTCATACCTATAATGTCTTAAAACCCTCTTTAAAGGGATGACTTGCTACCTCAGAAGGGCCTTGTCCATCAACACTCTGAGGGCATTGCTATGTACTCCTCTGCCTTCGAGTAAATAGAAATATAATGCTTGCATGAATTATTCAAGCTCGGTTGTATTATCTGGATATGTAAAAACGCTTGTGTATTCAATGCTTGTACAACCATTGAGGGCTTGTATACTTGAGCGTATTTTATCAATAAAACCTCGAATTGTGTTGAATTACGATAATGGCTTGTTTCCACTTATTTTCTATTGTTGATACATTTTTGTAGACAACTAACCCGCTTCAATTTGTTATGTGAAAACTCGTTTAGGCTAACTTGCTAGTTGGAATACACTATTAAGTCCCGCACAGGCGTGAATCTCGACTAAGAGAAAGTCGGCCCATGACATTTGGTATCAGAGCTCAAAATTGTGGTGATAGTGTTTACAAAAACTACCTCCTCAAGAAAAACTCAATTGGATGCTCTCGAAAGAAAATGAGTAAGGTAGAATAGTGTCAATGAGCCTTAAAGGCGACACAGTAGAAAAGGGGCCCATTCGATACTGAAGACTAGAGACAAACCTTAACGATACTAGGGTCCTTGAGTTCTTGGGTGAGTGTACTGGAAATGAAAGCCGTTGGCTTTGACACAGAGTTGTCTAATGAGGGACGTCTCTAAGAGTTGGAAACACAACTTGTAAATACGCAAGCAACAATATCTAAGATTGCGGAGGAGAACTGCAATGCGGTGAGGGTGTTGCAGGAACAAGTAGAGGAAGTAGATGGATCTTACTCATATCCTTGCAACTCAGTCGGGAAGCCGCTCCAAGCTTAGAATACGTTCAGTTGAAAGCACCAGAACCGAAATGCTATGCAGGGACCCGAGATGCCGAAGTGCTAAAAAATAGCATTGTTAAATATCAAACAACATTTTCGAACTGTGAGAGCAGGTTTTGAAGACATCAAGGTGAGTTTGGCATCTATGTATTTGTGCGGGAATTTCAAGTTGTGCTAAAGGACTTGAAATGAGAGTTAAAAAACCAACTCCTCTCCGAAAATGTTGCATAGCTTGCTTAAAAGAGACTGTGCGATTGACTCAAAAACTGAGACAGTTTCCGAGTATGTAAAGAAATTCTCAGAATTGATGTTAGATATCCGAGATGTAATCGAGCAAGGCCGATGGTTTTATTTGATGAAAGTCCTTCAACCTTGGGCATGAAATGATCTATAGCGACAAAGCATGCGAGATATCCCATTTGCACGAGTAGTCGTTGATC
>JAXCLQ010000002.1:8924880-8975903 GCA_035584115.1 Cedrela odorata | reverse complement strand
GGCTGATCGACTTGAGAGAGGAGATCGGAGGAGTGATGAGGCAAAAGGCTAAGAAGAGCGGAGAGAGTTGTTTCTGAGTGTTTTGGCGGCATTCTTCTCATCAATCCCATTGCTGCTTCCATTTTTTTTTTTTTTTTTTTTTTTCTGTGTTTCACTGAGAGAAAACAAACAGACAAAAAAAAAAGCAACAAAACCAAAAGCAGAAAGAGAAGGCGCTGTGCTGGTGCCTTCTTTGATCCGATTTTTCCTCGCGGGAACCACTTTCCTCCACTTATAAATAAAAATCAATTAGTCAATACATAAATAAATAAAGCTAAGTCCTCATGTTTTTATTTTTATTTTTTAAAATCTTTTGAATAAAAATAAAAAACTTTCATGTAAAATTAACCAATATATATAGATATAGTCAAATTTTAAAATATTATTTAAGATTTTGGAATATAATTTCAAATATAATTTTTTCAAAAAATAGTAAAAAAAATATTACTTTAATATTTAACCGATATTTTAAGCGAGTAAAATTTAATTTTATATTTACATAATATTTTGGAAAATTAAAAACGGTACTATAAAATTACTGTCTAAAATATTTTCTAAGATTTATTTTTATCTATATTATTTACAAAGCCAACATTGGTTAGTGTCACTAATTTCTTAAATATTCAAATTTCCTTCTCTACAATATGGTCTACAAAAGAAAGCCAAAATAGTAAGTATGAACTCAAAATGTTAAACATAAACTGTAACATTAGAACATCAAACACTCAAATTACTAATATTGAATTATAGAATTTATAATAATTTATGAATTACATGTGTTATATCCATACTAATCCAATATTACAATCAACCGAACACAAATTAAATATTAGTTTGCATAAATTTAATATCACCAGTATTAACATCTAGCATTTTATATTGATGTTAGTTGATTCAACTAGTAAATTCTTTTAAAATAATACAAGAAGTAAGGGCGATAATTTTTGATAAGATTGTCAACTTGATACTAATATGATATAAAATTTATGAGTTTAAATTAATAAAAGATGACATAAATATTAATTATGTTGTAGATGGGTTATAATTTAGAATTCTCAACACGTAACCTCATTTATGACACTATTAATTATTTGAATAATTATATCAACTAACTCATTTATTATTTAATAAATTTATTTTATAATTTTAGTTATATTTATTCATTTTTTAAAAGTATTTAGTTATATTTAAAATAAATTAATTAGTATTTGAGAGAATATTATTATACATATTATTAGAATATAAATAATAAATGTTATATAAGTAATAAAATTACAACTTAATTAACCGTTTAATAATTGTGTCGAGTTAAAATTTTTTTTTTTGACACGATTATTAAATGAGTTAAGATTTAAATTGACCTCTTTTAATACAATACAAGTCCAATGGGATAATCTAAAATATCACCCCAATAAGAAGTTAAGTATTCAAATCCTACTTACACTAGGTTAAAAAATGGTTAAATTTGTTTTCTTGTACTATTTAAAAAATATATAAAAAAAACCATCTGGCATTCTATAAAAATAAATAAATAAAAACATTAAGAGAAACCCACAATCAAACAAACAATTGAAAATAAAATTGTTAACAAGTAAATCTGGAAATGGTTGTGGTGATAATTTATAGTGCATGTTATTTGCTAAAGAAAAGCAAGAAAATGAGCTGTGTTTGGGTCCATTTGTTTTCGACTTTTCCCACAGCTATGATGGGTAATGAGCAAGAATTTGATTTTAAGACACTTCACGAAGCCGAAGAGTTGGGAGAAACAGCTTTTGTTTGGGTCAACTAAATTGGACCCATAAGCTAAGCCCGACAAGCAACAAGTTGATCAAATGATTACGTAACAGAACTATATTGCATAAATTTCTCTGTTTTTAGGTAATGAAAACAACTAAGAACAGCTATAATCTTATAGCTAATGATGATTAAATACTAAGGTGGTGTGGGGATAATCATAATTGCATTGTCGATTTCTGGGTGGAAATGGAGCGGGTTAGCGTGTGACGGATAGCTCAGGAAAGTTGCCTGATAAAATGTTCCATAGAGGTTTATGAGTAGTACATTCATCAGGTGATTAAAGAAATTATTGAACATCATTTAAGCATAAGACAAACGATACAACATCTTTCAGAACCAACATAAATTCATTTGTGCACATGAACATCTGAAAAGTAGTCAATGTCATTGATGGAAGGATGAAAACTATTAGTAATGAATCCTTTTCCTCACAAAAAAAACCGCTTTAAAAAATGAAAGCTACAGTGAACAGTTATGTGAAGAATCATGTAGAGAATTCTATGTTACATCAACAAGGAAAAAAAACGAAGTTTTGGTACAGCAAGAGTATTAGATTTCATCTCTCCAATTGATCAGCCAAGAATTTCTTTATTTCATCTTTTCTTGAGTCCAATTTGGCATGCCGCTCTTCATATGTTGCTGGTATCAGTTCAAGCAATAAGAGGTTAGATAAAAGCCTTACAAAATGGTAACACAAGAACAGGTGATAACTAAAGTTAGTGAGGAATGAAAATTGATAACTGCTGATTTTTGTTCTGTGGACATCGGATTACCAACAGGTAAGGAGGCATCCATAGTTGTTTCTGAAAACTTGCTGGCTAGAAGCGTGACTACCAACAAGAAAAATTACTGGAAAACAAGTTCAAAGGAATTCATGTATCAAGAGCTTCCTTGTTTAAAGATGCATTTCTCTTTATAAGTATTTAATTGATAGTAATGTAGTTGGTTGCAAAAGCATAAGGTTTATATGTTTGTGTCAATGTTCTATAACCTTCTTAAGATCAATAATAGGATAATTCAATTTAGCCCAGCTAAATTTCTATCGAATTGATGGACAAACAAAAAATATTATGAAAATCACAATCAAAATGAAGTTCTTGGAAGTGCAAACCCATAGAAGTAAGCCACGAACCATTTCATTATCCTGTAGTTCAGAATTCGAATAATCCTATTCAAGCTTTTACTAACTATATTTGTGCAATAATCTAATGAAATGGCCACTAATTTTCTTTTTTTTCTTTTTCTTTTTTCTTTTGCTTTTTTTTTTTATCACATGCACATGAACCCTTCACTTTTATAACATTATATACATTTTAAAGCACAAGAATATATCAATGCTCAGTTTGCCGTGAAAAGAGGGGGACATGGGAATGCTTCTTCTTGACTGTTTCATTTCTGAATAAGCTCTGATCTGAAATATTAATTCGGTCTCAGCCGTGGAGATTAGAAGAATGCTCTATGTAATTAGTGTAAATGGATGTAGAAAAACTCATTTCTGCCCCATTTGCTAAGGGCAGGCAGTTCAGAAGTGCCTCGTGAAAGATTGCAGCTTGGAGTTGATGCATTCGACATTCATTCCGCAAGTGCACACGCAGAGCTTGCCCAGCATCTATTGCAAAATAGTGAGAGAAACAAATGATCTTAGCATTGCAAGTTAAAATGATAGCCAACTCAGAAAGCATGCCAGCTAAATAAAGGAATGTGATCACCGAATTTCAACCAATATGATCCTTAATAGTATAAAATTCCAGTAACGAGCCAAGTTTGAAAGATGATCAAATACCTAACGTACAAGTAAACTTGAGACCTTCAAGTTCACAGGTAGTGAAATCTCTGGAGCCATACTATATTGAGGTTTCTTTGGTATCTTCTTGTGTCTAGTAATGCATCTATCACTTACACATTTGATATTGGTGTTGTAAATTCTAAAATCATTCATATTATCGATTTTGAGCATATTGTATTGAATTATTATTGTAATATGTATTATTTATTAATAAAAGAAATTATTTTAATTCGTGTGTATACTGCTTCTTCTATCTATATGTACTAATAATATAATATACATATAAATTGTCCAATATAATTAAATTATCTAAATAGTTTCTTATATATGTAATATCAAATAGGTATCGATGTTACATAGTAGACATATTGAATATCTTCAGTGAGTATCATAAGATAATATTAGTGCGGGTGACATAATAATCATGTCATTAGAATATTAGTGCAGATTAATAGGTATAAAACTGTTTTTCAAACGTGACAAAAGTTATGATAATCACACGGAAGTATGTAGTCAATAATTCATCATATAATTATCCTAATATATTAACTACTCCTTAGATTTGAGATATCATAGTTGTTGATCGGTACAGATGCACATGATTCATATAGTGTATGAATACTAGGCTAATCATATCTTGTATACAAGTCAGTTTAGTCATGTATTATTTATATCGAGATATAAATAATTATTAAATGGAATTCGTTGATTCGATATAGAGGATTTTGAGGTTCCGTTGACCCAGTCCAAATTTGAGTTCCTAAACGAATATCAGTAAACTACTGATATGACTAAATTTAAAGTTTTAACATCCGTGAACCTTAATTTAATAAGGATTAAACGAACAGAAAAAGATTATTCATACAGAACGTATAATTAAATATAATAAGTCCAATAAAGAGTTTCTTCATTGTTGTTTAAGGATTATGGCATGTTGGTAGACGTTAATTATAGTTGTTAAGTGTCTGAATTATTTGAAACAAACTTGATAAGATTGATTTTGACTTACATTTAACTTCATAATGAACCCAAAAGATTATAACCAATAACTTACATTTATCCTTGCTATGAGAAAGATTAAATATTATCCACAAAAGAACTAACATTTTCGAAGATAATATTAAGCCGAAAACTGTAAACGGTTTACACGTTAAATAATTTAATAATTTGAAAGTTATGTTTAATAACTCAAATGTGACTTAAAATAAGTTACAATATTCCATCAATATTTAAAATTATAAATAGAATTAAAATAAATTTGGTCAAAATAAGTTTAACCGAATTTGGAATTAATTTTATAATTTTTTAAAATATAAAAGCCTAAATAATATGTTACATTTACTATTAAAAAACTTAGTGGACAAGTTTTGTGACTCATTTGTCTTTGACTAAAAAGACTAAAGGTATTTTAGTAAAAGCGAACAATTATATATAGTAAATTTTTAATTTTTGATATGATTTTGATAATTATCAAAAATATAAAAAAAAACTTCTATCTCTCTCTCACTCTAAAAATTCAACCAAAGCAAGGTGATAACATTTGAGTTTGATTTTTTGGAGATTTTATATTTTCAATGTTATTCTCTTCGTCCCTAAGCTAATTATTAGCTTAATTTTATGTATTTTAAGTTAATTTTATAAAAATTGATAAAAATTACATATTTGAATGACATAAATCCTAATTGCCATTCTTTCCCCTAATCAATATTACAGTTGAGCACTTTATGTGAATTTCTTACATACTGTAGAACAAAGATTCATGAGTTGAGACTACTTTCCAAAAGGTAAAATTTCAAGAAATATCAATTAAGGGAATCACTGACTAAAAGCATTTCAAAGATGCATCATGCAGCTCATAATAATGGTGATATTATGTCACAAATAATGATTTGGAAACATTAGACGAGGGAAAAAAATTGGACAATATCATCTGGATTTATCAATTAGTCAAAAAAAGTTACTGCTCCTCAAGAATTTCTATATTATTCGTTTTTGTTTTGGGCTAAGAATCTTGAAAATTTATTACGCAGATGGCTTACAGACGTATACCAACTAGCAGTGGCCAGCTTATGTTACCTCCTAGTGGCTAATGGTCCCTACCTGAAGAACATGGTCAAAAAGCTACCATAGTCAACTTTATTTATCCGTTGAATGAGCTGGGGATAACAGTGCTGATCGCAAGTATTAAAAAAGTACATGAAACATTTATATTTGTGTATGGGCAGGCATAAGTTAGAGGAAAACTGTTGTTAGCCATCTGTCTGGTATGTTCGACTGCATCTGAGATGATTGCCATGAACTTAGTTACAAAACATATAGGAAAAGAAAAAGAATGAAACATTCAGTTGAACTCCTTTCATGGCTTAACCTAAGAAGATTTTTAAGGAGCAAAAAGTTCAAGGATGTCTGGTACGTACATCAATGGATTCTAGACCTTGGCCAATCATAAACAGCACAACAACCATGCACCTGACCTGGTGCCGCAAGAAAGCACTACCTCGAATCTTAATAGCGTAAAGTTGATGGCTATCAAAACTGCAAGTAAAACAGAGGACAATCAGATTTTTGCATGCAATACACCAATATATTTTATTATAAAAGAATGTTCAAAATAAAGAGGCAAAATATAAGAACTACTATGAAATTTATAGTGAAAGATACGACAGAATGTCCAGAATGAATAAAGGTACTGGGGTCTAGAGTTCATATAATATAATTTTAGATTGTAGGTAAGAAATGCTACAGTAAGCCAAGATGTGCCTCTTGATTCCAATAAGTACAATGCATATATCAGATAAATGAGGAATGCAATATTGTTCACTGTACTTGAGTTCTCTAAAGATAGGTAAAAAAAAATCTACATATAAGTATAAATAAAACCAACATTTGTCCTATTACCTATTTTTATTTTATTTTTTGTACCATCAGTAAACTATAGAATCAATAACTTTTGTACCACGACTAAACCATAATAATAATTATTATTAGTATTATTATTATTATGTTAAAAGGATTTGTCCTAACAACGTACTTGACATCAAACCTTTGTAAGAGAAAATGTTCTCATAGAACATTTTGAAAATACAATGCACAATTAGATAGCAGATCAATAATGAATGAGAGCTTGATTATACATATACAAGATATGTTTAATGATATTGGCACTGAGGCTATGGTGCAAAGGTCTCAAGACATGAAAACTATGATTATAAATGTATTGAGAAAAACTATAGTGCCATCAGTAAATTTGCATATTTGTTACTTTAAATTGAAAATTCCTATCTTATTATTGGTCATAGTCATTCCAATAAAATCATATTTCTGGCTCTAACCAACTTTATTAGCAAAATAAACACTAGGCTGCCAGCTCTAATTTTCAGCACTAATCAAGAGTAAAATGAATCTCTCCCTGGGAGAAAAAAAAAAATGACAGCTAATAACAACAAACAAACTTTAGTAAAAATGGATAGACAATGCTAATTTACCACTTAACATGAAAGCTTAAGCTTATAGGTAAGGGCTTAACAATAATATTTAATCTCTAAATCCCTCAAATGCAGGGCATGTACTAAACACAACCATAACTACAAACATAACAACTAACACATATATACAGCTAATTACAATTCAATTAATATTATGGGATTCAAATAAACCAATTGGATAAACTTGACTTTGATACCATGTCATGGAACCACTTTACCTAGAAAATTAAGTTTATCCCAATAATCATATTTAAGCTCTAACAGAGAATAAATGAGAAAACAATAAATTGGGTCAAAAGATATTTTTACTAGTGCAAACCTCATATAACTAGGAGAAACTTCAAATGAAGTGACATGCCGCTTATAGTTATGTACATTTACAGCATCCATTTTACAGAAGTTTCGGAAGTCATGTTCCCCTACTAATTTCTTTCCTGCACTCTCCATAGCCTGGTGAAACTCAAATGGTAGAAGAAAGTGTTATTAAAACTTTTACTTTCTTTATGAATTGTGAGGAAAAAATAGCCACATACCGAGAGATTTAGATTTTACTCCAAAAAAAAGTATTTATATTCCCTACTTAAACAGCCAAACCTGCACGTACTGGAAAGCAACATATTATGCTTCAACATAAGACAAAGTATAATAAGCAGAATAGTAAAATTCTTATAAAACCACCTAGTCAACCATGTTGACGTTTAAAATAGAAAGGAACAAGTTAAATATTAAATATGCATTGCAAATAAGAATCTGGCATACAACCATCATTGAAAAACAAAGCACAAAAAAGAAGGTAATAAATCTTTAAATCTGTAGAGAAACCTTGCACTGAAATCAATTGGAACTGGAGACCAGCCTACAATTCAAATGTCTTTTGGAAGGACTCGATTCAGTATTCTCACGTAATCAATTTCCCCTTCTGAGAATAATTAGCATGGCAGGAGTTAATAAAGAAAGAGAGAGTTATAAAATTTTCAATTTCAATTTTTGAAATATGAATGATTTTACACAGAATCCAGCAGACAAGCAACATAGAAGGAACTACTTTAAAAACTTTTAAAATGTAAACCGTGTTTTACTATCAAACTATTGGGCTCTTTTCATGTTGCTTAAAAATTTGCTTTCATGAGTTTTTCTTTTTTGCAATTTCCATTCAAGGATGATTCAATCATTACTGTAGAAATAATAGAGAGTGATATCTTTACAAAAGAATAGCAATATGACCCAACAGAGTTGACTTTTATGTATATATTAAGCTCTATCGTCCATATTAAATTTTTCCAAAAAGATAAATGACTAACCAATTTGTTCTTCTCGAACAGTTTCACCCATACTTGTGTTGTTTGTACTACATTCCTTGATGTTTGACCGTAAATATAAGGCAATTACCTGCATCAAACATTTGCCATGTTCACCCATAATTGCCACTAATTACCAGAGAAACAAGTGAAGCAGAAATAGGATACTACAATAGAACATCAACAATAGAAAATGATGAGCAATTGCATCTCAGAAAAGGTATGATGATATCATTTAACACATAGATTTTGCAAGTACTAATTTACAAATTTGTCTGTAATGCTTTATTATTTTATTAGAGTTGTTACATCTAACCTTTACTCTTCAAACTTAAATTGATGGAACATTTTTTTCGCAAGGTACATGACTCTATATAAGATCCAACCCAAGAAATCCTCAAATAAAATCATATCAGTACCAAGTGACATTAGTGATTCAAGAGCAACAAGGACCCAAAAACCAACGTACCCTAGAAAAAGTAATAACAAAATAAATTTGAAAAGAATACAAAATAATTTGCACTATTGACAGCTTTTTCTTTGTTTTCTTGAAGATACAAAGTCTAACCACCCACTAAAATTTGTTTTCCTTTTCTTTCATTTACACTTGCACAAGTTTACAAATGCAACTTCAGAGGAAGATTTTAACTCATTCAGTAACATAATAATCATCATGAAACATAACCAACTCAGGGACATGCTTTTGCTGATGGCAAATCTAAGTTTTACAAACTTAAACTTACTTGCCCTACAGAGGAAACACCCCTACTGTTCTGCCGCATCTTGAGTATTGTGATTCCTTCCTGTCAGCAACTAAAAGCCTTGTCTTCTCAAGAGCATTGAAAATTTCAGACTGCAGGAAAGCTGGAATCAGTAACAGAAATTCATGTCTCACAAAAACAGTATTTATTCAATGAAACTAGATCATGCCCTCTCAAAGAATTCAAAGGTTTTCAAGAAAATGGATTCCTTATGGGCTTTTAAATATCATCCTACTTAAAAAGGAAAATTAAAAAAAATGCAATGGTCATTCTAGGTAGCTTGATTAAAGACAGTTACCAATATCCAAAACTTAATCTTTAATGTAGTATCGTTCCCATGAATTAAATTTTTTTTTTTGAAATTCATGAATTAAAACCTTAGTTATAGTGTTCTAGAAGCATCATGCAATAAATCAGCTAGAAAGACAATATGCAAATTAACTGTAATTTTACAAATGTCAATGCCCCATGCATGATTTTAGAGCATATTAGTCATACTGAAATACACCGAATAGGAGTGGATGGGACCAATTGTATAACAGAATAGTAAATGCTGCTTATTCATTTCTGGAAGCTTATCCTTCTACATAAACAGTCTAAACCAGCCTACTGTAGTAACACAGTTGCTACAATGAACGAGTGGAAAACCTTTCTCCAATCATGGAAGATTAGCGTCAATCTTGTCCTCAGTATTTATGTTGACAGTGCTTATCAATGCAGATAATAGGAAAAAGGCAACATATTCTAGAAGAGGAGAGCACAAATAAGAGAAAATCCCATCATTCTTTGACGACTTGATGTCAATATTAACAAGTCAGATGTAAGAAGCAGTGTATCTAAAATTTTCAGTAGTAGATGCTTTTTATCTTCCTATATAAAATATGATGGAAATAAATAATATGTTCCCTAGACATATATAACTAATTCGGTTGTATTTATCTTTGGTCAAATTATTGTGAAAAATAGAAATATGAAGTACTGCCCATTTGCCCCTGTGAATCAAAACCGTAAAACCTGAGATATAGCAGATATAAGTTTATGGTCTTCATTTAGACAGTGAATGGTTTTATCTATCTGCTGATAAATAGGAAGAGAAGATAAATCATTGGCATCAATGGAGCATACTTTTACAACACAAAAGGGAAATTTTACTTATGAAAGCCAAAGCCTAACCCAGCCAGCAGGGTTTAGCCAAAATTTTCCTCAGACTCTAGCAACACATTTGGATAACAATTGCCACATGTTGTGAACAAGAAGATACCCAGCCCAACATTTATCATCTAATTTCTTCCATAAGTTTGTTCAGGACAATGCATATTCCTTTTCCTAATGACATGTGTAAACCTTGCTCTACAAACTAAAGGATAAAATAGTCATTTCATAACATTCGGTTTCGCACATACATTGTTCATGATTAATTGACACATTAACAAAGCTCAGTTGAACTAAGTTAACTCATGATATGAGTATAACGAGTTTTAAGTGATTGAAAATTTCGATAATTTGTGCATAAGAAATGTTAAATAATGTTAATTAGTGTTAATTAAAATATTGTGGTGAAATATGGCTTGGAAATATGAATTAGAATAAGTTGACCATAGCATTTCATTGCTGGAAATCGCATAAATGGCCCTCGTTATCTAAGCCTCTAGAAGTGATATGTGTCAATTAAGGAGTTTTTAAACATGTTTTCCACAAATATTGTATTTAGTGCATATATGTTTAACTATATAAAATCGTGGAATTCACTATATTATACATGTGTGGCATTAGGTTCCAAGAATTCGGGAGAAAGAACAAATAGGCGTGAAGAACCTTAGTAGGAGTGATTATCCACCCCTTGTAGTGACTAAATTTATACATACATAATTATATAAATAGATTGTTTGTGATATCTATATGTACGCATGTGTTCAATTGTTTAAAACGAAAATACTTATTGTTGTTTTATATTGATATTGGGTTGTTTTATATTGTGGTCTGCGATTAAATATTTTATTTGATATACACATGCAAATAATGGCCGGGAAGGCCAAATTTGGTTTATATGTTTTGTGAACAATGTTTGAGAATGTTACAGCCCAGAGAGGCTGGGTTTTGATTTACATGAATACAAATCTTGATTTAAAAATGAAGTATTTTTAAATGCATGTATAATGGTGATGTAAGGCCGTTAAGACCGTTTATTGATATATGGTTAATGGGCCAGGTTATTTATTGTATATACAGGGCTGTAACCTATGGACGGACCTATGAGAGGCCGTGTAGGTTATTGGTGCTGCAGTAGGGCTGTATAAGAGAGGATAAGCCATGATAAGCCATGATATTTATTGTACATATCATGAGGTCTATGGCAACTGTCACAGGTGGACCCCAGGGTCGGGGCGTGACAACATATGTATACTAATTACTATGGGGATTCCCAGCTTGGTATGTGCTTACTATTTTCATGCATCATTAACATTATTTCATCAGTTTGCCTTCGTCAAGACACAACAAAGCATATTGCTTTAGTTAGAGAGGAATGGCCAAAAAGTTGTTGATCCAATCCAGCTTGGATCAGGCCTTAGTGAGAATCTACATTCTTGTGGTGTTGCAGTCAATCTTGTCCTCCTGCTATGGAATCTCAGCAGCTAATTTCTATTTCCATTTCCTTTCAGAAGGAAAGAGATGGAGGAGGAGGAATTAGACAAGGTTGTCTAAGAACAACTAATGTCATAAAGAAATTCAGCTTAAAAATTATGGCTACATTATGTACCTTTGACCAAAATATATGATTTTGAGAGCAACATATCTCTTGCAATGATGATTTAAAGCTCCTGTAAGAACAAAAAGTGCTAGTCAGATTCAGCAACATGATAAATCTAGAAGGAGAATAGGTAATAGTGGGCTAAAAAGACTATTGCTTGATAAAAGTTTGTATTGATCTGAATTTGCAATAGCTCCTATCATTAATTTACATTACCTGCATCCATATGAAATCTAACAGCAATCTGGTTTAAATAAGAGGTAATTTCAGCCTATGCCATGTCAACTATGTGTTGTGAGCATATAGTACAGATTGCTAGGCATCAATATCCACTTCAATACATGATAAAAACCAATAATAATAACCACATTCTGCCGATGCAAAATATCATAAATATATTTTGTTTTCTTCTGTCCAAAAGTATTCCATATGTTTTCAGATATCAAATCAGCAATATGTAAATCATGGAAAAAGAAGAATTCAATGATCAAGAGGCCACAAAGAAGAAGAAAAAACAACGTGGAAATTGATATCTTATGACATCAGATTTATACACCAAATTATCACCCACTTACAGCCAAATCATCAAAGATTTTGACAACTGGCAAGACCTTGCCATTCCAGTCAAAAGAGCAAACAAAGAGAGAGAATTACAGGACAACCAACAAAAATTTTCAACTGTAACTTAAAAATTAGACACTCAGGGGAGAGGTAATATTTGTAATTAAAAAGTAGAGCTGCAAGCATTTTAACACCTGAGCTAGGATCAGAGGCATTCCTCAACTGATTAAAGGAAAAAATTATAAATTTCACCTGGCATAAACAAACTCAAATAACACTTAATACATAGCTATAAGACAACAAACAGACCTGGTATTTTCTCTTTTATTTTCTTTTTCCCAGCCTTGTTACACCCAGTTATCATTTTCCCATTTTCGTTTACCAAATTCGTATTACGTTCGAAACCACCATGGAGCTTCTCCTCTATCTGCAATCACAATTATATTATATATCAGGTTTCATTCCATCAAGTCATATTTAGTCTAGATACTGCAGAACACAAAACAGATATTATCCATAAATAATTTATATTTTCTTTTCATTTGTTCAGCTGAAACTTTTATTGAACCCAATAATAACAAAAGACACATAGAAATAATTAAAATTCATCAACAAACCTTTTAACAGCGACAGTTTGAGAGTCGTGATAATAGTTTCCCATTATCAGCCTCTAATTCCTGGTATATATGTATTGCAAATGGGTAGATGAAACAATATCAAGTTACAAACTCACAAATAATTCAAATTAAAAATGAAAAAGCATCAGTTGTTTAGCAAGTCAAACACTTTTCTTGCTTCTGAAAGCAAACTTGCCTGTGCTTCTGCTTCTAATAACAACAAAAGTACTTCCAAACCTACAATAAACAACACATCTTCACCACAATGCATCCATTTCTTACTTTTCGAAACAGTTTTCTTGCTTTGTAAACCAAACAATGAACGATTTTTGCATGAAAAATATTATTCGTTTAATTTTTTTTATTTTTTATTTTTACAAAAAAGATAAATAATAATGAATGAAAAGAGTAAAACCTTGACTCTGTTTCGAAGAGACTCTACTAGTGATTGCAAACTGAAGACGAGGTCTTGTCTGCCTTCGGACATGTTCGATTGCTTTGCTACCTCCGCTGTAATACTTTCTATGTTCGATTTCCCAAAATATATGTATTTGCTTAGGTTTTTTAAAAACTTAATTTTGTTTGTGAAGTTATAACTCAAAACAGGGGAAATTGATCAAAATCACCATATTTTGCAATTTATTTACATATATTGTCATATTACCCCCGTACCCAAAGATAACATTTTTGCTCTAAATTTCGAACCCCACGAAACTTGGTTTTCGAGCATCGTATAATGGTGCTCGATCCTCGATGAAGTACCAATTGATGGTCAATTTCGAGCACCGTTATGATGCATCAAAGTTGTTAGGTTTAAAAATTTTAATTTGTGAGTATTTTTGTTGAAATTGGATTTTCTTAATCAGTTCAGTAAAAAAAAAATGTAATCAATTTTTAAATAAATTCTGAAAATAATTTTTAATTTCTTTAAATAATTATTATACTTATTTCTAAAATAACAAAAAATACAGTATGACTGTTTTTTAATTTTTTAATTTTATAAATACTATTTTAAAAGAGTGATGATTTAAATCACATAAAAATAATATATATAAAACTAAATTATACTTATTTTATTTTATTTTTTTAAAAAAATCCTTGCACCCATATATTATACTTGAAATTTACTACTTTTTGTAACTTGAAACTTCTACTTATTATAAATGTATAAATGTTTAGGAAATGACCTAAAGTATAGATGAAGCCTAAGTCCTTGAACTCATTAAATACAATACAAAGCCTTCACCAATATCTCATCGAAGATAAATGGAATGCGAGGCTTATTTGAGTATGCGAAGTCCTGACCATGAAGTGACAAAGATCTCAAGTGTGACGAGATTTGAAATCTCCTAAGTTCAACAAAATATCTTGAACCTAGATGTAGAATTTCGACACCTCCTTCGCTAATAAGAGTTTCGGGCACAATGTGGCAAATGTCTCAGGTAGACTACTGTAACTTGAGGTCATTCTTATTAGAAAAAGAGAGTTTCGGATGAAGTGTGAGATTTACGAGACCTCTTAACAATTACATATCGCTACCATAAAGTCCAAACTCTATCTGAACTTCTCTATAATAATGATTCGTAGTTTAGTAGATGTATTCTATAAATAGGGCTGAAAATTCTATGATTTTTAGAGTATCGTGCTTAAAGTTAAGTTTTCATAATTCTTGAAATGTTAATAAGTTTGATATTGCAATTTTTAAATTCTTTAGAATCTTAATAAGTTTGAGAGACCTAATGATAAAAAGAGAAAGTAATCTAAAAAAGGTAATCAAAGGTAACAAGATGCATATGTTACGCACGTTAGAGCACATAACATAACATTGCATAAGTTTTGGTTGCCATTGTTTTCTCTCAAACACCGAAAAGCAAAAGTTAGATTTAAGTATTGGAGAGTTTTTGTCGAACCATCGGCTTTTACGGCTGAGAGTTTTCTGTAGTTTCAGGTTAAACAACAATCAAATTAGTAAAAAAGACTGATTTTGATACACAGAGTTTCCAAGAGAAATTTGCTACATCAACAATAAATTTATTTTCTTTTTAAACTTCACATTAAATATATATTTAATAATTTAGAATATTGTTCATCATTCATCTTAATTATAGATTAAAAATATTTGATAAATTCATTGCAAAGTTACAATAATACAAATTAAAAGTAACCTTTTTGTTATTTTATCTTCTTTTTAGTGAGTAACAAGATACAATTATAAGAAATCATCCTTCAACAAAATTTAATTTTGGTACAAAGAATCCTATTTTATCAAATTAAAATTAATCAAATTCTCCTCAATTATGATGTGAATAGAATAAGATTTTAAGATCTTACTAATTTAAAATGAGACGTTAAATCCCTGAAATAATTATTTTTGAGGAGGAAATTTGATTTGAACCACTAGGCATATCATTATTAGGCTAAAAAAAAAAGAAATTTCTTCAAATATTATGCAAGAAGGGACAACTTGTTTCCAATAGGGTTTACACTACCATGTACTTCATTGTTAGGCTTAAAAGAAAATTTCTTCAAATACTTTATAATAGGAGAAAATTTAGTTCCAATAAGGTTTGCATCACTAAGTACTTTATGATTAGGTTAGAAAAATATTTTCTTAAAATACTTTGCCGGGGGAGGAAACTTGTTTCCAATAGGGTTTGCATCACTAGGAACTTCATGGTTAAGCTCGAAATAAAATTTATTCAAATACTTTGCAGGAGGAGGAGACTTATTTTCAATAGGTTCTACATCACCGTATCCTGCAAGAGACTTATTTTCAATAGGTTCTACATCACCGTATACTTCATGATTAGATTCGAAAAATATTTTCTTAAAGTACTTTGTAGGAGGAGGAGACTTATTTTCAATAGAATTTACACCATTGGGTACTTCATGATTAGTCTTGAAATTATTTTTTTTAAAAAAATTCTTGTTGGAGGAAACTTATTCCAATAGCATTTTCATCACCAAGTACTTTATGATTTGGTTAGAAAAATATTTTCTTAAAATACTTTGGAGGGGGAGGAGTGGGATTTGCACCACTAGGAATTTTATGGTTTGAGATAGAAATTTTATTCGCAAATCTACTTCTATCTGATTTTTATGATACTGGTTTGGTATATTTTTTAACGGGTTTAGGAAGAATTTGGTAAATAAATTTAAAACTCACAATGGGTTTGGGACAGATATGGATTTGGACAGATATCCGCGGGTAAATCCACAGATATATTCGCAGATGTTTTTTATTTTAAATTATTAAAAACAATGTCGTTTTGATATTAATATCTCTATTTTTTTTGTCTATTTTTATTTGTATCTATTTGTCTATTGTACTATCTTATTATCAATAATTTTTTAAATATTTTTATTCTATAATAATAATTCTATACAATACATATTTATTTATTTCCTCTAATTATTAAATTTTATATATATATATATATATAAACTTTCAAATTAAATTATTTAATTTAAGTTGGAGATATTAATTTTGAGCAATTGATATATATTATTAAATGATAGATAAAAAATAATAAGTTGATAACATTGAATATTGTTTATTAATTTTGAATTTCAAATTTTCATAAATCATCATTCTAAAATTAATATCTCAAACTTTTTATTTATTTATTATTACTAATTCATAAAATTCTCTAACTTTATGTGAATGCTGTATTTTATTTTAAATTAATACGAAAAATTATATTAAAAATCAGCTAAAAATCTACAGATATCTACGCGAGTTTGGTAAATATTAAATACTCGTTTTACGAGTTTGGTATGGGTATGATATTGAATTTTTTTTTGTGGATGCAGATGCGGGTTCAGAGATATCCATTCCAAACCCGATCCTCTGCCATCTCTATTCATGGTTAAACTCGAAAAAAAATTTATTCAAATACTTTGTAAGAGAAGAAGTGTCATGCTCCGAACTTGAGGTCCACCTGTAATAATCGCCACAAACCTTTATGATATATCATATATATCCAAAATTATATTAAGAAAGCCTGTAAAACTTTTCTTTATCCTGTAAATCATAACAACTTGAAAATAAATTATAAATCAATAACTTTCATCCATGAAATCATTATTAAAGAATTGATCATTTATGATCAATTTATCTAAAATACATATCAAATAAATAAAATATCATTACCATTTGAATAATTCACAGTCGGGTTTGAACATATATAAGTAATTACGTAAAATATTTAGTTACAAATTCATTTCAATAACTAAATGACTCTATCCAGTGGAACAAAATATATGAGTGAGTCAAGCGAAACCTACTTAGAGCGCTGAAGGTTCTCAACGGCTACCACTAATCCAGTGAGTACTAATGTGCCTAACTTAAAAACTGAAATAGGTGAAGGGTGAGTATACGAATATACTCAGTGAGTAAATAAATATATACATATATACATACATGCACACGCATTTCCAAAATTCAGATATTGAGATTAACTTTTTAATATATACTCAAAAGTATATATATATATATTCATTAAAAAAATAATCAAAAAATAATTTATAGGTTTGCATACAATTTTAGACAACCAAATGAGGCTGATCATCTTTTCTCAATCGCTACTTTGGCTAAGGTAACTTAAAAACCATCAGTGAGCCTTTCATGCATAAAATCATATGCAATAAATTTTATCAAATAGAAAACTATTTTACATGTTTTATAAAAGAATTTATTTTTTGTAAAACATGCATTTATAAAAAAATAATAAAAAAAGCTCCTCTCACTAATGTTGGCCCCAGTAATCACTTGGTAATATGAGTGACTGTTATCGTAATATCCGTTAAATCTAATATATCCTTATCAAGCCATCAGGACTTTCCATAGGGTATCTATATCTGCACATTCGTGCACAGCACACAGTAGGCTTGTTATAGATATTCTCCCTTATACCAGCTTCATTGCGGCTTCACTCATATATGCGGCCTCTCAATATATCCGTCCATAGGCTACTTCCCTGTAACTACAATAAACAAACAGGCCCATTAGTCATATATCAAGCCCACTAGTTATATAACAATATTTAGCCTAACCGGCCTCATCACCAATATACATGCATAAAACAAATCAATTTCAATCAATTATATAATATCATATAAACAAATCATGCCTCTAAGACCATTTCAGCATGTATATCAAATAGATTTTCAACAGCAAACTAAATAAACATTTATCCCAATATCATGTAAAACACATATAAACAAATTCATTTCAAATTTCTATTTTAATAAGAAAATTGTTTGTCTAACACATAAACATACATATATGTATAACACATATATATACATATTCATGTATGTAATAAATTTACTCATAATAAGGGGAGGGTAACCACTCCCACTAATGATCATCGTACTCTCTCTAGGGTTCTCGAAGTCTAATACCACACGTGCATATAATAATGAACTCCATAATTCAAATTATCAAACTTAAATGCACTAAATGCAATGCTCATAAAAAACTTAATTAAAATCCCTTAACTTGACACATGACACATTTCACATTTCTTGAGATTTAACTAATGGAGACTATTTATCATATTTTTAACAATGAAATCTCTTAACCGATTTATTTTAATTCACATTTTTTTCTACAACTATACACATTTTTGAGCTAAATTCCATATTATGCCAAATACTAAAATCCACATTCATAATGATAATCAACCACATATCTAACCATCACAATACTTCAATTAACACTATTTAATATTTTCTATGCACAATCAATGGAATCCCAAAATGAACAGTAAACCTTTATTTTCTAACATGTTCAAAATCTTAACATCAAACTTCTAACGAATTAATAAACTTTCCGGTAACTTGTAGAAGTTTACAAAAAATTTTCAATTTTTCTTTCAAACCCTAGTTCCTTCCTTACCTCTTCTTACTGTTTCTAGACTGAAATTGGTACCAAATTGAAAAAGAAAGGTTGGGTAATTGCTTGGCAATAAAATTTGAAAGGAAAAGTTAAAGAATTTGCTAAGATCTATAAGGAAATAAGAGAGAGAGAGAGAAACATATTTTAGAGAGAGCGGGAGGGTAAAACAAATGAAGAACGATGAGAAGTTGGGTCCCCCTCATGGAATATATATAAGAATGAACGAAAAGACCGAAACGCCTTTAAGAAATCTTAGAAATTTCAAAATTATTCGCTGAATTTTTACCCAAATTAGCCTAATGTATCGATACCTTTTGGCTTGGATATCAATACATTCATTAAAATTTCATTCTAGAAAAATCTTCAACATAATGTATCGATACATTTGTCTTTATGTATCGATCTCTTTGAAATGCATTGATACCTTTATAAAAGATATCGATCTGGTTCTTCTTATAAATATTTTTGAATTCTTTGTTTTACAATGTATCGATACCTTCTCCATATTTATTAATCTAGTCGACTTGTAATTTCTTTCTAAGTCTCTGACTTGCAAAGTATAGATACCTTTTATGAAGGTATCGATCCCTTCATCAGGTATCGACCTGCATCTTTAAGGTATCGATATCTTAGTACATGTATCGATCTCATCAGTCCTATGTATCAATACTATATACTTAAACACAAATTTCTCACAGAAAATTAATTCTTTGACCTTTCTTATTTATTCCTTACAACCAATTCTGTTTACCTTTTGGAGGCTCCGCCTTCAATCCTCTGTAAGGACATTGCCCCTTGACCTCGCTCATTAACTGGCTAGCGAGATTACTGTATGTGTAAGCTTAGGATGACATAGAGAAACCCAATTTATGCTAAATCCAAGATATTCAATACACTCATACCATGAATATGGCTTAAGTTCAACTAAGCCTTGATAAAATGTCAACTAACCATAATCCATACATGTGCGAAAATAAAAATCATTCATTGACTTTGAACCTTTCGAACATAGGGTTTATGCATCAAGCTCATAAAAAATCTTCTCTTAAAGAATATAAAATAACATCTTACATAAATCTCGTATATTTATAGCTTAAGTTTTCTTCTTGTTCAACAAATTTTAATACTTAAAATCAATCCTGATAAATCTCTAAAAACAAAACTCAAAATAGATTCACAATCAAAAGCCACTTAATTCAATTCAAGAATATAACTAGGATATCTCTTTTCACATAGAATCACAAAATTTATACTTAATACAATCACATAAAATTGAAACAATAGTCTTAAATATTTCCCTAACTTTTCTTGAATGATAAATGATCATACAAGAGAAATATTCAAGAAAGCAAATATACCTTTCATGACCCAATTTCAAGTCTCAACATCTTGCTTTCCACTTAAGATGTGCATTAACATTCTTAAAAAGGACTTCACTATACTCCCACAATGAGAATAAATTAAATTGTCATTTTTTAGGGTTTACAAGGAGACTTACTTTCAATAGGGTCTGCACCACTGGGTACGTCATAATTAGATTCGATAAATATTTTCTTTAAGTACTTTGTTGGAGGAGGAGACTTATTTTCTATAGGATTTACACCACCGGACACTTCATGATTAGGCTCGAAATTTTTTTTCTTAAAATACTTGTAGGAGGAGGAGACTTATTTCCAATGGAGTTTGCACCACTAGGAACTTTATGGTTAGGCTCGAAAGGAAATTTCTTCAAATATTTTGCAAGAGAAAGAGGCATATTTTCAATAGCATTTGTACCACCGGGCACTTCATGATTATACTCGATTTTTTTTTCTTAAAACACTTTGCAGGAAGAGATTTGTTTCTAATGGGATTTCCACCTCCGGGTACTTCATGACTATGTTCGAAAGAAAATTTTTAAAAAATGTTACGGGAGGAGATTTGTCTCTAATTGGATGTGGAGAAGTTGGTAGTGGTAATACTTTGGGTTTTACATGCCATTTAATTCTTTAATTTTGAGAAGTATATTCTCCTTTGACAAAAAATGAAGAGCAAAGAAAAAAGAATGCTGGAAGCAAACTAACTTTGAGAATCTCCATTTCCTTTGACCTATTTTTTAATGCAAAAGAACATATTTCTCTTTGTATATATAGTGCTTAAAGATCTTGTCAACTCATGCTTAATCTTTACATATGGTAAGTTAATCCAAATTACAATGATTTCTTTGATATTCTTTCCTTCTTTATTTTCTTTTATTATATGAAAATCTCATTATTGATAAATTATAATTTTTTCTTATTAAACTTTCAAATTATTAAAGTTGGTGCAAAAGAATAGATTTTCATAATTTTATATCATGTTGTAATAATTTTTTTCTTTAAAAGTTTATATTAATAATAGGTGTGTCAATTTGGATTCTTATATTATGTCATATCGAATAAAAGTTAATTCAAACCTGACCCGTATAATAATCGTGTCAATAATTAAAAATCTAATCCGAGACGATTATTAAATGACTAAATAAATTGTAATTGTGTCACTCGTTTAACACATTTTTATTTGTATAATGTAATATATTTTTATAATATTTATGGTACTATCTGTTTAAATGTTAATTAACTTTTTTTTTTCTAAATATGATTATTTTTTAAATTTGAAAATTATGAGATTTAATTTTTTTTAACCATAACCCTAAAATATTATTATTTTTATTTAAATAAAATTTAAAAATTATAAGAAAATATTATTTTACAATATATAACAATTAATCCAATTAACTAATTTTTTTTTAATTTTGTCTGCATGATACTTCTCCAGGTCGAAAGAGTTTTTTTAAAAAATATATTTTACTATTATTGTGAGAAACTCAATTTTTTTTTTTTTGTAGTCTTTGGAACTTGGGAGAAGAGGTTCTTGAACCTCTTTAAAGGTTAAATATTTAAAATATCTTTATTATTTTTTTTTACCAATTTTAAAATACTTGTCTATTAACACAATCATAAGTTTTAATTGAAAGTTGTGGTTGATAACCAAACAATAATAAAAAATCCTTATTTGAAGTTTTAGCTATAATAGATATATTTGAAGAAGTTATACTTAAAAAGATTATACCAAACATAACTTTAAAAATTTTAAAAACTAAGTAAAAACTTGAAAAAAAATTATAACTTAAAACGATTCATTAAAAAATATTATTATTTTAGATTAAAAAATAAAATAGAACTAAATAAATGATTGGATAAGTTTATTTTACAACCTATAACAATTAATGAAATTTTAATTTTATTATTTTCATTTAAAATATTAAAAACTAAATAGGCCCATGGAATAAAATTATTTTAAAGCTTGTAACAATTAATAAAGATAAAATATTAGTTTTTAATAAAAAAATTAAACAGACTCACGGAATAAGATTAGTTTATAACCAAAAACAATTAATTTTAGTTAATTGTTACCAATTATAAATTAATTTTAATTTATAAGTCTATTTAGTTTCACAATTTTAAAATAAAATATAATATTTTAAAATATCGAAATTTTTGTCTTTTTTTTAAAAAATAGAGAATATTTTTTATATTTTAAAAGAATCCAAATTAATTTTTTTTACATTAAAGTTTAAAAGTGTAAATATAATTATCTTTCTTAACAACATAAAAATGTAATATAAGGGCCATTTGGTTTTAAGAGGAATATGATTTTTTCATATTTAAGGAGAATACATAACACATTCGGAAAGTGTTTAAGTTGATATTTAAATAAGTTAAAATTTAAGAGTATATGAAATTATTATTATTTTTTAAAAATAACACCAAAAGTGCTTACCTTATATATATATATAAATAAATTAATTAATTAATTAAATAGACCTATTAGGTTGACACTAGTTTGTATGAAATTAATTCATATAAAAGTTGTAGCGTAGTATTATTCTTAAGAAATTAATTGCTTATCCCTTGAATGATCATTTTATCCTTTAATTAAATGGTTTAAATTATTAAATTACACAAAAGGTTAAGAGAATAACAAGTGATTTATGGAGATAAAATTGTCCATAAATTAGAGGCAACCAAGAAGTTCAGAAAATTTTGAGGATTTAATTGAAGTTATCGAAAAAAATTGGAAAATTTTCTAAACTAACACATTTGTAAACTAATTTTTATATTAAACAAGTCAAATATTTAATTTTTGAACTAAAATACCCTTAACTCAATAAAATAAAACAAACCTTAATTTCACTAATGCTTGTGATAAAAACTAAGTTCTATCACAAATGCTTGTGAATTTGATGACATGCATAATAAAAATTAAATTTTTTGAATGGACTCAACTTTAAGATTTTCAAATGGATTTCCGTATTTATAGAATTAATGAATAATAATAAATTATTTAAAGTTATATATATATATATATAAAGGTACAATAAATTTGTTTTTGATTGAAACCAATGTACACAATTTTAAAAATTTTAGTCATTATTTATTAATTTTAAAAATTAAAAGTCCATTTGATATTTTGTAACTTTGGGGTCTATTTAAAATTTTCAAATCATAAGTTTCGACAATTGGTGTGATAGAAAGGTAAGATAGAAACTAACTTTAAAAATTTTAAATGAATTCCTAAATTTTTGTAATTAATGAATAATTATAAAATTATTGAATGTCTTACACATTGATACTCAAACAAATTATAAATATAAAAAAATTTGAAATATTTTGTCATTATTCATTATTTTAAAAATTTTAGAATTCATTAAAAATAAAAAAATAAATTTTTTTTAATTTTTTAACGAAGGGTTCAAAAAAAATTTTTATACAATAAAAAAGTAATTATTTTAATAAATTAATTTATAAAATTTACTATATTTTAAAATTTCTCCACGAAATTTGGTTATTTATCAACGAATTTCCCGGGAAAATTTTCCCGTTTCAAAAGGCAGAAAACAAGACTCTTGCTCAGTCTCAACCTTGGATTTCTACTGAACAAGACTCTCTCAGCCTTGGATTTCTACTTTCCCCATTAGATTTGCGCGCTCAATCATAACTAACATAACAGATCCAAACGAGAATTCTGCAACTACCTTTTAACTCTTCTTCTCTTTCAACTAACCTTCATTTCATTCACTCAACTCAAACGCCCAATTCAATTCTATTAAAAAAAAAAAAAACAGAAATATTAACCTAATTCCACCATCTAGGTTTTCGAATTGTCTCATAGCCGGTGTGCCGCGTCGCTCCGGCGAGAATTTGTTTCATCCCATCGAGTAATTTAAGGTTGGTCTCCCTTATTTTTTTGTAAATTTAATATGTTATGAAGATTCTAAAGATAGTTTGATTTTTATATTTCGTGAATGAATGGTGGATTTAGAATTAAACCCTTTTCTTTTCCCTTATTTTTTCTTCTTCCATATATATGGGAACGTTATTGATTTTGTCTTTGTAGTTGTCAATGGTAATCGTTTTAGGTTTTGAAAATTTCTTTTGTTCATTTTGTTGTCTGTTATTGCTTTAATGCATTGGTAAATCATTGTGTTTTTATTTTTATGTAGGAGATCATGACATTTTGTTACTGCTACCGCAAATGGGTTTGTAACCTTTCCGTTATAATCATAAAAATATAGTGGAAAATTAGGGTTTCTAAATGTATATATGCTGAATAACTGATGATTCCAGCGGTCAGAGTTTCAGACCTTTTTTTTAAATGTTCAACCTTAGTTTTTTAATTGAGCAGATTAAAAGACTCATTCAGTTTTACTGTTCTATGCAGATTAATATTATTGTACTATTTCTGTCTGGGAAGGAGTGAGTGATTAGTAGAGTTGAGAATTTGAGCGATGGAGTATAGTGATGGTTTTGTGTTGAATAAGCATCAGGAACTTGTGCGATCAGCTTCAGAGAGTGCAGATCCATTATCTATTTCTCTGCTGCGGATCTCCATGTCTCCAAAATCTCCAAGGTCGCCAAAGTCCCCAAGGTCACCAAAGACACAAGGGAAACATGGCTCGAGTAAGGGGAGTCCTAGCAAGATGAGTCCTAGAAAGGGGAGTCCGATCAAGGGGAGTCCGAGTAAGGGGAGTCCCAGCAAGCGGAGTCCAAGCAAGAATGATCGGCGTTCCTATTCTCCGAAAGATGGTCGGCCTAAAAAAGGTAGAACTAATGAAACTGTGTTATTAGATTATATTCAGAAGTTTAGGCCGTAGTGCATATGACTAGAAAGAAATAAACTAGAGATGATGGCGTTTGTTTCTTTCTTGGTTAAGAATTTTAGTGATGAAGACAGTCTTTGTGGTATTCAAAGAGGGATTTTCTAGCTCATGCTTTAAGGAAGTGATTCGATTATGCAGGTGGTTCTGGGGGCAAGGGTACCTGGGGAGGATTACTTGATACAGATGACAATTACTTTCTTGATCCTAATGATCCCAACTATGATAGCAGCGAGGTACACATCTTTCTATTTTCTAGTATTCCTGCATCTGTTCTGGAAATTTGCCTTGCAGCATATTTTAATCTTGTTGGAGATGCAAATTTGTCTTGTTTGCTTTTTTCCAAGCTGTTGTTCTTGTTTTGCTGTAACTTTATATCATTGTGTAAGTTTTAAATTTGAAGAGAACTTATATTTGCTGCAGGAATATAAACATCCAAATACCAGAAAATCAGCAGCGGATTTGGTGGAATACAAAAAGAAGGCTACGGTAATTGTGGAGGAATACTTTGCCACTGATGATGTTATCTCAACTGCAAATGAACTGAGAGAACTTGGAATGTCAAGCTACAACTATTACTTCGTAAAGAAGCTAATCTCTATTGCCATGGATAGGCATGACAAAGAGAAAGAAATGGCTGCTGTTCTGTTATCTGCACTTTATGCTGATGCTATTGATGCGCCACAAGTTTACAGAGGTTTTAGTAAATTGGTGGAATCAGCAGATGACTTGATTGTCGATATTCCAGATACAGTTGATGTTCTGGCCCTGTTCATAGCTAGAGCTGTTGTTGATGACATACTCCCTCCTGCATTTCTGAAGAAACAAATGGCTTCGTTGCCCAAGGACTCAACAGGTGTTGAAGTGTTAAAAAGAGCTGAAAAGGGCTACCTAGCAGCTCCTCTCCATGCAGAAATCATTGAGAGGCGATGGGGAGGTAGCAAGAATAAAACAGTTGAAGATGTGAAGGCTAGGATTAACAATTTGCTAATAGAATATGTAGTGAGTGGTGACAAGAAAGAAGCTTGCAGATGCATAAAGGATTTGAAAGTTCCTTTTTTCCACCATGAGATTGTTAAACGATCACTTACAATGGCAATGGAGAGACGCCAAGCTGAAGGACGGTTACTAGATTTGCTGAAGGAAGCTGCTGAAGAAGGTTTGATTAATTCTAGTCAAATTACAAAAGGATTTGGTAGGATGATTGACACAGTTGATGATTTATCACTTGACGTACCAAATGCGCGGGGAATTTTGCGGTCATTGATCTCTAAGGCGGCATCTGAGGGCTGGTTGTGTGCTTCATCTTTAAAATCACTTTCGTCGGAACCAGAAAAGAGATTATTACCAGATAGAGATGCAAAAATTTTCAAGATGAAGGCTCAATCAATTATTCAAGAATATTTCTTGTCAGGTGACATTTTAGAGGTAAGTAGTTGTCTAGAATCAGAGAACAGCACTTCTTCAGATGAGCTGAATGCTATCTTTGTCAAGAAACTAATAACTCTAGCAATGGATAGAAAGAATCGGGAAAAGGAAATGGCTTCTGTTTTGTTATCATCTTTGTTTTTCCCGGCTGATGATATTGTCAATGGATTTGTGATGTTGATAGAATCTGCAGATGACACTGCTTTAGACAATCCAGTCGTTGTTGAGGATCTTGCCATGTTTTTAGCAAGAGCAGCGGTGGATGAAGTATTGGCACCACAGCACTTGGAAGAGATTGGAAGCCAGTTTTTGGGGCTAGAATCTATTGGAAGCAAAGTGCTTCAAATGGCAAAGTCATTGCTAAAAGCTAGACTTTCTGGGGAGCGGATATTAAGGTGCTGGGGCGGTGGGGGAAGCAGCAGGCCAGGTTGGGCAGTTGAGGATGTCAAAGACAAAATCGGAAAGCTGCTAGAGGAGTATGAGTCTGGAGGAGACGTTAGAGAGGCTTTTCGCTGCATAAAAGAATTAGGCATGCCATTTTTTCACCATGAAATTGTTAAGAAAGCATTGGTGAATGTCATCGAGAAGAAGAATGAAAGACTCTGGGGCTTGCTTAAACAATGTTTCGGCTCAGGACTCATAACCATGAATCAGATGATGAAGGGTTTTGGCAGGGTAGAAGAATCTCTTGACGACTTGGCCTTGGATGTTCCTGATGCTGAGAAACAATTCGTACATTATGTTGAAAGAGCAAAGACTGAAGGATGGTTGGATTCATCATTTTGTTTAATCAGCAAACTGGGCAATCCAAAAGAGAATGGCTCTTGTCACTGATAAATTGGTAAGATCTCCATACCGTGTTCCTTATTTCCTCTTATGAGTTAGCCTACTACTAGGACCTTGTTATTTTCTTGTAGTTTATGTACTTTTGAATTTTTTTTTTTTAAAAAAAAAAATCTATGGACACTGATATTTTGTAAACTGCCTCTAATATTGTTTGTAGATGAATGAAGTATTTTATTTTCTACTTTTTACTTTATCAAATTCTGATCCACATATTTTAACTGAGGTTATAATTCTCAGTATCAAACTTGATAACTTTAGGCTTCATTTCGTATTAAAGTATTACGACTTATCACGGTTGCTCTATGATGGAAGCAGTATATGTTAAATATTAACATAAATATGATTGGATTTTACAAAAAAATTAGTGTTATTAATTTTTTTTTAAAAAAATTTTGCTTTCCAAATATAGTAGAAGTACTATAAGTCCGAATGAAACTTTAGAGTTTACTCAACATGATGTTAAACAAATAATAAAATAATTTGTACGAATGGAGGCACACCACAAATTATAGGACTGAATGGGTGCTGGCAATCACAAATTTTTTAATGATGTTTTTTTGCATCAATTTTTTTATTTATTATTTAAATATCTTTGTATTACCACCTTTAAATTAGCTTTTTAAAAAATTTATTACTATTACTATTTATTAATTTGTTAGACTTACATATCTAAATTTATTTATGTTGTAGATATTAAAATTCAATTTTATTGTATGTTAATATGAACATTACTAAAAAGCTTAGCACAAAGTCGAGCATTAATATTTTAAGATTTGAAAAAATATGGAGATCTTACCCATTTGAATACATGATTAAGTTAAAAAATTTACCCTTTCTTTTGGGTCTCTTTATATATATATATATATATACATATACTTGTTAAAAATATTATAAGAATATAAATCAAATTCCTCCACTGTTCAGTCTCTTTTCATATCATATGTTTAAAACTTAGTGATACTATTTATTTCCTTTGTAATTATATAAATTTAAAAATTATTTTATATTATGGCCCTTTAACATCAAAATCTTATCTGATACTCGCTTGCTCCAAGTGAATTTTGTTTAAAAACTTGTAAAAAAAAAAAATTTATTTGAATTTAGCCCTTCTAAAAGGATAAATATATTGTTCTTATTAGGTTTCAACCATTCACTACTTCATAAACAAAGACTTCTTCCCCTCGGATTTGAACCACCAAATACTTTGTGAGTATGCTTAAAAGAGAGTTCCTTCAAACATTTTTTGAATGATAGAACTTATTTCTATTTAAATTTGGATACTCGGTGATTGACAATTAGGTTTAAAAGTGAGTTCTTTTAAACTTTTTTTCTAAAGGATAAAACTTATTTCCACCTAGGTTTGGGTACCGCTACTTGACGATTAGACTTTTAAGAGAGTTTCTTCAAGCCATTTTTTTTTAGGATAAAACTTGTTTCCACCAAGTTTAAGTTACTCATTACTGATAATTAGGCTTTAAAGAGAGTTCTTTCGAAGGATAAAACTTGTTTCCATTAGGGTTTAGGCCACTTGGTACTTGACGATTAGGCTATAAAGAGAGTTCTTTCAAACCGTTTTTTGAAGGATAAAACTTTTTTCTACCTGAGTTTGAACCACTTGCTACTTGTCGATTAGGTTTCAAAGAGGGTGCTTTCAAAATATTTTTCGAAGGATAAAACTTGCTTACATTCAGGTATAAACCACCAGGTGCTTGACGATTAGGCTTAAAGAGAGTTATTTCAAACCCTTTTTTTGAAGGATAAAACTTGCTTCCATCCAGGTTTGAACCACTCGATACTTGACGATTAGACTTAAAAGAGAGTTCTTTCAAACCGTTTTTTGAAGGATAAAACTTGTTTTTACCTAAGTTTGAGCCACTCGGTACTTGACGATTAGGCTTCAAGGAGAGTTCTTTCAAACCATTTTTCGATGGATAAAACTTGTTTCCATCCGAGTTTGGGCTACTTGGTACGTGACGATTAGGCTTCAGAGAGAATTCTTACAAATTTTTTTTTTTAGGATAAAACTTGTTTCCACCTGGGTTTGGACCACTTAGTACTTGCCGATTAGGCTTCAAAACGAGTTCTTTCAAACTATTTTTTGAAGGATAAAACTTGTTTTCATCCAAGTTTACGTCACTGGTAACTGATGATTAGGCTTAACAAAAAGAGTTATTTCAAACCATTTTCGAAAGATAAAACTTGTTATTATCGGAGTACTTAACAATTGAAACCACCAAGTTCTTCATGAATATTCATAAACGAGAGTTTTTTCGTAACAAATTTCGGAGGAAATTTGTTTTTAATTGGATTGGAACCACCAGTACTTCATGATTAAGCTTCATTTTTCAATGACTTTGTGAGAGAAGGATTTTTGTTTCCAAATAGGTACGGGCAAGTAGGAGGTAGCATTAAATTTTTAGTACTCCAATGATTCAAGCTGGATTTTACCAGAAAGGGATCATATTCTCCTCTTACAGCAAATGAAGAGAAGAAAAAAGAGAGTTCTTAATGCAAACTAATTTTCAAAATCTCCATGGTTTCGCTACTTCTTTAAGAGCAAAAGACAATAACCTCCTCTATCTATAAAATTCTCAAGTATTCTTATTCATTAAAGAACATCAGTTAGATATGGTAAGATTATCAAAGAATTTTTTTTTTTTTTTTTACTTTTCTCTTATTCAAATTGAAATTCTTGAAACTTGGCAGCTTAATTATACTTTGAATATGACAGGTTTTTTTTTTTTTTTTTTTTTGTACCATGTAAAATTTGATGGGAGAACAATTATTGGTGTTTTTATGTCTTTATAAATCATTAACCCGTATTAGAAATAAGGATAAGGTTTTTGGTGTTTGTCAAAAGAAAAAAAAATCATAAAAACCAAAATTTAACAATTTAATCAATAAAATTCCTCAAGTTCTAAAATTAGTCAAATATATCCTTTAACTAAATTAACACTTTGGTAATTGAGTTTAAATGAAATCACTTATGAAGGTATATAATATCTATGGTAATGATATTAATGATTTGTTTGATATAATTTTTTTTCAAGTACTATTTTTTGGAGTAGATCTTGTGCTAACAAAGTTTTATGATTAAGGTTTTTAATATATTATTGGTTGTTTGGTTATTAAGTATATCTTCTAGTAAATATTGTATAATTATCTTAATATACATATTTTTTAAAGTTATGTTTGAGAGAAATAAAGTAAAATTTTTAAAATAAAATAAGAGTATGTTATACAATTTAATATTTTAAAAAAGGTCAAAAGACTCTACTTCGAAAAGTCCAAAATTTGAACTTTTTTTCAAATTTTGAATTGGACTTGGCAATTAGCAAGTGTAATATGCATGCAAGAGGTGGGATGAGAAGTTGCCAAATAATAGGGTTAGATGTTGGTAGAATTATGCATTAAGCTTGCATGGTAAAAGGAACAAGATGCATGGCATGAAATTCTTAATTTTGTCTTTCAAATTGAAAGCATTTATTTTGCTACTTTTGCAATTCGAAATCAAATTGAATTTGAAGGAAGACAAGAGCAAAGCAGAATAGATTGAAAGAGAATTAAGGGTATAATATTATTTTTGGTTAAGATTAAATTTTGTTTTAAATTGCCATATATATGTACAATTCTTATAATATTATAAGTTTCAGTTATTGTTTTACATATATAAATTAATTTTTGTTATGTTATTAGAATTTTGTTAATAGTATAGTTTTCTAAATAGTTGTATTTTGGGCTAGTAATTGTAATTGTTAAATTGATGTGAGGGAATGATTTTGGGAAAGTAGATAAACTGGTAGAAATTTAATTACTGCAAGTTGTGTATTAAGATAGGTGTTTATATGTAATTGTGATAATTTTAGTTTTAAAACTGAAAAATAAGGTGTATGCTTTATTTAAAATCCAAGCTATGCATGTGAATTTCCTAAACATAAATGTGTTGATCCAATTAATTGTTTGCTGAATTAAATTTAAATATGTTTTACACAAGAGTTTTATTTGCATAAATTCAGTAATAGAATTTCAATAGTATATATCGTGTCTTAGCAGAAAGTGTTTAAAGTGTTTGTACGAAATTAATGAATTAATTTTTCGTAATTTTTTAATACAAAATTTTAAATGTTATTGTTTTTATTAATTAAGCAATTTATTATAGTTGAGATTGGTTAAGTATTGATGATTTTGAATGGGTGTAAGGGTTTTGTTTTGAATAAACTCAAAAGAGAGAAAGAAGAGAATAGAGAGAGTAAGAAGAAGAAGAAGAAAGTAGTGAAAAGTGTTTCATGAGCTTCCCTATCTTCCATAAGAATTAGAGTTTTTTTAGATCTAGAAAACTTGTTCTTAAGTTTCTAAATGAATTCAAGTAACTGAAACCCGTCGCTATCAACCCGGTGTGTGTGACACACCTACAAATTAACGAGTAGCTTGCTCCGGAAGATCAACATTTAAGGTATGTGTTGATTTTTAGTTTAAATTGTTTAAAATTTTAAAATAAACATATATCTATGTCTTTAGTCCTTTGGGTGAGCTATTCCGCACCTACTGTGTGACGGTAGTGACTCCCTTTCATCCAATTCAGTTGGAGTGCGCCTGGGAATCTATCCTGTGCGTCGCGCTCTAATCAAATCCTTCAAATCTTCTCCCAAAGCTCAAGTATAGGTGACACGGTTCCCATACGTCAACTTATCAATTGCTCTGAGGTAATATTATCCTTAGTTCAAACAAGCCCTGAACGCTGTCTTAAAGAGCTTAAGAGCAAAAGAGGTTCTCGGGTGATTACGCCAAAATGTTTCGAGAAAATCTTCCCCTAGAGCCCAAGAATAAGCAACACGGTTTTCAGACTTAAGCTGGTTGATTACTATAAAATAATGGCATTCCTAACAAGTCTTGAGTTAGATCTCAGAACATACGAAAAATGAAAATAGTTTTCGGATGACCATCTCAAAATGTCTCAGCATTATCTTCACCCAAAGCTCAAAAGGATAACACGATTCATGAACGTTCACTTTACGTCCTTGTTCAAAGCCATTTCAGAGTTCTTGGATGACCAAGTTTACACCTGCGACTTAAACAAATCTTAAAGCAAGTCATAACCTACAAGTATGCAGAGATGGGCATCCTAGATCTTAATAAATAGGATGGATTGAGTCTTGAGTACGTGAATGATAGCCAACTTCAGTTTGATCGAAGTTAAAATATCAGTATGTTAAGTGAAAGACTTAAGTCAAGATTAACAAAGGCTACAAGTTTAGCTACAAATAAAAGCAATCATTGGAAATAGAAGAAAACAGAGTGGATAATGTAAACTGGGAAATTTCTATTAAAATTCAAGGATGTACAAAAATTACAAAAAAATAAAATAAAATAAAATAAACTAATGGTAAACTATTCGATAGGTTGGTCAGCTAGAGGATTGGCTTGTGTATTCTTCGGCTCAGCAGGAGGGGCTTCGGGATTGGTTGCAGGAAGAGGATGAGCCTCTGTCTCTCTAGTAGAAGAGACTTCCACAGGATTAGCCACTGCAGCAAGAGGGGGCTCGGCGGAGGGATCAATAACAGACTCCGTAAGAGGTACGTACATAGTCTTGAAGTTGGGATGCTCCTCCCCCTCAAGAAACACCCCATTAGAGTTCTCTCCTCTTTGGTTTGGGGCCTGACGCCTCAAGGCCTCCTAAAGCCAACCCAGGTCTAAATCCTAGTGTCAACCTTGGAGCGTCTCACATGTCAGGTTAATGCTATCATTGACCCGCTGGAGAAGCCAAGCCTTCACTTTCACTTCATCCTCCTTGACCTTCTTGGCCAGAAGCTTATACATTTTCTTCTCGGCGTCCAAGCTTCTTCGGAACTCTTCACATGCTTTATTAACATTTTAGAGGTGTGCCTGCAGCTCCTCCTCCTTCAAACGGTCCACCTCGGACATCAAAACCTCGGCCATCTTGTTCACCTCTGACTGAGATGATTCAGCAGTGGCCACCCTGACCTGGAGCTTCTTTCGCTCCCAAACCAAGGTGCCTAGGTCGGATTCGAACTTGGTCCTTTCTACTGCTAAGTTCTTCTCTACCTATTATGCTCTCTTCTCGGCCTCAGACGCTCAAGAAAAATCATCCATAAGGGCGCCATGCTAAAACATGGTTGAGTAGAAAAATTGAAAAAATATTAACACAATCTCAGGAGAAGTTATAGTAGTAGGCTTTGTTTGTCATGAAAAATCAAGACAAAACACTCACTTGCCCTAACCATTTTAATTGGAAATTCAATAATGACTCCCCTGAAAGCCCAACAATGTCTTTAGAAAATTTATGGCTGATGCTTTAGACTTGCAAGTTAATGCATGGAAGGAAATACTTATAGAACTCTCACTTCCCTATAGGAAGATTCTTAGGAAGGAGTTCGCATGATCAGACCAACTCTTTGCCAAACATTTGCTTCTTCTTCTTAGCCCTTTTTTTAGAAGCCACAATTGTAGCCTTGCACTTTCCCTTTCCCTTATTAGTGGGGGGAGCAGGAAGGGGTGGGGGTTGTGGGGTCTCGGATCACTACCCCTTTACTAGAAGCTGGAGGGCGAGCCGAAATAGAGGCACCAATTGCTCCCGAGGCTTTAACCAAGCGTTTGGAGGCTGATGAGCCTTTGCAGCTTTTTTCTCCTTAGCTAATAGTTACAAGACCTCAAAGGGGTTTGGAGGAGGATTTCTTAATGCCATCTCACATGCAGAAACGAATAAAGTTAGGATTAGATATGGCAGTTCGAACACAATAAAAGGTGATTTCAAGATTACTACCTTGCAAAACGGCCTTTTCTGAGACCAATTGTTCCTTGGATACCCAAAAGTCCACAAAGCCCAAGGCCATTATCTCATCCTCTGAGAACAAAATGTTCTAGTTTGAAGCTAACAACCTAGCCAACCTCACCCTCTCTTGACTACGGAGATCCAACATAAGCTTACCACTTCAAACTACCGCTTCCCCAAAGGGTTTCGGCACATGAAATAGAGAGTAGAATTCCAGTTACCTCCAACAAAAAATCACTTCTTCTTCCAATTTTTGTTGGAGGTGGGATTACCAGTGATGGGGTTCATCTCGCCAATTCGGTTTTGGAGATAAAACCACTTAGGACTTTTTATGGGATTCCTTCTCAATATATACATATATTCAATCTCTTCAAGAGAAAGCTTGAGACCTGATGCCATAGAATGTACAGACTCGACAGAATCCTCTAGCTGTTTAAGTTCAATTGATACTAGAGGTTACCAAAGGAAGTGAGGATTCTGGTAAAGTACTGCTGGAGAGGAAGCCTAACACCTATATAAAAAAATTCCTCATTGACGGCTATCTCGCCCTCAGGAGGATGGCTAGGAAGTTCATTCATCCTTAGAACTCTAAGATAAACCGTCTCAGGAATTCTATACACCTTAGTGTACACTTCTAAATCTAATTCTATTATGATAGAGGCAAATCTGTCTGCCTCAAATTGTGATAGGTCTCGCCTCATCGAGACAGGAGAAGTGACTAGGATGATAGCTTGTCCCTTGCTGGAGTTGTTTCCCCTAGAAGACATTTTCTATTTTTCACAAAAGAAAAATAGGGGGTTAAAGGTTATTCCAAGATCATCAACAACTCAAGAGGGTGGACTTAAATGTCTTTAGACATAGGAAAGTATCGATTTTCTTAATCAACCAATTATACCACAAAGTCAACTGCAAATAGATAAAAAAAAAGGTAAAATGGAGGGTATTTAAAGGAGTGGAAGAACCCTAACCGCCGATACACGTTACAGATCGAGGGATAGGATGTCGCCATGTAAAAGTAAAAGCTGAGGGGATATGTCTCATTTATAAAAAGGGAGAGGTCATCATTAGGGACAGTTAGATCTCTAAGGGCCCAAGGCGTCATGATCCCAAGAGCTAGTCATTTTCTGTCACGTAATTAGAAGCAGATGAGTTTCAAGCTAAGCATTTAAGGGCAGCGAGCAAGCACATTTTTTTTTGAATGAATACTTTAGTTTTTGTCAAAAAAAACAGTTATTTTTAACTAAAATTAAGGGGCTTGATGTTGGGTATATAGTTCAATATATCTAAGGCCCATAGGAATAATAGGCCCTGAACGGCCCTACACGTATAAACTAACAGCGGATCTCCAATGTATAGAGGAGTTTCAGACAAAGATCTTCAAGACCTCACAACACTTATGAATTTGTGAATGATTCACTTCCTTTTCATATCTATCCCGAATTATTTTTTAAATAAGGATTCATGCCTATTGAGACTTCTTATATAAAAAGAATTATAAAAGTAAGTTTCGTGTAAAAAGCATATGATCCCATAAAATTCGAAAGTCGATGCTTAACCTATAGAAACTCCGTGATCCTTGTACGGCGAGATACTTGTTTCCAGATTCCATAGGAATTCCACTATAATTAGAAGACGTCAACATCTATAAAAGGGGACTAGCTACAACTAGGTACGACTACTGAATTTTGGCAAAAAAGAACCATAATTCTCCTAAATTTTTCTAAAGTAAAACCCTAACTTAAACATCGAAGAGTTTTTCCCAAACAACTGATTTTTACATCTGAGGTTACATTGTAGTTGTTGGTTGGAAAAACGTCTAAGGAGGAAGAAAATCGTTACTGGTGCGTAGGATCCATAGAAAAGATTTTTACTGTATCAACAATTTATATATTATCTAATGTGCAGTTCAAGCTTGAATCACGGGGGAGATGCTAGAAGGCTAGGCTAAAATGAATTTTATTATGTAGTCTAGTGTATACTTAAAACATCACCTAACACCGATCTTTCATGATTTTGTGCAGATGACCCTTTGGTGTTGTGTAATAGGTATAGCAATATGGATCACAATCCAATTATTTGATATGAATTCAAAGCAAATAAATAGATTATGATTTGAAAAATTTGACATGAATAATAAACGGATCGTATTTGTATCACTCATTTAATTATCGTATTGTATTCGTGTCTAAATTACTAGATTCATTTATTTGTTTAAAATACAAATAATAAATGAATCGTAAACGAATTCGTATTATAAATGAATAAAAAAATATTTTTAATTTATTTACTATTCATTTATTTGTTTAAAGACACAAATAATAAAAGAATTTTAAACAAATTTATATCATAAAAGAATAAAAAGATCGTATTAATTCAGTTATGATTCGTTTATTCATTGTATTTAAACGAATCATGTCCGAATCATCCATTTAATAAATAAATTATATCCGTATTTAATTTTTTAATATAATTAATAAACAAATTAAATTTAAATTAATCTCAATTTAACACAGCATGAATATAATATAATAATTCAAATTGCTACCCTTACTGTGCTGATAACTTTTTAAGTTTTGTTGAACCGGCACCTCGTATCTAAAACATTAGCTAAGTTCAAGTTAAGGGATTATTATTGACTATTGAGGACTTATGTGATACACATAAAAATACTATGTACTTATTTATAAACATTTAGAAATATAGGTGTAAAGACGAAAGATGTTATTACCCAAAACCTTATTAACCAAAGCCAGTGCGCTCGGCTTGGTTTTGCGCACTATGGAGATGGAGAAAGAAAAGCTAATAAACGGAGAGATCGAAGAAGAAACGAACCCGATTGCGAACGGGTCGCCGACTGCGAAGACCGTTAAGACAAAACTACCGGAAGTAGAGATCCATTTGTATCGTCGGGGAAAGGGTCCGATCGACGTGTTCAAGTCGAGCTTGGGCGGGTGGGACCAGGACCAGCTCGAGGTCCGGGATATTCTCGACAAATACGGGTTGAAATCGGTTTACGCTTTCTCTCCCGGGTCAGGTCGTGGTGTTTCAATCCGGTTTAATCTGAGGAATGGGCGGTCTATGCTTGGCTACAAGGATGGATCTGTTGTTTACATTGACGGAGAACCACAGGTGAATTTTTTATTTTCTTTAATTTTTTATTAAATATTTATTTATTTATTTATTTGCGTTGTATAGATGTATTAGGATGGATTAAATTGATTTTGTTGTTTTTTACATTTAAAAGGAAAGCAGTTAAAATGTTTTGAAATGTAACCAATCCTCAAAATCTTTTGATGTATGTACTTGGAAGCTGTTTGGCTGCTAGAAAAATGTAGGAAAATTTTGTGATATTCTTCTTGTTAGCCCATTTCTCATGATCTTTGCACTTGTTCATATGATTTCCAAATATTAGCCACAAATCCATTGACTGGATAAGATTTTATAAACCTTATTTATTCAACTTCTTCTGTGGATTGCTCTTTGCTATTTGACGGAGATTAATACATATAGAAAAATTTTTGTTTCACAACATTGAAGCTCCCCGTACATATCCTGAAGTTGTTTGACCTTGCCACTTGCTTTAGATCATGCGGTGAGCATAATTCGGTTCAGCTTAATAACCAAAGGATGGGTTTTAAAGTAGCATATGAAATTTCTTGAAGCATGTTACCAAATTCTTTGTGGTATTTGATATAGATTGAATATTGATGATTGATTATTATTTGGTCTATTTGAAACTCGAAGATCTGTCCACTAGTTTACCACTTTGAACTTGCTGTCTTTATCATTCTTTGGCCAGTTGAACTGCAAACTAGTTTCAGTCAGTGTCAAGATGATGATGTTTGACATCAATCTAAGTAACTTGAAATGAAAAAAGCAAAAGCTTCTCCCTTATGTTCAGAATACACCAACCTTTCTGCCACCTCTCAGTATTTTCTTTTTCTTGCTTTCCTTGATCTTCTTTCTGAGTTTGAGGATGATTGCTACCTTGTACTTGAGGTTGTATCCTACAAACACCATGAGGGCATGTTTGGGACTTCTATGATTCTACTTAACTTCAGAAGCACAACGTTTAAAGTATTTTATAAACACCAATTATTACTTTGAAGCTAATCTTTATATGTAGTGTTTCATCACACAACACTTCTGTCACAAAAGTACCCTAAAATGTATGACATAAAATTTGATCTCTTTACCCATATAATAATATAGGTGTTGGATTTTGGGGAACAAATATATGCTTTTGAGGATATTCTCCTAAATAATGAAGACCAGATAACACAAATTACATTTCTTGGTCAGACATAATTCTTGGACATATACGATATAAATAGTTTTTGTGCCTTGTTCTAACCTGGTGCCTGAAATTTTTCATCTAAACAATGATGTTCTACAATAAATGAAATGTTACGTGCATGATTATTTATTTGTTGGCATTCTCTTATTGCAGGATTCTTTGATTAAACCAGTGACCAAGATTTTATTTGGACTAGTGGTTATAACCCTTTTGATAACACTGTTATTTAAGGAGACTCCTGAATGGATCAAGAAATTAAACATTTCAGGTTGGAACTTTCCTCCATGGGCTCTTGTTTGCGTGATTATAGTTTTTACTCGTACGAGGAAGAGAACTAGGGACCTTCTAAAGAAGTATGGTTGGTGAATAGATTCCACGTTGCTTTTTATTTGTTTCTTTATTATTATTATTATTTTTATGGCTGAGAAGCTTTTAAATATTTGCATAAGTTTAAGTTTTGTCTAAAACTTTCTAATCATTTAACATTACTTTTTATATTATGTGCATAACTACCTTAGATATTGTATATATTTAAGTGGTATGACATCTAAGTAGATCTTTTGTTTTGAGGTGTGGAATACTGGCTTAATTTTAATAGAATGTTGCCACAAAATGTGGTTGAAACAATAATATACAAATGTTGCTGAAGATTGTCGATGTAAATTCGGCAACATTTTCAGGGTAAGCAAAAAAATCTTGTCACAGAAATTTGGTCTCATGAAAAAGCTTACAAGTTATGTTAGGCGATGAGTTTATTTATTTATTGAATAGGATCAAATTTATATAGATGAACATATGAATTAAGGCTGATATTTTACTGAAATTTTATATTTGAGGTTTACCAATGAACTATAATTTTGATAAGAGATTGTCTTATGTTTATATTAGTAAAAAATAATCTTTAATAAAAAGAGAAATAAAAGAATAGTCCTTATTTCCTCTTATGATGTTTAATTACTACCCTAGAAAATAATTCTCTCTCTCACCAACTCTTTAAAAATTAGATAACTGTTATTAATTATTTGGTGTTGTTGTGATGCTATTTCCTTTATTATATTTAGGTCAACTGAAACTTAAATATTGTATATTCAAAATCATTTAATTGTGCTGATAGTTGGCAAAGTATGATTGGTGGACTTTTCTACCTTTTCTCATTGGTGGCCTCCACCGCCCTTAATTGGTGAATGTCTATGGAGTGTATATGTATCCTGCACTTGTGTCACAATAGTGCAAAGCGAAAAAACGCTTGGGTGTCTTTGATTGGTTATAAGTGGTGGTACACTTCAGTATAAATAGGTAGCATGCATAGAAGAAAATCTCAACCATTTAATGCATTCCACTTAATGCATGTCGTTTGCATTTCGTTCGGGTCAATGATCAAATATAGTCAAATATCAGTTATGCACCTCCATTTTGTATTATTTGTTCATTGAGCTATAGTGAAATATCATTTGTGTCCCTCTACTATCTTCTATTTGTACTTTAACTTAATATTCACATCAAGTTATCAGCACAATCCTAGTATGATAAAGTATTTAATTTTCTTATATTTCTTGTTAAATACTTTCATGTTATATTGTTATTATATTGTTTTACTACTTTGGAAAAATTTTCCAAACTAGTCACATTTATAATTTGTTTTACCAAACTAGTCGCCTTGATAATTTGCTTACCAAACAAGCGAAAAAAAATGTAATTGGACAAAAATACCACCATAACCAAAATATAACAAAATAAAATTCTCTCATTCTCATTTTTGAATGATGAGGTAAGTTGTAGAGCGGCGACGGTGAAGGCGACATTGATAAAACGAATGAGAGAATATGGGATGGGTAAATTTTAAAAGTTTTTCAGAACAAATTTTGAAAAATTTGCATTTGTTCTTACAATATATTATATTTTTATGTTATGTGTTGTAAATTGTTGTTTGAGAGTATTTGAGACACATTTATATTGAAAATGTTAAATTTAATTTTTAAGTAGAAAATCTTACAATTTAATTCTTATTGTGAGGAATTTCATATCCTTAAGTTGATAACTCTCATGCACCTTATTTGGATAATGATCAATATTCGATTATGTTAACAAAGCAAACTCTCGTGGGAAAAATTGAATAGTAGTGTCTCACACGATAAATAAAAACATTATCATTGACATCGGCAACAACAATCTCCTACAACAATATTTGTGTATAAGATTGCACTATAAATAGAGATAATTGAAATTATGAAATGATCGAAACAAGTTTGTTGAATTAACTTGTTATGGTGTAGAGTCAATTTTTCTCAAGTGTACTTATCACTCACGTTTAGAATACTTTACATATATGTCTATAAATACTAATAACCTGTATGTAATACAAAGGGGTATTATGCCCACCTATAATAAATGCAATTCGTTAGTTTTACAAATTTTAATATGTCAGATTACATCTATATATAACACATCAAACATTATGTACATGATGGACTATGACACCCTAGTGATTGGAATGTGTATCCCTTCCTTCGTCCATGTTTCCAAAGACTAAAATATTTTCCAGGGATCTAATTTTTCAAAAATTTGAAGAGTGGGGGATGAGTTTTGAAAAACTTAGTAAGAGGATGATATAAAGTAAAAAAATATAAAATTTAGAAAATTAAATTCTGTTATAAATAAATTTATATTAGAATTTAAATACCAAATTTACGCAAGTGGTATGTAGAAATAAAGAAATTCAAACTGTGTTATCAAAAACTAATTTCAACATCATACTTCAAAACTCAACAGCTGTAAAACAGAAATACGAAGTGTTACAAAACTATAACAATATTATGCCAAAACTTTTCTGCTGCTTTAAAAGAAATTTTTGAAAAATATTATCATATCCAAAATCTGTTATAATGGAATCACTTAAAAACTATATAACCATAAAACTGAAATCAACATCATGTGCAAATTTGTTCTGCCATGATAAAAATTAAATTGGAAGCTATCTAGCCATAAATCATAAGTTTTTGAAAACTCTAGTATTTAGGGGCATTACGTATCGACGTCTCTCTAAATACAACTCTGTAAAACTCTAGTATCTAAGAGCGTTATGTATCACTGTCCCCCTAAATATATCTCTAAAATCTCTGGTGCCATGGAGTGTTATGTATCGTCGTTCCCTAAGTCACTATCACTACTCTTAGGAATATGATATTTGAGGTAGAAGAATCCAAGGGCGTTACGTATTGTTGTTCTCCTAGTCCCGTATCCGTAGCTGTCGCACTCCATTCCTATACTTACTCAATCAATCATGATTATATAATGTTACATCATTTACTTACTATTAGTATTATTATTACATGATTCTTAAATGTCTACAATTTTATAATTCTTTACATATACAAAGAGTTATATATATAACAAGTTCTCAATCTTACAATTATCCTATTAATTACATATAATCAAAATTTCTTCTACGCCTAACCATCTGTGTACGCCTCATTTCTTCCTCTTGTATTGTTCTCTGGAAAATAAAATTTTTATATTAAAAAGTGAGAAACAATCTTAGTAAATAAATCATGCAAGTTTTACATATCGTGTGATACAGAAAATAAATGCTCAAACAGATCAATACATTTTTAAACTTTTCAATTATATAGAATTTAATTCATGTTACAAATATTTTCAGAACGATTTAGTGAATTAGTGTCACCTGTATTCATGTTGATTCGAATCCAGAACGTAATTATGTGTTTCACATATAGCAGACATTTTTCATTTAAATATAACAGAAAATTGCACTGCCCGTTAAATAGAATTTTTACTAGCTCGCAAATATCACATTTGACACGAGATCCGACTAGGTCAGAATAACTATTAACTAACGACCAAGTCATAAAAATATATTTTCATTCACAAATTTCACACATCGACAACATTTCAAATAAGTATTTCATAAATGCGATATTGACATACTAAATATTAAAATTCACAATTTTCATTCAAATATTAAAACATACTCAAATATCGCATCATTTCAAATACAGTAAAATGCATGTACAATTTATTTACTTCCGTTTTTCAATTTCCCCAAGTACGTTTCTAAATCAATGTTGCATACCTAAAATCAAATCAACACAATTTATTTTAGTTACACATTCATACTCGCCGTTACATCTCTACGACATCTGCATTTTCTAAAAATCGACATTTCTTGAATCCCTAAATTACTTCTATCACTATATTCATTCCATTCATTATTTCATACACGCACATACATATACATATACATATATATATATATATATATATCACGACAAATTTTCGGAAACCACTTTTGTCAAAAAATCTCCGAAACTAGTCAAATATCGTCGCTTTCTGTTAATTCTTTTTTCGACAACACCGAACATCATCAATTTTCCAAATTTTCCAGAATTCACACACCTTAATAGCTTAATGAAATGATCCTAAAATAGAGCATCAAACACTCCCAATGATTTCACACAAACTCGATCTACTGAAAATCGCAATTAGTCCAATTTTTGCCGAGATTCAATCTTGATTCCATAATACATCATCTCAAGTCCATGACTAACATCAATATGCATCTATCTACCTATCTATCTGTCTATCTATATATATATATATATATATATATTACTACAACTTTCTTCCATTCTTTTCTCCACCATTCAATTTTCCACAAACTCTACCTATTTAAAACACTCTATAATATTAACACAATATTCATTTTTAATTCCCTATCTACTATTTAGAATTAATAACATAAATTTATTAATTTATAATTTCCTACTACAAGTTAGAATTAATAACATAAATTTATCAATTTCTAATTTTCTACTACAATTTAACATTAATAACATAAATTTATCCATTTATAATTTCCTACTATAATTTAAACATGAATAATATAAATTTTACAATATTCTAAGCACATAATAATAAAATTCCAAATAGGAAAATTAGGGAACTTACCAAAAATTTTCTTTTTTCTTTTCTTTTTTCTTTTCTTTCCTTCTTTTTTCTTTTCTTTTCTTGTCTTCTTCCTCCGTTTTTCTCTTCACCTATGCTTTCTTTTCTTTCCCTTTTCTTTCTTCTTTTCTTCCTTTCACTCTTTTCTCACTTATACATTTCTCGTTCTTTGCCTTTCCAAATTGAAACATCAAATATAGTGTATTTTAATTAAATTTATAAATGGATAGTTTGGATCAATTTAAACCAATCCAATGGTCCAATTTATGTCATCACATATCACTTGTACGTTTCTCTTTCCTTGCCTTTCCAAATTGAAAACATCAAATATTGATTAATTTTAATTAATTAAATACATGAATGGTTTAGATGAATTTAAATAAATCCAATGAAACACATTTTGCCACCTAATTTTTCGCTAAACTTGGTCTATATTCATGCTTATCTAAAACTACAAAACATGCCCAAGATTATTCCTAGTGGATGGATGAGAATAACGCAAATGGATAGTTGAGATTTTGTAGAAAGAATGAATATTTTTATTATTTTATTTTTGGCTTGGGCTTGGACTTTACTAATTAAATTGGGCCTAAAATGTGTGTGTGTATATATATATATATATATAATGCATGACCCACTTAATTATATTTTTATTCATAAGTTAAAATTTCAAAAAAAAACTTATTGTCAATAAAATTTCAATTACACTCTTCATGGCTACTATATTTTCTAAATTTACAAAAATACTTTTATAAATTCACTTTATAACATGTCCTAAAATATTTACACTTAATACACTATAAAACCTATTTAAAATCACAATAATAGTAATAATCACTTAAATATGTATATTATATCCTATGCTAATTTCATGTCAATTAAGTATTGTAAACTCGGTTAAATTCTCTTACATCCATAATAATATGCCTTAGACATATCATGAATGCAAATCTACTGCACTTAAATAATATTGAGGTTATGAGTTCTACAAAAATGTGGGTGTTACAGTAGCTCTGGTATCTAGGGGCATTACATTTCTTCGTCTCTTTAGATACGTCTCTAGTCTCGTAGAGCAAAATCTCGAAAATCAAATTCGAAATCATGTTTTTTTAAAATAATTTCTCATCAAAATCAATTCATACTTTCAAACTCATGTTTTCGAAACGATATTTTCCCAAAATAGTTTCGCCAATAGCTTTGATATCACAAATCAACTAGTTTTACAAAATCCATGAATGTGTAATGAAATCATTTCCAAAATTTATGTTTTAAATCATGAAATCAAAAGATAATCAATTAAAATTTAATGGGTTATCAATAAGTTCATAACATGTCCAAGTATTCATAATTTCATAAATTCACAATAATTTTCTTCAAACATAGATAAATATTTCCAAACAATTTCCATAATATTTATAATTCAAACATGTTACTAAAATAATATTTTGGAAAAGTAAAACATCCACTCATGGTCAACAAACAATCTCGGTATTCTTTCTTGTACAATACAACCCAAACTACCACTCATGGGTTCATAATAACAGCAACCTTTGCAACTCAAGATTTCTCTGAGTCATGCCGTAAAATGACTTTTATATTCATACCTTAGTTTAATAGGAAAAATCCTTCATATGTATATATATATATATATATATATATCTTCAATACACAATATTAATATCCATTCTTGAATACAACAACCTCAAATCACAATTTATGGACACATTAAAACTCAACTCAAATCTACCACATCTCTAATTAACCGTTTCCACATCTACGATAATTGTAACTCTACAAAGTTATATCTAAGGTAATTTAGAGAAACGAAGTAAGTTCCTAACATAATCACGGCCCAAATCATAACTCGTGTCTACTCAATCTCGCAACTCATGATTGACATTTTTGAAAACAGTTTCCATAACCAACATAGTCACACTTTTACAAGACATTGTTCAACGCCAATCTAAGAATTTAATTATATCCTTCACCACATAGACTTCATCATTAATTGAAGTAATTATTTGAAACACATCATTACGTATTCCCAAGTCATAACTAAAGCATAATTTGTAAATTATAATCCTTCAACATATCCTTGGCATCACATTTATATCCCATTTATAACAAAACATATAAATAAATATCAATGCCCTAAGGGCCATTTCCATCATTTTAACAGTTTAATTCTTTATAAAATCTTCATAGAACAGGTTACAAATACTTTCAACCATCTCACACAAACTCAGCCTATTGAAAATCGCAACTAGTTTGATTTTCGCCGAGATTCAAGCTCAATTCACAATACACAGACACACACACACACACCCAACACTGTTATTAATTTCTAAAGAGTTTTCTAAAATCAAGTAATATAAGTTTGGAATCATCCTAAAATAGGATTAGTCTACTCACTTGTTGGAATTTAATCGATTCGTACTAGAATGTGTCGGCGACGCTTTGATCGACAATCTACAATACATGACTTATGTTATATTTTATAATCATCACTGGATGCATAAATAAACTTTTTATTTCCCACTTGCCTTTCCTTTCTTCTTTCCCTTATTCTTTCTTGTAAGTCCTCCTACATCTTTCTTGGTTCAGTCAAGGTCACTCTTCATTTCTCTCCACGAGTTCTTCTCCTTCTTTGACAACTTTCTCTCATTCTTACCATTTCTTTCGGCCATTATTCCCTCTCTCAATCATTCACGACTTTTACCTCTTCTTCCTTTCTTTCTTGTTTCTGTTAAAAGCCAAGAACCCCACTTCATCTCTCGCTAGTTCTTTCTTCTTTGGCCGAATTTTCCCCTCTTATGGCAAGATTTTGTTTTCCTTCATGGCTAGTTGATTCAATCTCTTCCCACCACCCCCCCTCCTCACTCGTTTGCCTTTTCTCTCACAGGATTTGCTTTACCTCACTTCTTCCCCATCTCCTATTTTGTTCTTTCACGGAATTTCCTCTTCATCCCCGTAAGTTTCTTTTTCTTCTCCCTTTCTTTCACGGCTTTAGCCCTTTTTTCCTTCATTTTCCCCATTTCTTCTCCATCACTCTTAAGTTTTCTAAAGCTTTCTATTTAGTTTTTGTGAAAAGAAAGAAAATAATGAAACCAAAACCATGTAACTCATTTAAATGCAAAATATGGACCAAGTCATGGGTTTAAATTTTGGGCTTGGATTTTATTTCATCTAGTTATTGTTCATCCGATTTGAGTTTGATTTGCACTTTTATTTTCCTAGCCCAATTACCATTTAAATTCTCTAAGGTCATTAATTTAATAAATTAAATTTATTTGGTCCATTTTTCTTGTAAATCATTTTGATCCATTTGGCCTAAAATTGTTAATTAAATGAACTTATTTTTATATTTTATTTTCTAAGCCTAAATAGACATTGTAATAGCCAATATTATTAGCTCACTTTTTAAATTATTTATCTATAATGTCTGAAAAAATTATATTTCAGTAATTGAGACTTTACTGTAATAATTTCGTAAAATTTTAGTCATTACAAAATGTCCAACATTAAGTGAATATTTTCATAAAAGTAGACCAAATTGCAAAATGTCACAAATAGAAATTAAATTACAAGGTTTTATACTTAAAAATTAAATTTAACATTTTCAATATAAATGTTGCACTTTCAAACAATAATTTACAACACATAACTGAACTTAAAAATATATTATACTATAAGGATTAAAATGCAATTTTTTTAAAGTTCATTTTGGGATACCTTATGTCACTATAAACACAAAATCATAGGGTCAATTTGTAAGGTTTTCACGCAAGGCCTAAATTGCAACATCATTACAATTAGGCACTAAAATGAAAGACTTATAAAAAAAATTCACTTTTTAAAATTAACTCAAATATTTTTAAAATTATAAAAATTCACTAAAACATTCAAAATATGATAAATAGATGCCCAAAATTTTAAAATCATGACAAATACATATGCAGGTACACTTTGACTAAATTGCAACGTCATTACAATAAGGAACTAAAATTTCAATGTTAGTGTATATGCCCTAAAAATCAATCGTGTTGTAGATTTCTAGGCATTTAATTTGTAACCAGATATTTATTATTTTTAATAAATAAAAGAATTATTCGTGATTCACATTTGTATGTTGTTTCAATTATTTACACATGCTATAAAAAATTTATGAATGTGATTAGTTTAGATAAGACATTTAAAATAAATATTGTTATCAAAACAGATCCTTACAGAAACATTATTATTTGGGCAATAATATTGTATAGTAGACACATTAAATACTTTTGAAAGGATATTAAAAATTGATATAAGTTCGGAAGACGATGATGATCGTGTCACTGGGGCATTAATGTGAATTCAAGGTTAGAGAACCTTTTATCATACATAACCAAAGCTAACGATAAATCACATGGAATAGTATGGTGTCAATCATTAATCGTTTGATCATATTAGTGTACGATGAAATCCTTCAACTTGAGACATCGTGGTTGAATCCAGTTTTGATTCATATGGTTCATATGGTGTATACATACGAGGCTAGCCATGCCGCCTACAATAAGCTAGTTTGGTTATGCATTGCTTGTATGCGAAAATGAATGACGGTCAAGATGGGATCCGTTGACTCGTGATTTTAGGATTAAAGTTTCCGCTAACTCAATCCATTTCTTAGTTCCTAAGGTGGGCGTCGATAAATGTCGAAAAAAAAATCTCTAGTCAAAGTGTATTTAAAGTAACATGAAAGAGTTCATGATGACAAGTTCTAGACATATTGATCATCGGCTTACTTAAATACCGAGTTCAAAATTTTGATGTCCTTGAATCCATACTCGATAAGGATGTAGACAACAAAAGAATATTACTTATATGGTAAATATGACAGTGAGAACAAAATGAAAGGAGTAATTAACTCGTCGTGGTTTAGGGAATATGGCATATGTTAGATGTTACCCATAGGCAGTGTTTCCAAAATTAATTTTGGATATGTTCTGAAAGTAGAACATGGCTAACCTGCAAAAGTCTCACATAGTCACAACAATAACCTTGGTGAGATAGATGAGCATGTAAGAGAAAATGAATTATCTAAATGAGGGATAAAGTAAAGTCCAAGGATAATAAGAAATTGTTAAACCTTGTTCTTTGAACATAGGGATAAAGTAGTCATTTGAACGACATTCATTTCACACATGTATGGTAATGGTAAGCTGACATACACTTGAGGCTTAGGTGATTGAAGTTAACTCAGGGAATGTGAATCAAATGAATCAAGTAAGTCAAAATTGACATATATGGGATTATCGTATAATGCCTTACGTTGACGTATTCGGTGATCTCGCTAGCCAGTTAGCGAGCGGGGTCAAAGGACAGCGCCCTTGCGGTGGTTCGGACGGTGAAGCCCCTAGGAAAATTTTTTTATTTTAAGCTTTTGTGAGAAAATAAATAATTGGATAAGGAATATCGATACCTGAGGCCAAGGATATCAATACATAAAGAATACAGGTCAATACTTAATGAAGGGATTGATATCTTCGATGAAAGGTATCGACACCTTCGATGAAAGGTATCGACACCTTGCAAGTCAGTAGCTTAGGAAGAAATTATAAACTGATCAGATCGTTACCTTCCTTAAAGGTATCGATACATGGGAAAAATGGGGATCGATACATGAAGGCAATTGTATCGACACTCGAGGTCAAAGAAAATTCCAAAATTGATGTTGGGTGAAAGTATTGATATATAAGTTTAAAAGTATCGATACCTTTACTAAATGGATCGATACTTGGGTTAAAAGTATCGATAATTGGTGCTAATTTGGGTAAAAATTTGACGGGCAAATCAGACATTTTGTCTATTTTTATAAATACCCAAGAGGGGAAGCCAAATCCAATGTCTTCTTCTTTTACGTATTCTTTTTCTCTCTCTAAACCAATTTTCCCCCACTTACTCTCTCTTATTGATTTTCACAAAAATGAAGTCCAATCTCTTAAGTTTTTGTCAAAATTTGCTCATCAAGTGATTCATGACCTTTTCATCTATGATGTGATACTGAATATGGGATAGAACATGCAAGATTCAGCAAGAACGAAAATAAGGGTTTTGAAACTGAATTGGGGAATTGTGTTTAAATGATAATATAAGGTTCATACACATCTTTACTGGCTAAAGGTAAGCATATTAACCTATTTCAAATGTAATTTTTATGAGATTGAACATGTGAAAACCTTGGGTTACTGTTCACCCGAAGGACACACATTTATTTGCGTAGGAAATCAAGTTTTATATGATAACTAAGATCATAGGAAGTATGTAATGATTGTGTATATGTTGGAAAAGCATTTTGAATATATGAATACAATTCGTTATAGACGAAGATGTGAAATGTGAATAAAATGGCCATGGGATTTCAATTGTTGGAAATCGATTAAATGACATCGATTAGTAGGCTTCATAAGGTGTATGTGTCAACTACCAACTTTTAGACACATTTTCCACAAAACATGCATTAAATACATTGTGTTTAAGATATATCAGAATCATGGAATTAATTAAATATATATGTGTTGTAATATGTTCCGAGAACTTGCGTGAAGGACCAATTGAGCATAAGGAAATGTAGTGGGAGTGGATACCCTTCCCAAAGTTGTGAGTGAATTTATACATACATAAGTAGTAAATAGATTGCTTGTGATATCTATATGTACGTATATGTGTTATGTATGTTTAAAATGAAATGGTTACTATTGTTTTATACTTCATTTTGATATTGGGATGTATGATTTTACATGGTCTGTTATTGATAAAAATTGTTTAGATATACATGCTAAAATAGCTAGGAGGCAGAAAATTTATTTATATATTTTATAATCTATATATGAGAATGAAATGGTCGGGAAGGCCGAGTTTATTCTAAATGAATTGAAATCACTGATTTGTAAATGATTTGTTTTGAGCATGTATATTGTTGATGAGGCTATTAAGGCCGATTATTGATATATGGCCAGTGAGCCAGGTTATTTATTGTATATACAGGGCTATAACCTATGGGCGGACCTAGGAGAGACCGTGTAGGTTGTTGGTGCCGCAGTAGGGCTGTATAAGGGAGGACTGTTGTGCTAATCGCAAGTGTACGAGTCAAACAAGTAATAGAGTGATGAGATAAATATCGTCCCACGAGGATTGTTGTAAATTAATTCTCAAGACTTGACATAACTCAGATTTTATTTGGCTAACTAAATTTGATAGATGAACAATTAAAAGTAAATTTAAATGAAAATAAAATAAATGTGATTAAATTAATAGGCTAAAAACTCTAGGATTATAATTTCACCTTCACTAATTAGTTCCTCCCCTTTGTTCTTTTTAAAAAGAATTAATTATTTAGTTGCTAGTTGAGTATGCCTAAATTATTCACATAACCCCTCCTGAGATCTAAGGAAAATACCCTATAAAGCTTAATTGCTATGTTCCCATGCAAAGTTAAAACATTAAAGGATTCATTAAGATTTATGGATCTCTTTTAATAACTACACAAAC
>JAXCLQ010000002.1:8879028-8924780 GCA_035584115.1 Cedrela odorata | reverse complement strand
TGCCTCCCAATAAGCGCTTAATTTATAGTCGTTAGCTAGACTGTTAAAACACGCTTTAATTTGGGTCTGAAAGCGCGGTGGTGGATTTCTGTTAATGTTCTCCACCATCCATATAAGCTTTGAGTCTTTGTCCATTGACTTTGAATTGACGATTCGCACTTTGAATTTCAACGACACCATGCGAAAAGACTTGAACGACTGTAACGAGCCCAGACCATCTGGAGTGCAGCTTACCTGGGAATAAATGTAAACGTGAGTTAAATAAAAGAACCTTTTATCCTAGTGTAAACTCCCAATTCAAGATATGCTGATCATGCCACTTTTTGGTGCGTTCTTTGTAAAGCTTAGTGTTTTTGTATGCACCATGACGAAATTCATCCATCTCGTTGAGTTGTAACCTTCGCAGAGCTCCTGATGCTCTTATGTTGAAATTTAACTTTTTGATAGCCCAATATGCACTGTGCTCAAGTTCAACGGGTAAATGACATACTTTTTCAAATACCAGCCTGTATGGAGATATCCTAATTGGTGTTTTGAACGTTGTTCTGTAGGTCCATAGTGCATTATCAAGCTTTTTTTACCAGTCTTTTCGAGATGCACTTACAATCTTTTCCAAAATCCATTTCAGTTCTCAATTTGAGATTTCAGCTTGTCCACTTGTCTACGGGTGATAGACTATAGCAACTTTGTGTTTGATCTCGTATTTGGCTAAAAAAACATCCAAATACTTGTTACATAAATGCTTCCCTTCATCACTGATGATTGCTCTTGGAGTTCCAAATCTGGTGAAGATGTTTTTACAAAGAAATTTCACCGCCATTTTAGAGTCATTAGTTGGTGCGGCAATGGCTTCAACCCATTTTGAAACATAATTTACGGCCACTAGAATGTATAGATTCTTGAAAGACGATGAGAATGGTCTTATGAAATCAATACCTCAAACATCGAATAATTCCACTTCCAAAATATTATTTAGGGGCATCTCATGTCTTTATGAAATGTTACCTGTGCATTGGCACCGATGACATGCTGTAACATATGCTTAGCATCTTTGAAAATGGAAGGCCAATAGTAACCAGATTGAAGAATTTTACTTGCAGTTCGGTTGGCCCCAAAATGTCCACCATATTCAGAAACATGACAATGGTGGAGAATATCTCGTGCTTTATCTTTTGAAACACATCTTCGAAGGATCTGATCTGGACATAGCTTGTACAAGAATGGCTTATCCTAATAGTAATATTTGACATCCGCCAAAAATTTCTTCTTTTGCTGCCATGAAAGGTCAGGTGGATAAACATTGTGAGAAAGAAAATTAACAAAATCTGTATACCATTGTATATTGTTTGTATCCAAAATGAAAAGTTGTTCATCGGGGAACGTTTCCTTGATTTCTATATTAAGATTGTCCTCATCCCTTTATTGCTCTAGTCTAGATAGATGGTCGGCTACCACATTTTCACTTCCTTTTTTGTCTCGAATTTCTAAGTCAAACTCTTGCAGCAGAAGGACCCATCTGATAAGGCGTAGTTTTGCGTCTTGTTTCACCAAAAGGTATTTGATGGCTGAGTGGTCAATGAATACGATGACTTTGGAGCCGATCAATTATGGCTGAAATTTATCAAATGCGAAGACCACGGTCAGAAGCCATGGTAAGCTCACTGTGAGCCGTTGCGCAAATGCGCGGTCATATAGAGACCCTATTGAAAGTCTTGGCGACTTGATAGGGATCTTATGAATTTAATGGATACGACGAGAACAGTCACTTTATCATCAAGTGACTACTCGGTCCAACATCAATGGAATGGGCTTGATTTATAAATGCATGTTTTATATAAATTAAATGATTTTAAAATGCTTAGGCAATGGTTACTATTTTACAAGAATGCATTGCATATAGTTTTTATGCGTAACAAGTCCACTGATGGATTTCGATGTTACCTCGGCCAGGTAGTAGTTGAGATAATATGGCCAGCCTAATTTGGTTGATTTAAGTGAATGCAGACCATTTCTACATTGTTTTTAGTTATTTGTTGAACATGGAATGTAAGTAAATATGTATTTGGCCAGCCTAATGTTGATAAAAGCGAAAAAAAAATGACAAAGATGCTAAGAATAAGCCCTGCAAAAATTTTGATAATACTTGTAATCGGTGAGAAGGCAAGGAATATTGTCATGCACATGCCATGAGCCTATCAGGACCAAAGGAGAAAAATAGAGACTAATTTTATCGATGATTCAGATATTATAGATCTTATTCATATTAACATCTCTGATTTCTTCAAAGATAGACAATAAAATAGATCATGTAATTGGCAATGGCAATGTTCATGCTAATTAAAGTTTAATCATAATCTTCTTTTTATTTTTTGCCTTTTATTTGTACTTTTTGTAAAACATATAAGATGTATTTTTATGATTTGCATTTCACTAACCTAATGTCTAACATGAACTTTTATTTAATGAAGTAATATGGATTTTAGTAAATTGTTTCTCATAGAAAAGAAAGTTAAGTATATATGTTTATCTGATAATTCAACTATGCACACTATTCTTTGAGATAAGAAATGTTTATCGTAGCTCACAAACACTGGGGCTAAAATAAATACCATATCAAACTTTGCAAACTTGATTAAAGGCTCAGGAAGAGCCATAATCTTGTTAGCAAGTAGAACTAAATTATGCATTCATAATGTTTTATATTCAATCAGATCTAAAAGAAATCTACTCAATTTTAAAGATATTTGCCAAAATGAATATCATATTGAGAATCTAAATGAGAATAATATAGAATATCTCTACAATACTTCTAATATTTCAGGTAAGAAACATTTATTAGGAAATTTTTTAACTTTATCATCTAGGTTGTATTATACAATCATAAATGCAATTGAGAGCAATGTAGTAATGAACCAGAACTTCATTGATCCAAAAATATTTATTTTATGGCATGATTGTCATGGTCACCCATGATGTACAATGATGCGTAAAATTATTTAAAATTCTCATAGACACTCATTAAAAAAAAACAGAAGATTCTATTGCCCAATGAGAATATTTACACTACTTATTCACATAGAAAATTAAAGGTAAGGCCATCCTCTAATGAAATTGGTTTTTAGTCTCGATTATTCTTACAATGAATTCAATGAGATATTTATGGGTATTTTCACCCGCCTAGTGAGCCATTTCGCTATTTATAGTATTAATTGTTGTATATATTCATTGACCACATTTTTGTTTATTATGTATTTGTAATGTTGCATTTACTAGATTGCTTACACATATTATCAAATTAATGACACAATCTCTAGGTTATCCGATCAAGACTATACGTATAGATAATGCTAGTGAGTTTATTTTTAAGATATTTGATAACTATTATACATCAGTGGGGATTGATAGAGAGTATCTTGTTCCACGTGTCCATACATAAAATTGATTATGTTATGGGGATATGCTATTATGCATGCACTATCATTAATTCATCTTAGATTTATTGTCTATTATCAATGTTCCCCATTGCAATTGTACTTGGTCAACATGATATTTCACATCAGCACATTTCTGGTTGTGTTTTATATATTCTTATAGCTCATCCACAATGCAACAAAATGGGATCCCACATTGTTTGGGGATTTATGTTAATTTTAACTCACATTCTATTATCAAATATCTCGAGCCCTTAATGAGTGATTTATATATTGCATGTTTTACTGATTACCATTTTGATGAGACAATTTTTCCACCATTAGGGGAAGAGAAAACACCTGCTAAAGTAAGTAAAGTGTGAAGGATTGTGCAACTTCAATGAATTACAAATAATTACCAAATACATTCATTACTAATGCAAGAGTGATTAAATCATATAATTTAGCTACTAATGTTGAGCCTAGGTGATTGTTCTTGAAAAACGATCTAAGGCAATAAATGAATCGTTTATTACATGTAAAATCGTGGTACGTAATTGGTTTAAAAAATACTGTTCAGCAGAAGAAAAAATTGAAAAATTAGGATCCTATTAAAAATTATACTCGAGCAATAAATATACTCACACTTTTCAAACCACTAGCTTTAGAAGAGTTATTAATCCTTGAAGTAACACACATTTCTATAGTGACACGGGATGCAAACAAAGCTACACAACAACGAATAGAAGAGGGAGAACTCACACGTGACCTTAGAGGGACTCAAGGACAACAGTTACATGATCCATTAAACTTTCCAAGTGGGTTGATTACAAGACTTAGGGCCAAAGGTTTTAAAAAAAACGTTAAATGGTTATTTTATAACGTTCATTATTTCAGGTACATTGTACAAGATTAATTGGCACATTAATGAGGCTTAAGTGAATTTAAATTTAAGTTTAATATGAGAATACAATGAAATTAAAATTTAAAATTTTTCATAAGTTGGGTTTTGCATATTGCCTTACGCTGAAGTATTCGGCAATCTCGCTTGTCGATTAGCAAGCGGAGTCAAGAGGCAACGCCCTTGTGGGGGATCGGGGGAGGAGCTCCTGAAAGGTAAACAAAATTAATATCAGGGAATGAAGAGATCGATACTTGGAATGGAAGTATCGTTACATTGTTCAAATGTATCGATACATTGAAAATGCATGTCGATATTCATTAAACGTATCAATACCTACGAAGAGAGGATTGATACTTTGCAAAGCAGAGACTTGGGAATAAATTACAAGTTAACCAAATAGATACTTATGAAGAAAGTATCGATATATTACGAAACAAAGAGTTTGAAATCAATTACAAGTCAGACAGAGAGTTGAAAAATATTTACATATTGAACCAGATCGATACCTTTAACAAAGGTATCGATCCATTAAAAGGAGAAGGTCGATACATGAAGGCTAATGTATCGATACACAAGGTCCATGAAATTTTCAGAATTGAATTTTTAAGGATAGATCGATACCTAGACCAAAGGTATTGATACCCAACCCAAAAGTATCGATACTTTACGCAAATTTGAGCAAGATTCATGAGCAAATGAGTCATTTCACACATTTTATAAATACCCTCAAGGGGAAAATAATTCCAGAAGTTCTCATTCGTCCATTTACCACTCTCTTTTTAAAAATACTCTATCTTATTCTTTCTCTCAAATTCCTCACAAATTAAAGCCAAACACTTAAGTTTTGGTTAGATTTTTTCCTCCCATATGACTTCTCATCTTCTCCTCAACAATGTGGTACCGATTTCAGCTAGAAACAATAAGGATAAGTACGGGAATGAGTTAGGGTTTCAAATCAAATTGGGAGTTTTGAGTTTCAACGCTAATGTGAGGTTTATAAGGACATCTACAAACTAAAGGTAAGTCTATAAATCCATTCTAAGTTCAATTTAATGGATTTGAGCATGTTTGAATGTTATGGTTCACTGTTCACCGAGGATTTTCTATTAAATTTGCGTAAGGAACGTAGATTGGAGTTAATTAGTGACATTAGGAGTATAAAATATTAAATAAATGGTAAAATAGCATGTAAAATTTGTATAACTGTGTGAGATGAAAATGTGAAAATTGAGGTAACTATAGCCATGAGATTCCATTGTTGGGAGTTGGCTAAATGGCCTTCGATAAGAAACCTCGTAAGGTTAAATGTGTCAAACTAAGGAAATTTAGACATGACATCCACAACATTTGCATTTAATGCATAAATACTAAATAATTAGAAAATTCAAAAGTTTATAATGTTGTACATGTGTAATATAGGCACCGAACATGCAAGAGAGGAACGCACTAGGCGCGAGGAGTAGTGTTAGGAGTAGATACTCTCTTGTTTACTATGAGTGAAACTAAACATACTTTTACTTATTTTTATGCTTTTAAAATACTTTATGAAACTTACTATTTTATGAAATAATAAATATATTATTTATTGTTGATTTCAAATGAATATGGATGGCCTGTATATTAATTTGAAATATGATTGGCCATGAGGCCTAGTTTGACATTAGAAATGCGTTATATTGTGACTGAAAATGAAATGCTTATAAATGATTATGATGTTAAATTTGTACATTGTGGCTTTTTATTCGTGATATGGCCGGAGAGCCAAGTATATATATGACTGTAGCTATAGAGTAGTAGCCTAGGGACGAACCTATGAGAGATCGCCTAGGTGAGTGCGCTGCAGGTGGGGCAGTTATATGGGTAAATAATGATATGGAGTTGCCCATCTACTAGATTAATGAGGACAGTCATGAATATCACCACATGACTACTCGAGGCCAACGTCAGTGGTGGGCCAGATTTAAAATAACTAGCATACATTCTTTATTTGAAATAAAAGAATTGTTTTTATTATAAGAACATTGTTTATAGTGTATAAAACCCACTAACAGTCTCGGGATTACTCACAGCCAGGGTGATCACCGAAAAAGGGAATCAGCCCAATGATGTTTGAATAACAGGCCATGGTTTTGTTAAAATAAAGAGTTTTAACAATATATATGTGTGTGTATGTGTATGTATGTGTGTATGTGTGTGTGTGTATGTTTTCTAAAAGTTATATTTTTGTCCACTCACGGAGTATATCCCCATATACTCACCCTCTCACCATCCAGTTTCAAGAAATCAAGCGAAGTAAAGAGCATTACCAGGTGGTGGTGGTCAATCAGGGGTATAAAACCCTCAGGTATTGGTTTTATTTTTGACTCACTAATTGTGTAAGAAAGTCTACTGAGATTGTTTTGTAAAACTTTTGTATGTACATATTTATGGATGTAAACTAATAAATGTAATATGATGATGTACCCTATATATATTTTAAATTATAAATACTTTTAATAGTATAATGATTTTGAAAATGTCTACGAGAGACAAGTTTATGAGAATGATTACACATGGAACAGGTATCCAAACAGCCTTACAAGCTTGAGGTCATTTTTAGGGATTAAAAGTGTGCCTCGAGGGTCTGTGGTGGTTGTCACCTGTGAACCCCATGAGCGGGGGCGTGACACGCACTCCTAATCAAAGTCATAAAGAAGAACATTTTGTTTAAGTAGGGAAAGGAGTAAGAAAGGGCATTCACACTCATCAAAGAAAAATTGACTAATGCACCTTTAGTTGTTTTGCCTAACTTTGCTAAAAAGTTTGAAATTGAGCGTAATCCTTTAGGTATAGGTATTGAAGGCGTATTGAATCATTGAAGCATTTAAAAGAATAGCACTACCTTCAGGTATATGTATGCTTTAGTTCGAACTCCAGAGACTTGGCAGCACTACCTTTGGCCAAAAGAGTTTTTGATTCATACGAATCATGAATCGTTGAAGCATTTAAAAGAATAGCACAAATTGAGCAGATACCATGCCAAATGGGTGGAGTTCATTGAGACATTCCCCTATGTAATTGAATACAAGTATGGTAAGAAAAACGTAGTTGTCGATGCCCTATCACGCAGGTATTTGAGATATGCCCTAGAACCAATCATGCCATACGGTTCATGGATATTATCCTTATGTGTATATATATATATATATATTTGTAATTAATTGTAAATTAGTTTACGATTAATAAAATGACTTTTATATCATTTTGCATGTTCAGTTGCTAATTTATATTATATATATAAAATGTAGAATGAGATCCTATGATGTATTATGATGTCAAGACTTTATTTGTAAAGAGTTGTAGAAATGAGTACAGAGGTTATGATTGAAATACATCTGAATCAATTCTTAGTTGAGGTGATATCATATGGGAGTATGATATTACATGGCTGGTATATTTAATGCTGTCAAGGAATAGTATTGGATGCTAATAGTAAGGTGACGAGTCTTATGTCACACACATTAATTAGTTACTTGATGATGATGGTAATTGCTATTGTACAATAATCATTAATTAGTTAATGATATTATACCAATACTTAGATCGAATAATAATTTGATTCTTTATTGTAAAGAATAGATTTTTTAGCTAAGATGCGCTAACACCCGTATACGTGAAAAATATTTCGGTTAATTATGGAATAACGTAAATATAATTTACGAATATGATATTGATATAAATAGATATAATACTTTAATATTGATTAAAGCAATAATAAAATATTTATTATATTAATATAATAATAATATCTAATGTAATGATTATAATATTGTGTATATATATATATAAGTAATGTATATGTATTAATCATTACTATATATATTATTAAAGTAACAATATATATTAATTGGATTAATATATATTATTATTACATCAAGTGGGTGGATGTCACATGAGTCAACCAATCAAAGCATGACACATGGATTGCTTTAATTCAATTAATGAATTGAAAGGCAAGTGGGTGATGCAGGTCAACTGTACAGGAAGCAAGTGGGCTATTTGGATTGCTAAAAACATAAACACTTAAGTGTTAAGTCAGAGCATTTTGATGCTTAAGTCACTTCACTTCCTTTCTTACATAAAACTAAAAGAGCTTCATCTTCTTCATTCTCTTTATATTTTCTTGTGTGCAATTTTCCTTTGAGAAGGATTTTGTGTGTTTGGTTATGAACCAAAAACTAGAAGAGAGAAAAAGAATCTAGAGAGAGAAAGTTTGGTTTAGTTTGGTAAAGCTAGAACCTATAGCTTGAAGACCCTATATCGAAACCAAAACCATCGTCATCATCCCAACGTGTTATACGCTTGGAGGCAAGCAAAGAGATTGATTTGCTGTTCCGGATAACAAATCACAGAAGTATGATTTCTCAACTTTGTATTTAAGATTTAAAAATATTTTAAATCCTAAAATATACATATGTACATGTCTAGATTCATTTGAGAGCCTTTTCGCACGTCTGTGAGACGAGCATGACTTCCCTAGTGGCAGTCACGCGCCCAAGAATTGATCTTGCCTTCAGCAGGTACGCTTTACTTTTAACCCTTGATGCTAAATTGCTTGGATTTGAGTATATTAAGAAGTTATATGCAACGAATTCTGATTTCAGCGACTTATTTAAAAATTGTACTAAGAGGGTATAGGAAGTTCTATTTGCATGATGGTTTCCTGTTTCGAAAAAATAAATTGTGTGTTCCACATTCATCTTTACATGAATTACTTGTTCGAGAGGCACATGGTGGTGGTTTGATGGGTCACTTCAGGGTAGCTAAGACTTTAGGCGTGTTGTATGAGCATTTATTTTGGTTGCATATGAAATGTGATGTAGAGAAGATTTGTGAGAGATGCATTACTTATAGGCAAGCTAAGTCTAGGCAGCAACCATCACCACTTCCTATTCGTAGTACACCTTAAGTCAATGTTTCTATGGATTATTTTTTTTGGGCTTACCTAGGACTAAGAAGGGAAAGACTCAGTTTTTGTGGTTGTTGATAGGTTCTTTAAGATGGCACACTTTATTTCATGTCATAAAACCGATGATACATCACACATAGCCGATTTATTTTTCAAGGAGAATGTTCAATTGCATGGCATGCCTAGGATTATTGTCTCTAATCGGGAAGCAAAATTCTTGAGTTATTTTTGGAAGACTTTATAGGAAAAGTTAGGAACTAAATTATTATTTTTCACTACTTGTCACCTACAAACCAATGGTTAAATTGAAGTGATTAATATGATATTGTCTACTTTGTTGTGAGCTATTATACAAAAGAACTTAAAAACATGAGAAGAAAGTTTGCCCCTAGTTGAATTTGCTTATAAATCGTTGTGTTCATTCTGCAACTAAGTTTTCACCATTTGAGATTGTTTATGGTTTTAATTAATTGACTCCTTTAGTTTAAACCTTTTACCTTTGAGTGAACGTGTTAACTTAGATGCCAAGAAAAAAGTTGATTTTGTTCAGCAGATTCATGAGAAAGCAAAGTAACACATAGAACGGCGAATGGAGCAATATGTCAAGCAAGCCAATAAAAGACAAAAGAAGGTTGTCTTTGAACCAGAAGATTGGGTTTCGCAACATATGCAGAAGAACCATTTTCTCAAGCATAGATGTTCTAAACTCCTTCCAATGAGTGAGGGGCCGTTTCGAGTGGTAAAACGCATCAATGACAATGCCTACAAGCTTGAATTACTAGGTGAGTATGGTATTAGTGCGAGCTTTAATGTTTCTGACTTATCTTCTTTCGATGTAGGTGATGATTTGCGGACAATTCTGTAAGAGTGATCTATGGCCTAATCATACATTAAAACTCTCAAATTTTTCAAACATCACATAAACAAATTAAAAACATATATGTATATGTAATATATGTTAAAATCAAGCATACATTATCTTAGCTTGATGAATTGATGAAGAATAAGCTTAAAACTATAAACACTCTACAATTTGCACCACCAAGTGCATAGATGGAAGCATGTGTAATAGCCCAAAATTTTTCTATGGTAATTACTATAAAATATCGGGGACTAGAATGAAAAGCTCTCAAAGTTTGTAAGGCTAATGTGATGATTTATGATAAGTAAGGGAAAAGAGTAAATTGTTATTAATGTAGGGCCATAACATAAAAATAAAAACTTATGGCCCAAGACTATTATTAAGTTCAAATTATGTTAAATGTAGGACCAAAGCTATTGCCCAAGCCCAATTTATGTTAAATTAAAATCCAAAACTATAGCCCAAAAGAAAAGAGGAAGAAATGGAAACCAAGAGGGAAAGAAGGAAAAAGTGAAGAGAGGGAACAAGGAAAATAAGAAGAAGAGAGGAGAAGAAGAAGGAAAGGCCGAGAGGAAGAAGGAATGAGAAGAAAACGCGAAGAAGAAGAGAGGAGGAGAAGAAGGAGAGGCCGAGAGGAAGGAAGAACGAGAAGAAAGAAAGAAAAAGAAAAGAAAAAGAAGAAAAAGAGAAAAGAAAATAGAAGGATGAAACTGAGAGGGAAGTAAGAGAAAGAAGGAAAAAGAAAGAAAAGAAGAAGAAGAGAAGAGAAGAAAAGAAGAAAAAAAAAAGAGGAAAGAAGAAGAAAATAGGAGAAAGAGGAAGATAAAGTTGGCTTCACATGAGGTAAGGGAAATTCTTTAAATTGTTTTAAATTTTGGAAATTTATTTGTTGATTTGTGATGTCCAAATGATAAAATTGTGAATTATGTATTTAGTTTGTTTTGAAATTCTAGGTAGTGAATGTTTTATATGTATGTGGCCGTGTTTTGGGTGCAAAATATTGTGAAAGTGAAACGTAAGCATGAATGGTAATTGATGAATGAGGAGATTGTTAAAAATGTTAAATGATTATATATGGCAGTGTGTGATGCTCAAATAATTTGAATCTAGGGTGTAAGGATGTGTAATTATAGTAGTTTAATTGTATGGATTTATAAGCCAGTGAGGTATCAAGTTAAGAGTGCAAAATTCGATTGCTGGAAAATCCTGAACATGTCTCAGTAAATGAAAAACAGAGTAAGTTTTAAATCTCCAATTACCGAGCCGTAAAATTTTGTGAAAACTAGACATAGAAAGGAATAATTGTCAAAAACCAGGTTAATTCATGCAAAGGTGAGTCCAAAGTGAATTTCAGAAGTGGCAGCCCTATTATGCATTTCTATTGTCGAAAATTCTGGGCAATGTATCAAAATTTGAAAATAGAATAGTATTCCCGACCTCTTATGTTAGTACTGTAAAATTTTGTGAAAACTAGACACATAAGAGAATAATATATTTAAAAAAATCATATCGTTTTATGCAAGGATAAATCATTGGTAAAATTCAGAAGTTGGTTGTCCTATTTTGACACAGGGTATTGTCTTGTTCTTGCACAGCATGTAATGATTTAGGTATAACTTGAGTATTAGGATTCGGAATTAGAATCCGTAAAGAGCTATATAAACTAGACTTATAAGAAATAAATATATTTAAAATTCAGCTTAAAATACGTTTTCAATTGGTCACAGTGGAATATTAAATTTACCTCTGTTTCGAAAAGACATTACTTAGAATAATTGAAATTGAAGTTGTAATTTTTTGAATTAGGTAGTGGTAGTTCGAGCTCCGTAAGATTTATAGGAGTTCGAAACATTATGATTTCCTATTGTGGTTCATTGTTATATAAATATATATATATATATATATATACTTATTCATTCATAAGGCAAGTACATGACGTTGCAGTTTTAACGGAAAGATATTTGGTTGTAGATCATCGAACAGATTAACCGCCAACGACATCATGATTTAAATTTAGTTAGGCGTAAAATAGTGAGTAAATGTTTTATTTTTCTTCCAAAGTATTGTTTGAATTGTTTGACTATGATTGAGGAAAATTATTAGTGGAATTTCAAATTCATGATTATTTTTACATAGTTGGATACATTGATATTTAATGGAATTTTATATGAAATTCTCTCAAGCTCGTGATCTGAGGCATAGTGTTTGGTAATGGTTTTGAATATGTTGTTGATTCGTTGAAATTTAAACGAGTTCATTTGAAATTGGTGACTTAAGGAATTGATTTTGGAAGAGTTTTGATATAAATTCATGGAATTTTCAGACACTAGTTTGGTTTAAAATTTTAAATCTATTGACAAATTTGTTTTAAAACATAAGTTTGAAACTCGATTTTTAGAGATATGTTCTACGGAGCCAAAGATGTATTCCTACTATTTGTTGTATCGCGAGACGGGATACCAGAGTTTTAGATTCGAGGCCTTCGTGACCCCCTATATCAGAAATATATTATGGCTGTCTATAATGCTGCGAGCCAGGATATTAGAGTTACAGATTCAAAGCCCTTACAACCCCCTATCTTAGAGATGTATTTTGACTGACTATGATATCGTGAGCTGGGATACTAGAGTTATAGATTCGAAGCCCTGTGAATCCTTATCTCAAAGAAATATTTTGGTTGTCTGTGATACCGCGGGCCAAAATATCAGAGTTACTATTTTTATTGTTTTATGATGACACAGTTTTCAAAAGTGATTTTATTACATTGAATTGTGTTTTATGCCAATATTTTTTTGAAATAGATTTTAAAACAGCAAAAATTTTAAACATGATTTTGATTTCATCTTTAATTTGAATTGTTGTAAAAGGAATTGATTTTCTAATATTTCTATTTTTTCATGTATATTATATCCATTCACTGGGTCTTCCAAGACTCACCCCCTCATCTTTTCAATTTTGCAGATCGGACATTTAATTAAAGAAAGAAAAGTTTAAGTACAGTGAAGACACGGATAGAGAAAATGGTACAAACTACAATCACTAGGGCATCTGGGTCTATTATGCACAGAGAATCAGACACAATATAGACAGTGATTTGGTTTAAAAGAATCAACAATATATGTATCTTATATGCATTGTAGCATATGGTGTAAAAAGTTTATAGACTTTGTATAATTCATGAGTGGGCATATTTTGCATATAGACACATGATTTTAATAGTTCCTAGACATGTATCAGAGTATTGTGGATATTTAAAATAGACAAGTAAAGGCTTAAGGTGATAGGGGGTTCATCACATGCTGGTAATATCTCTGGATTTGAAGATGTTACAGCATGGCCAAAAATAGAGAGAGCAATTTCTCTTTTTCTATTTCTTCTTGGTAGATGTGAATTCTTCTCCAAATTGGATTTTAAGTCCTCTTTTATACTTTAACCCTTTGACAAATACTTAATTAATTGTGCAAACCTTTTGTAAAATTAATAATTACAAATTTTTCTTTTTTTAATCATTAAGAAAACTATTTCTATTAGTAAAATATTAATTTATAATTAATTGTGCAAACCCTTTGCAAAATTAATAATTACAAAATTTTCTTTCTTTAACCATTAAGGAAATTATTTGCATTAGTGCAATATTAATTCATAGTTAATTTAATGTTATAAAAATAATTTTTCATAAATTTTGGTCCTTGAATAATCAATATTATCCATTGAGTATGTAATTTACATTAAATTACATATAAGTAAAAAAGGATTAATTCTTCAACAATTTAAATAATTCTTAATATATATCGGCTCCATATTACCCCGGTAGGTGCCCTCATTTGGAATATTTAACTCTTTCTCATAGTTTCTTAATGCACAAAGATATTGGTGTGACTATGAAGGTCTACTATAGGTTAGCCGTAAGTCGTATTTGAACTCTTAAGATTTTAACTATTCAACAAACTGAACGACTGTGCCAAAATCCTAAACCACAATGAAAAATTTCTTCATCAAATCTTATTTTGATTGTACATATTATGTGAATAAAATCTTTTCGTTGTCCAATCCTAATTGAGAAAGGATTCATGAATATCAAAACCCTATTCTCAATTCTTTCACAAAATATCGATTAATCTGTCCTGAATTCTCGAACACAAACTTTTTGTGTGGATTTTTTAAAATTTGCTTTAACTAGAGACTTTAATTTCAAACATTTATCGACACTGGTCTAGGAACTCAACCCAGTGAAAATTAGCAAAAACTCTTACTTTAATTACCGAGTCAACGGATCATATCTTGACCATTATTTGTAAGCTGATATGAACTATGCATATCCATATGAACTTCGACTCTGATGTCTCTAGTCAGAAAATCACTTTGTACACTACTACAATTTAACGATAAATCATTGACTAAATACATGCCACGTGATTTATCATTCTTTGCTCACACTAAAAAAATAGTTCTCTAACTATTTTTTTATACAAATGCCCTTATAACATGACTTTCATTATCACCAGCACTATATCATCTCATGATATTCATCAACGACATCTATATATCTACAATGTGATTGACTGCCCAATCAATATCACATCTATAGGGAACGACTTCAATAATTTTATTTAATTATTAAATTAACTATTTGGACAATTCACATACATACCTTATTATAGAACATAATACAATAAAGAAAGCAACTTACATATTTGAATAAAGAACTCTTTTTTAATAGTTAATATAAAATAATACAAGATCTATAACACTAATAAAATCTTCTTCAAAATGAGGGAGAAGGATTCAAAAGAAGTTGCACAACTACGCATACAAGAGGAGGAACTCACACGTGGGCTTGGAAAGAGTCAAAAACAATAGTCACATGATCCATTAAGTTTACCAAGTGGGTCGATCACAAGACTTAGGGCCAAATGTTTTAAAGAAGCAATAAATGAGTTGATTCAACAAGCTGGTGAAATAGTAAACATGTGTTAGCCCAATATAAATCTAAATCAGTCTCAAGGGAAGCTAGTCACTATGATTAAGGTTTTAGAAGTTTCCAATTGAGAACTTACACGTTTTCAACTTTTGGAAGAATCAAGATGTCAATCCCTTAATATTGGGAAAACTTTCTTAATTTAGATTTGTTATAGCAGAATTTTCTAGGGAGTTAGTTATTTCCAATTTCTAATTTAGTTGTTTCCTTTTCTAATTTAAAGTGGGAATGTCAAATGTTAAAATAGCATTGACTCTCCACAGTCTATATTAAATTTTCAAACTCTATATAAAGAATCAAGCTTGGAACAGTTTTAGACAGTCAAGAATAATATTAGAGAGCTTATTTTGTGTTATTTTTTCATTCTTGAAATAACTCTTGAACATATCAAGCTTATTTTTATGGCTTTCAAAAATAACCAAACTTATCACCTAGATCATTGAGTGGTGCTTGAGATTCTTGGTGTGGCATCTTCAACTATTGTAGTTCTTAGTTCTTATCTTGTTAAGCAACGAGTCAAGACTCAATAAACTTGTGTCTTAAAGATCTTGGGGTTCAATATCATGTTTGATGTTAGATTTTGTTACATTGTTGGCAAGGTTCATATTAGCACATCTCTAAAATGACATCCGTCCATGAAGAAACAAAGTCTATGAAACGACTTTTGCCCTTAAAGAGGCAATTGGTTTTGTAGAAGCACAAAAATTAAAAAATTAAGAAAAGTCTACAAATTAATCATATACATGAGAAACGTGAGGTCGTAATGAAGTAATTATCAACAATGTATTCTCTTTTGCAATAGCTACTGAAGATATGAAAGATAATTAAGACCCATAAACTATTGATGAATGTAGACAAATACATAATTAGCCTTAGTAGAAAGAAATAATTCAAGTTGAATTGATTTTTATTGCCAAACATGAAGTATTTGCACTTGTAGTCAATACACTTGGAGATGTCAAACCCATTGAATACAAATGAGTATTTTTAAGAAACTGTAATGAAAATAAAAGATCATAATATATAAAGTGTGACTCGTTCCTCAAAATTTTTCATAGAAAGTTGAAATTGATTTTGATGAAACATATTTTTCTATTATGGATACAATTACGTTTCAATTTCTAATAAGTTTGGCAGTCTCAAAAAGATTATATATGCGTCTTATGGATGTAGTGGCGACTTATTTCTATATGTTATTTGACTCGGATATCTATATGAAAATCCCTGAAGGATATAAAATGTCTAAAGCGTATAAATTAAAATATCGTAGTTTATTATCAATCAAACTACAACGATTTTTGTATGGATTGAAACAATCTGAGCGGATGTGGTACAATCGTTTGAGCAGATATCTAATAAAATAAGAATATACGAATAATTCAATATGTCGATAACATAAATATAATTGAAACTCTTGAAGAGGTTATAAAATCTAAAGAATACTTAAAAAATGAATTTGAAATGAAGGATTTAGAAAAAATTAATTATTGTCTCAGCCTGCAGATTGAGCACAAATCTAACAAAATTTTTATTTATCAATCTGCTTATGTTGAAAAGATTTTAATATTTCAATATGGATAAAACTCATTCATTAAGGACTCCTATGGTTGCTCGGTCTCTTGATCTTAAAAATGATTCATTTTGCCTTAAAGAAGATGATGAAGAGATACTTGATTTAGAAGTACCATATCTCAATGCAATTAGGGTCTTATTATGTATGACACATGTACCAGACCAGATATAGCTTTTTTTTCTGAATTTATTACCTAGATGTAATTTTATACCTACCTGTTGACATTAGAATGACGTTAAACACATTCTCTGTTATCTTTTTAAAATAATGGATTTGAGATTATTTTATTCTAGTAAACCAATGCAAAATTCAATAATAGTTAGTTATGCAGATGCTGACTATCTTTCTAATCCTCATAAATCTCGTTCACAAATAGAATATGTTTTCACTTACAATAATATAACAATCTCATGGCAACCCACAATAGAGTTTCATTGCTATCTTTTCTAATCACTCTGAAATTCTTGCACTCCATGAAACAAGTAATGTGTATGGTTGAAGATCTGTTGTCCATCGTATTTAGAGTACACGTAATATATTTTAAGCTACAAATATTCCAACAACAATATACGAAGACAATACTACTTGTATTACTTAAGTTATAGGAGGATACATTAAGAGACATTGTCATTACCGCATAATTAGACATACTAAGGATACATAATACAGGTTTATAATAGTGGCACATACGAGTAACACTACTAATATAATACACACACACACATAATGTTTGTACCACAATGTTTGGACAATACACGTGCATTATGTGAACTTGTGACAATACATAAATGTATATATATATATATATATATATATAATGCTTGTACCATATAAGCTACCTAGACTAATACCAATAAGTATATATAGATATATACAATACATGTACCGTATAAGCTATATATATGTAAACAAATCCATGCATTAGAAGATACATGCTTGTCGGATACTTTCACCTCATTTTGCAAATGAAACCATATGATTTTATTTTATTTTGCCATGCATGCTTATACACCTAAATAGAACCCATGACTATACATATAAACTCATTTCATTGCTTACTTCATTTGTGCAAAACCGTGTCTTAGCAAAAATTGAAATTGGAGAGAAAGCTTGAGAGAAACCGAGAGTGGACAAGAGGAAACCATGCTTGGATGGGGAAACATGACCAATTGGAAGAAAAATAATGGCCAAAGTGAGCTTGGGTGAAGATAGAACAAGAGACTGAAGTGTTTATGGAGCAATTAAAGAAGAAGGAGAAATTGGCAAGGAAAACCGAGAATTTCAATGGCCATGTATGAAGAAAATAGCTAAATGAGAGGGTTGTATTGACCAAATTGGAGCAAGAGGAGATCTTTAGCGTTTAATGAAATTTCATGATTTCTTATCTATTTCCAAGTTTATTTGCTCTTTCATAAGTTGTTATCTGTTTTCCATGATTCCTTTTTTGATTGCTGACAAAAAGAGGGAGAAACGTGTAAATTGAACACAAAAGAATAAAAATTTAAACATAATATTAAGGGAAAGTAAAGTAATCCTTTAAACATAACAAAAAGGGGAAGAAAGAACAATTTGACATCTAAAGTAAAGAAATGACTTAATTATTCTTAAGGGGGAGTTAGACACTTGAAATTGACTAAAACCCATAAAATACACTTAGTTTTATCATCATCAAAAAAGAGGGAGAATAATGATATCATGTTAGTAATTAAAGGTGAAATTGATGATATCATAATTTGCATTTATGTATTTTCGATAATGACTAAGTTTATTGGAATGTCAAATTACTGTGTAATGATAATTTGAATTTAGACTAGTTTAGAATCAAGAAATTTATATATGAATACGCATGTAATCAATCCTTAACAAAACTCTATGAAAAGTGCCTTGAAAGCTTAATAAGATCGATATATGAAAGTAAAAGATCGATATATCTAGTGAATGGATTGATACTATTGAAAAACTGATCGATAAATTTGAAGAAGGTCAATACAAGGAAGTGAATAAATCGATATACTCAAAGACAGAAGCTCAAGAGGAAATTATTAAGTAAAATAGATTGATACTTGAGTTCAAGAAGATTGATAATCGTCAATTCCAAAGAGTTACAAAATAATTACGAAGTAGACCAGATCGATACCTAAAAGAAAGAGATCGATACTCGTCAATTCCAGAGAGTTGCCAAATACTTATAAGGCAGACCAGATCGATACCTGAAGGAAGAAGATCGATACTCATCAATTTCAGAGAGTTGCAAAATAATTACGAAGCAGACCAAATTGATACACAAGAGAAAGAGATCGATACGTCGAAGTTCTATAGAGTTGGAAATTATTTATAGAGTAAACCAAATCGATACATTAAGAAGGATGAATCGACACTTGGGATGAAATGCCAACTCAGGTTCAAACTGTAGCTTAAAATGATCGATATTGTTTAGAAAGGATCGATACTTCCAGCAAATTTAAAGCTCAACAGTAACTTTTACAACATTTATAGTGAAAATTAAATGCAACAAATCAAGCCGTTAGACACAAGGGTCCTCACAAAGAGAATGGATATAAATAGAAGACTTAAAAAAAAAAGAAGGTACACAAAGCTTATTGTGAACAATGGCAAAAACATTCTCAAGAACATTTTCAATGTATATAGTGTGTTTCACTCTTTACTGTAAAAGTTTCATTTCTTCTTGTGAGAGATATTTTCTTTGTACAAGCATATTGATACATTTGCTCTATATATGAAAGCTTAAAAACATAATCATCTTTCTAAAATTGTATTAGATTTATCTTCACCTGAAGTTAAAGAAGAATGTATTGAGTTTTTTTTTTCACACGAGAAAAAGTAAGTGTACAGTTGTCCTTCACCTCATAAGGAGTTGTAGTGGATTTTACTTGACCCAAAGAAACAAGGAGATAGTTGAACCTCGATAGTGATCCATAATCGAGAGAGTGGATGTAGGCTAAGCATTGTCGAACCACTATAAACTTTGTGTTTGTTTTTTCTCTCTCTACTATTTTACTTATTATACGACACTACATTCATTTTAAGATTTTAATTTTCTAAAATCCCAATTGACTCCCCTCTTGGGTGTTGCCAATAAGTAGCAATTGGATCACCACCTAGAGAGAATGGGTATTGGATACCATAGTGATTGGCTCTAAAGTAAGTAGGAGTTTATCGGAAATATGTTCTATAACCAATCATATCATATGGTTTATAAATATCATTCTTTGTATATAAATATATTTCTGTAATTAATTATAATGTTGTTTACGATTAATAAAATAACATTTATATTATTTTGCATTTACAATTGCTTAATATATAAATAATGCAGAATGAGATCACATGATATATTATGATGTCAAGATTCTATCTATAAAGAGTTGCAGATATAAGTACAGAGTCTTTAATTTGAATACATCCAAATAAGTTCCCAGTTGAGGTGACATCATATGAGATTATGATATTGTATGACTGGTATGTTTGATGTTGCCAAAGACTAATATTGTATGCTAATAGTTGGGTGACGAGTCTCATGTCACAAGAACATAAACATAGGTGATACGTTTGAGAACGTGTTACTAAACGTGATGAATAACATGGGTGATTATCTACAATCAATGATACGTCACACAATTGTATTAGTGTACCACTAGTCTTTTGATTTGAGGTGTCACAACTGCCATTTGCGTTGAGGCACATCGTTCACTTGTGTATATCACACTAGGCTAGTCACGTCTGGTGAAAGAAACTTGCTAGCAATGTGTTCTTAGTGTACAAGGACAAGTGATGACCAAGATAGAATCTGCTGGTTCAAATATTAGAGCTTAAGATCCTAGGTAGAGATGTCATACATGAGAAATGAAATCTTTAGCCGGAATATATGTTTCTGAAAATATGTTTTCGGATACATGAATCTTGTATATGATTTGAGTTCCTGATCCTATGATTGAGTTAGGAGTTTAACTATTCTATGACCTGCACTTGATCGGGAGTCGATAACAAAAGGACTTTATTACATACATGTATGATAATATGGGTTTATTTTGAATATTGATTCATTCATGTCTAAGGGTCGTGACATCTTGCTAGAGGTTGTTCATAATCATTGAGAATTTCGGATGCAAGGAGATATATCGAAATGATGCAAAAGAATTTATATCTGCTCATATCCAAGTCACAGTTAATCCAAATAGTCACACATATAACCTGTTACTTGATAATGATGGTTATTGCCATTACACAATAATCATTAAGTTAATTAATAATATTATTTCAATACTTTGATCGGATGACAATTTAATTTTTTATTGTATAGAATTAATTTTTCAGCTAATACCTGCTAGCACACACATATGCATGGGAAATATTTCGGTAATAATTTAGATTACGTAAATATGATTTAAGGATATAAAAATATATTTTGTTATAAGTAAATTAATAAATAAATAGTTTATTTATTAATAATTAAGTAATTATGATTTGATTAAATGAATCATTGGTTGACAAATGGCACAATGTGATATTGCCAAGTGTCAAACTCTTGATTAGATTTTGATCATTCATTTTGAATCAATGATTAAGATTAATTTTTTAATTATGATTGAAGGAAAAAAAATAAAAAGTATCTTTTGCAATTAATATTTGAAAGTCAAATATTGTAAGAGAGTGATGATTACAATTTATTATATATATTGTATATTATTAAAATGTAATTATTACATTTTATTTTATAAAGAAAATAATATATATATATATATTAAAGAGTTTGATACTAATATACATGTAAAGATATTTGTTTTATTAAATAAGTTAATGAAATTGAAAAAAAATTTGGAATCCATGGGTGAGAGTTTGCTACTTGTAACAATTTTGTTGATTTGGTAAAATTAAGTAAATGAAAAATAAAGGCACGTGGGATTTGATTTCATCATTTTGGGATTTTCAATTAGGATTGAAACCTAAACAGTGTTCTTCTTCTTCTTCTTCTTCTCCCCTTTGCTGAGAATATCATTGTTGAACGGTAAAGAACAAAATCCATAAGAAAGAAAAAAAAGAATAGAGAGAGAAATGAAGAAGAGGAAAAAGATGGAAGAGGTTTCATAAGTTTCATTCTCTTCTAAAAGAACAAGTAAAATTTTTCTAAGAGTAAAAAAACTTATTCTAAGTTTCCAAACACGAATTCGAGTAACCAAAACCCATCGTAATCAACTCGGTGTGTGTGACATGCCTTCAAGCTAACGGAATAGCTTGTTTCGGAGATCAACATTAAAGTACGTGTACTTTACTTATGTTGATGCTTTGTTAAATTTTAATATATATATATATATATGTACATATCTTTGGTCCTTTATAAGCCTTTTTACACGATTCGTGTGACGGCTGTGGCTTCCCCCTCCCCCTTTGCGCAGCCGTTGCACACTTGGGAACCGATCCCGTGCATCTCGCCTTTGCCGATGCTGGTTCGAATCCAATATAATCAACATCATCTCCTTGTGAAAATCCATATGCAGTGCTGGGTCAATTTTTCCTATAAAGAGAATTATCTGAGGCATATTGAACTTCCTAGAAAGAACAAGACTTAGAATTTTTCGAGAAAAAAGATATTTAGAGTGTAGTCCCAAACGAGATGCGAGTTCATTCCTCCTTTTTTGTCATCGTCTTTTTTGGTTATCCAACTCTTTAACTAGTTTTCTAACGCAATCTTCTAGATTATCAATCTTGTCATTGCATTCCCTGAGCCTCCTTCCTCAAGATGAACTTTGTTAAGAACCTTCTCTCTCTCTCTTTGTCGTTTCCAATTAAGGAACGTTTTCATGCCTTTTGGACTAGAAGTGTTCTCTGACCCCCACTTGAAAACAGTTGCCAAATTATCTGAGAAATATTGAGATTCTAATCTGGGTTCTTTGATAAACCTGAAAGTAATATATTTTCCTTGTAACTCTCCAGACGGATAGTTCCAAACCTTTTTTTTTTTTTTTTTGCAATTAAGTATCTCCTTTTGATAGTATTTGTCAGAAACTGCTTTCATGATTCTTGATATACGGAGCACTTGGGATGCTACTTTCTATGGCTTCTGCCGGTATAGGTGTTCCCAGCTCGTGAGAACTGGCTTGAAGCATTCTTTTTATCTTTGCAATTTTCTCAACCAACGTCTGGATCTATCTATCTTTTTCTGCATATTGTTTTTCGTTGTTGGCTATACAGTTTCTGTGATTATTAGGTTAGAGAAATTTTGATGCAAAGATGAAGCTTTTGAACAGTGATTTGTGCCTTTCAAGGGTACCAGTCGAGTATCATTGTTTTGGTTAACTATCACTATCTCCTTATTATCATGGAGGTTTTTCCTTACTGTTGTTCAATTTCTAGTTACATAAGTTTGCATGGTCGCCATGATTTTCTTTTTAGTTATAGTTATTTCTGTCTTTTTATTCAAATTCCCACAGACATTGCCAAATATTGATGTAGCAAAAACTCTCTTTATTCTTGTGGTTTCAAATTGGTCGACATTCAATCCAAAGGAGAAAATTGATGCTAATAAACTAAGTTCAAAAAAAATTTTTTGTTGCATCAACAAAATAGATTATGGCATAATTTTTAAATGTCGCAAATAAATGGCAACAATACCAACCTTAACATTTTGACCACTATCTGTTACAACTATCATATCAAAATTAACCCTTAATTTATATATATTTATCAAATCAAATAAAAATTTGATGTCAAAATTAGATTAAAAAAATGACATATTTGCCACATAAGAAAAAAAATATTAATCACAAGTTTCGAGGTATAAAAGTATTTGTTTATGTATGGTTTTCCTAAACCTCATGATAAGTATATCTATTTATTAAATATAATAAAATAAGATTATTTTAATAATTTTATTATTTTAATTAGTCAACTAATGATCAAATATAATAATTTTACTATTAAAAAATTTTTTTGTTAGTTTTAAGAAAATTTGTATGTACATATAATTTTACCAAATCTCAAAAAAGATATTTTAATATATTTCATTTAAATAAAAAAAAGAAATGTAAATTAAGAATATGTTTGGTAATGGCAATTCAAAAGTATATTAATTAAATATTTGGTAAATAATTATATTTAATGAAGAATGAAGCGAGCAAACATGCCTTGTGAACCGGACAAAATATTCCAAATTTCAGCTCCAAAAAGCAAATGTTTCTACTTTTGAGGGTTTAACTGAAATTTTGGTGAATAATAATTGTATTTAATTTAATTAGTTTTTTTTACTTTGTCACACTTTGCTGAATAATATTTCTATTTAATTTAGTTAGAAAAATACAGCTATTTTATATCTTAAAATAATTAATGATAAACTTGTAATCTTAACACGAAATTTGCAACACTATAAAATGGACTTATAGCATGTCCCTTTACAAATTGATATTTCATCCTCTCATTATTCAAGGAATGTTTAGCTTTTACTCATTTTCTCACTAACATTTTATATTTTGTGTTTCTATTCGTAATTATGACAGCACCTCAAAATTCTAAACATACTCAAAATCTACTCTGGTGATTTCTACTCTACATCCATGAAATACAAAAAAATAACCACTATTGGATTTACTTATATGCAATAAAGATCGCTATAAAAACTACACTCATTCAATTCAAAACCAAAGTATTAGAACAACGATTCAAAATTTAATCAATATTTCGAGGGACACTACAATTTTGAAAATCTTAACAGCAGACCACATTTTTCCAAAATCAATTTCTAACAATCGAGCATGCATGCATGACTCAATTGATGAGCTTAGAGTAAAATTTGTGCAAAAAATGGTTACTGAATAATGACTGCCAAAAAATTGAAGAATTAGGCAAGCAAATGTAACTAATTTGGCTAAGCAGTACTGCCTCCAGTTCAGCATGCGCAACCACCTCTTTGCTCGTTCTCTGAAGAAGCATCGGGGATACCCTGGAAATATCTGCAATAATAAGCAAAAACAATAAGGCTCAAAAAGGTTGTTCACAAATCTCGTACACTTATTGGCAATGATATTAAACAACTGAAACGAAAAGGGCATACATGCAAAGCATTAAATTTATAGCATTGTTTATAAGAAGGATAAGTAATCAGGAAATAATAAATGGTTTGGACACTATGGCTCTTGGGCATCCATACACCATATACATGTGCACACAACAAACAACAGACTCAAAAAACATAAGGTAGGTTTTCTTATTATCAAAAACCAGGTTATGCTAAAATCCCAAGGAACATATTTTATTTTGTATAAAATTGAAAGAAAATGTCATCCCAAGGAAACAGTACCAGCAAATATTGAAATATCACTTTGAGATATATTTATAATTCAGAAAACTCAGCACCTGTAATGAACAGTCAAACATGTTAAGCTCATTTGATTCTAAGACTGCAACATACTAGAGAAAGGCAATAGCTCATTTGTAGTCTGCTGTAAAAAGACGAGGCTAATTACAATGTAAGGATATAGTAAGCTAACAAGCACAAAAACCTATAATCAGAGTTGAACTACATTTCTGAAACAAAGCTAAGCATCTCAAACATGGAAAGACAAGTTTGAAAATACCCACAATTTGCATTCTAAAACTTCTTAAAACGAAGAATGAAAGAAACACATATCAATTGAATGGAAAAAAATAATAATTGTTCAAGCTTTTTAGCAACCATCAAATGTCAGCTTGTTCAGAAATATTTTAATTTACATAACATCCTTAAGAGTATGTTTGGGATTGAGGTGGTGTGACACATAAGTGTAAAAATAAGTAGTCCTCATTAGAAGTTGATCATTACCAAACACTTTAACTGTTGTACTTTCAAAGTTAAGTAGAAGCACATCAATACCAAACATACCCATAATCTAAGGTGACAACTTCTAAATTTCCCAATAACTAGGTGCTACAGATAGAAAAATATAAGCATTTTTATTCTCAAAATCTATTAACAATTAAAGCAGAACATCGTTGACTAAATCAAATATACACAACTACTTCCAATCATCCGTTTTTATTTTTCCTTGGCTCTCCCAGCAATCAAAGTAAGTTTTTTTTTGCATTCCAGATTCCCCTCATGAAACAAGTACCAAACCCATATAAATTAATCTCAGAAATATCTACAAAAGTTTTTTCATATTCCAATATCTTTTTGGCAGCCAAAAAAGAAATATTTTAGATGCTTTCAAAATCAATAAAAAAGCAACATGAAGCCCATAAGAATTGTGAAATAAGTGTCATCTTTTGTCTCTTTAAAATCTTTTTCTTTCTCTACAAGTGTCTGTTTCCCGCCCTCAGAGACATAATAGAAACTAGAGAGGTGATTAAGGGTTGGATCAGAGGTAAGATTTAGGCAAAGAGAGGCCAAATTAGCTCTGATAATCATATACATCCTGAATTTGGGTGATGATTACTCACTCACAACACTTAAAACCCATTTTTATTTGGTCAGTTTGTGAAACACAATTATGACATAGTACTTGAGCAAATATGAATTATGACCCAGTACAACTAGAAAAGTTACCCAAACCCATCTAATATTGAGTGAGAATGGATAGACAGGCATAAGGTTTTTGCTGCATCTAACTCTGACTACAGCAGAGCATGGCACCACATACCATATTCCTGCACGTTCACAATTTTTTAAAATGAAAGAACTGCTATTCTCCAGTTACATTCTTTTTTTTTTTTTTTTGCATTTTTCAATTTATAGGACTCTATGGTTACAAAGTAATTTATCTTCTTTACATAAATTAACTTTTTAAAATCCTACTACCAAAAGAAATGGCATAGTTAGACATTTATTCAGCACAGAACATAAAAAATAATCTTGACCACTCGATAAAATAATACTATTAATAAGGGCATGACTATGATAAAGGAGGTTATTGATACTAGATATCAGACTAGAGCTGAAACAAGTATCAAGACCTCTCCTATATAGTAACCAATCCCCTACTAATATAGGTTTAAAAGAAATGCAATTAGTGAAAAAGGTTAGAAGTTTATCATTAGCAAACATTTAGAAGTTCAAATGCAATACAATTTATAAACAGTACATAAAAATATGATTGGTGACAGAGAAACAAGACTGAATAGGTACATCCCTTTTTCATTTAACTGATATAAATCCCAAACAACCAAACATTAAATACAAAAACTAATAATCTTCATCTTCTTGTTGTTTACCAATTATATCCTTTTTGGTGCTAAGAATGTTGATATAAATTTTTTTGCTGTGTATAACCTTGCTTATTATCAACCAACTTGGGGAATAAGATCGTCCAAGCAAATGAATGCTATGTCAAAGTGAACAAACATTCAACCAAGCCCCTTCAAATGGTAACAAGACGATAAAAAATGGAAAATTAACCATAAAATTACAATAATCTACTTAATTGAAACATGCATGTGTTTTATCTGTCCATGAAGATATCATATTTCTTACACTTATTCCTAATCCATATAATGGCTCATAAATATGTGGTGAAAGGTCATCTGAGACAGATGTAAAAATAATGTTTATCTTTTAAACTTGAAGGGCCTGACAAACCCATATTTTCACAATTTTTATCAATTATGTCAATCATATTCACATAAAGTAGCATTAAAAATATTAACTTACATGTCCTGTTCGCGCTCATTGGCTAGAGCAGTTTTGGCAACAGACAAGAATGCAGAATCAACATTAATATCCTCTTTTGCTGAGGTCTCAAAGTATGGTATGTTGCCTTTTGACGCACACCAGTCCTTTGCTTTTTTCTCAGACACCTGTACAGGCATCAATTTCATCAAATGATAAGAAAGAACAGAGGAACTTAGTCATCGTAGAAAGTTTACATTCTTACCACTCGACTATTCCCGCCATCAATATCAATCTTGTTTCCAAGCAAAAGGAATGGAAACGTCCTTGGGTCAGCTGGGTTAGCCTGGGACATAATGAGAATGGTAAAAAATATTAACAATGAACAAAAAGACAAGCATCTTCTAAGAAAGTAAATATTGAACAATATATTTGCAAACCATCAACAGAAGAAAAAAAAAATCTGACAATTTAATCTTGAAATAAGGTGCATGACTTATAAATCCTTCATGAAATCTAATTTCAATTATAAGAAATTTCATTTTTACATTGACAATCCAATTGAGTTCTTTTAATAATACTTGCACTTGTCCAGATGTTTTCAGATTATCAAATGCAGTCCTAAGCAAATTCGGTGGCAACAAACAACTTACATACTAAACTGAATGGAAAATGTTCTGTGCCCCACCATCCTATCCAAACTAGTTATAAAACCAATTTGATTGGTAAAAAAAAAAAAAATTTATATTCAGAAATATAAGTGTTGTCTTTAGGAATCGTATGGCTATGACAGCAAATATGGCAGCAAAAACAATTCCTACTCCTCAAAATTTCCTTAAAAGCTGAGGGCACCATTAAGATCCAATACTAACAAGGCATCATAAATTGCAATGGCACTTATTTCTATGAGTCTAAGGAAGGCAGTGACTGGCCTTTCTGTTTTTCTCAAATACACTTACTAACGGGAAACAAATTGATTTGAACAAAATGTTCTTAGCCACAAAATCAGTGAAGGCAACAAGTAAAGTTAGAACAAGGAAGAACATCCAATACCTGTTTTAGAAACTCCTCATGCCAATTGTCAAGAGCATCAAAAGACTTCATAACGTTGACATCATAAACTAGAACACAGCAATCCGCTCCTCTATAGAAAGCAACCCCAAGACTCTGAAATCTCTCTTGCCCGGCAGTGTCCCATATCTATGAATTCAACATGACCATTCAACATTACAGAGCTCTATGACAAAATCTCAAAATTCATATAGAAATTTCATTGAAAAAAAAAAATCAACCTGTAGAGTGACATGCCTTTCATCAATTTGAAGTTCTTTAGTGACGAAATCAGCACCAATTGTAGCTTTATATTGCTGACTGAACTTCTTATGCACATATCTTTAAAAAAAAAACATTAAGAACCGCAAATACTACCAATTCAGAAGAGATTACTTCTTACGCCCGTGAAACATTAAAACTTGGATACAGACTTGTCAAATTTAGACCTATCCAGGTTTGAATCAAATTCAGACTAATTCAAATATCACAACATAATTCAACAGCAAGGTACAATGCAACACTGCATAAGACCAAAAATAACAAATTTCTTTTTCAAAGATCTTAAAGCCAAAAATAAAAAAAGAAATACATTAATGAAGTAATTGGTCCAAGGATACTGGTTCATCAACGAAGTCTTGCCAACCCTGACATGAAGAAATGAAGAAATAATTGCATATAAGACAGATAAATTAAACAAATTAACACATAATGCAGAACAGAAACCCTAGAAAAAGAAAATTACCCACTGTCCCCGAGAACGATGACCTTGAGCAAAGTGCGCGTACGCAATGACATGACGCAAATTGAGCAATCAAACCTTTGAATCTTCAAAATCTGAATAAATATTTTTAATTTCTTTCTTGTGCTACTGTAGTATTTATATCTCTCGAGAATCAACGGAATCCGTCTGCTTTTACGATTCCAAAGGACGATGTGAACATAAATTAAAATAAATAAATAAATAAGGAGCGCCAATTTCGACCGGTTTATTTATTTAATGAAAAAAATAATTATTTTTTTAAGTGCCAGCAAAATTAATTAATTGGCCACAAGTCCCGTCCCATCCCAACGTGACATAATTTTTAGTGGGGTTGTTTTGGGAGGCCATTTGGGCTTGTTTGTTGTCATTTTGTTTTTTTATTTATGAGAAAATTTTTAGAAATTTAATATCACCGAAAAAGTATTTCTAATAATTCATCATAACTTAAATATTCATAATGTTACATTATATACAACCTATAAATATATTAATTATAAGATTATAATAAATATTTAACATTATTATTTAAATTTTTTATTTTAAAAAATTATATATAAATTTTTAATCATTATTTTATTTCAACATAAATTAGTTGATTCAAACTTATAATAGATTGAAATTTAAATAAGAGATTTAAAATTTAAATATCATTCACATTAAATAAAAAAAATTAATTTATATTTTTGTAATATATATAAAAATTTTAACTTATATATATATTTGTTTAAAAAAAGAAAAAGAAAAATTATAAACTTGATGCTTTGTGAAATATTAAGATTAAAAAGATTTAATAAATTTGAAAATAGTTATTGATATAAGATATAGTTTTTATTAGTGGAAGTGAAAAATTGAAGAGCCAAAGTGTGTATTAATATTTATTAGTCAAAGTGTGTATTAATATTTATTTATTTATTGGAGTGCTTTTGACAATCAAGACAAAAGCACCTTTAAATCAATTCTTTTTAAAAAAAAATCACAAAAGCAATTAATATGTATTTTTAAGAAAACTCTTTTTTTTTTTTGGTTGAAAATGTTTTCTACAAAACACTCCAATAACTAATCTTAATCCCAATTGATATTAGAATATTAAAAAAAATGTTAATAAATCTTTGTATAATTTGTTACATATTGCTCTTACCATCATATTTACTTTTGTTTCAAATTCTTTCTTATGAGATTGTTACTCATTATTTTCTTATAATTTTATTTATTTCAGTTTTAACTTGCTACTTTATTCCAAGGACAATAGATTGCTACGTAATTTCTTTTAATGGATGCTAGAGAGGGTGTAATACATTCTATTTATCGTACATTATTTTTATTATTGATTCATACTTTGAATGTTATGTAATAATCTTTTTATATTAAAATAGGAGTACATAGAAATATACCCACCCTACTTTATATTATATAAAACAAATAAGATTTAAAGAAAATAAATTATATCGTTTTAAAATTTAATTTTAAACCATAAAAAAACAAAAAAAAAATCAAGGAAAATAAATTAATAGGGTTTTTAATTTAATATTTTCAAAATTCAAAAAATTATTTTGTAATACCTCTTAAAAATTATATTATAAAAATAAAAGTTGCAAAATGTATTTGATAGAAATATCTTGAAGAACAAAATTTTAATAATTTCATTTACAAAATATCTAATAATTAATATTTTGAGTATATAAATTAATTTGATTAATATTAATTTTCAAAGAAGAAACATTTAAATATAGTTATGTTATTTTTTAAATTAAAAAAAATTACCTCAATTTTAATATTGTAAAATACACTAAATAAAAAAGTATATTATTGATATGCAAATAAAAGATAGTGGAGGGACATAAATGATATTTTAATATTAGTTCAAGGAATAAATAATACAAAATGGAAGAGCATGTCTATATTTCACTATACGGACACTTGAGCAATACAAAATGCATTAAGTGGAATGCATTAAATGGTTGAGATTTTCTTCCATGCATGATATCTATAGATAGTATAGTGTGTCACTACTCGTAACCAATTAAAGACATACAAGTTTCTATCATTTTGCAATATTGTGATACAAATGTAAGACACGTGTCAACTCCTTAAACATTATTCACTAATTAAGTGAAAGCCACCAATGAGAACAGGTGGCAAAATTCACCGATTATAATTTGTCACCTATCGCAATACTTCCCCTTTAAATTACACCACCTTTAGTATTTTGTCAAAAGTCCTTACTATTGCCTCATTAAAAACTTTACCAGTAAAATACGGTAGGATAAAATATGTAAGCAGGGAAAAAGAGTGTAATGTACGTATGTCCAAAAATTCATACAATTTTTTTTTTTTGTAATAGATTATACTTTAACAAAATTTTTCCCTCAAAATAACAAATATCAATATATTAATTTGTAGAGTCGACACATACCAATATTATATACTAACTTTTAAAAATTTCATGTAGATAAAATTTTAGTGAAGAGACTAGCAAAATTATTAAAGGAGCTGTTTAATATCAATTTGTTGGCTCTATTAGAGTTCACGAGAATAGAAAATTTTAAATGATATATATTTGGTTTAATGTTTGTAATATCTCTAAGTCCGGGGTATTACTAGCAGATGACAAGTTTGTTCCATCACCTTAAGCCTTACACAACCTGTTATACATACATTCTCAATTAGACTCTAATCTAGATTACATATCTTAGGACATCATATCGCCATTACACAACTTGTTATACATACATTCTCAATTAGACTCTAATCTAGATTACATATCTTAGGGCATCATATCGCCATTGCTGACACACACACACACACACACACACACACACACACACACATATATATACAATCTCAAATGATGCAATGCATATCAAAATAATACTAACTGTACATCTGTCCGTCTACATTCTACATACATGCAATCCCGTACTTCAACAATATATATTACATAACATACAAAATATAAAATAAGACTATGGATCTCTGAATGAGATGGACTCGATATAGTGGTGATGGTGACTGATGACCTCTCATCTACATCGTGTCTTCAGGGCCGCTATATCTACTCACCAAGTTACAAAATCCTGCAAAACTGGAAAGATGGAGAGTGAGTCCTACTTGACTTAGTGAGTGGATGCTACACATTACATCATGTCTTATACTTGTATATATATCTGTATCTTGTCATTAAGTGTATATTCATATAAAATACCTGTGCGCATATAGCAAACTCATACATCCGAAGAAAACATTTCTCATAGTTGCATACAACATTCAATACACATCACTCACAGCAAACTAGTATTTAAAGGTGTTACGCATCACCATTCTCTCAAACACCAAATGAATCCATAAGCGGCTTGAGGTGCTACACATGGCCATCTCCCAAGACACTAAACAATACCAGTTATTAGGGACGTTACGTTCCGTCGTCTCCCAAGTCAAAATTTAATCATCAGAGGCGTTACATATCACCGTCCCCCTGTAACAAATTCTCAACCATAATACACAAACAACTCATAAGATTAAGACATTCAATTCATTTCATTTCATATCACAACATAATATATTTAATTTACTATACATAGACTACTCTCAGTCATACAACATAATCATCCTTTTTGGAACTTAATTACAACATGTCAATATTCTTATAAATTAATCATTTCAAAACAATTTGGAATCATATCAATCTATCTGTTTCATATTCTTTTTCAATACTAACTTCATATGCATTCTCAGTATTAAGTTCATATGCATTTTCAGTATTATTTTCACATGCACACATGCATATATACATACATATATACAAACAAACACCCACTCACTGGTGTTGGCTGTGATGAACTCAATCTATTGTGGAGTTGTCGGACAATCGATCTGATGATCTACAATATATATATTACAATATTAGATTCTTTCATGGTAATTAAACAAATATATAATTATATTATGCATGTAACATGCACCACCCTCCCAAGACTAGACTAATTGTACACATTTCGAACTTCCGCACGGTGCTTACTATGCATTGGCAAATTCAACCCCGCGGTGCGTTACACAAGTAAGGTATCTCACTAAATTTTTTAGGACACATTCTACTACGTGTCTAGTTTCTATCGCTTTTTGCAGATTCACATTTTGAGTCTCAACGCTCAAGTTACAATCAAATTTCGCCACACCACTTAGTGTAGTCGACAGTGAACTGTTGACAATACAACTCAGTTCTTACTAAATCTAGGATTGCATCGCTCAATGCTTTAACCTAGTTTTCGGCTATGTCGTGCCCCTATGTGTCTATTTTCTGTAATATTTTGTGATTTATCAATCTGAGAACTAGAACTCACGTAATTTGTATTTTACCAAACCCTGTGTAGAAACTACCTACGGCCAACGCTAATGCGTTTTGCTCACAATACCTTCTATTCGGCACCCCGCTCACGTGCGCTACCCTACATACATCTTATAATACTCATATACTACAATTTTATCCACTCAAATCATCCTTTACTTGAACACATAGCTGCGACTCACCGATGTCGCAAACTTATGTTTCGATTTTTCGGCAACACTACATAATTCGCATTTGTACTTTCAAGCTTATCGGCATTACTTCGCACAATAAATTTTCACAACACAATCACAATTCCACATAGTCACATACTGCCACAATTTGTTTTATGCATATTCAACCATTTCGGCAACATTAGCTAATGCATGCCTAATCAATAAGTTAAACATTTAATCACCATATTGAAATGGCATCTTCCTTGCTATGTCCTATTCCTTAGCCCTGCCTCTTCTTAGCCAAACTCACTCCTCACCTGATTCTCCAAGTTTTTTTGCCACACTCCCTTTGTTTCCTTTCGGTCTCAGCTCACTTCCAACTTCTCCTTCATCCTCCACATTAATTCTTCTATGAACGGTAGTTTGGCGGAGGTGGTCGTGGGTCTGCGATATGCAGGTGCTGGTGTTGGTACTAGTGTGGCGGCTCTGGCCAAGCTTTGCATAAATCGATGAGTTTCGTTGTGAAACTCTATTTCGAAACAACCGAGCTATCCAATGCCTTAGTCAGTCCATGCAAGATGCTCTTCAATCTTATGCATGGTGGTGATAACCACGGTTTCGATGTCAGTGATCCGTTTATCGAATGTGGTCAAGGAGGCATCCATCCGCTGGTCGATGCTCGTAATTTTTACTTGTATGTCCTCCAATATCGTGAGTATGGCTAATGAAGAAGGTGATTGAAAGTCCAGTTCTACCCATGCTACAAAAGGTGGTGAGATCTATGCAGGTGCAAGCTGTAGTGACGGGGAAACTAGAGTCAAATGATTGTTCGTTGCTAGCGATGCTGGCTCTTCTGTCACTTATACCACATGCTTTTCTTGACCTCGCTCAGGTGCTAAGTGTTAGTACCAACCTTGTAGTACTCATTCTCCGCTCGACGTTAACTCGTAATGCATGTGATGAAGAGTGGTCTTCGATAACATCACTGCTGTTGGAGGCTCGATGGTGTTGGTTTCTGCAAATATCCACGGAGGGCTCTTACGGATTAAGGCTGAGATGACATTGCAATAATGTAGATGGCTCGCCTCGGATGATGTTGCCCTCACCATGGCATCGAGTATCCATGATACTAGATTTGGTCTTCTTCCCTCCATGATGCATTGCATCCACCACATGTCTTCGTATATCATATTTGAGAAACGTCTAGACTGAGAGTTAAGGTTATACAAGATGATCAAGTGGAGGATTCGTTTGTAGAGTCTAAGTCTGATCAGTTTATTGTCCACTTCGGCCATGTCTGGATTCTTGAAAATAACCTGACAAACCTCAAAGGCTAAAAAATGTTGGTTACATAGTAAGCTTCGTCTTTCGGTACATGAAGGATCTTTGACAGTATGCTCGCATTGACTTGAAATGGGGTGTCATCGGACCGAGCTTGTAAATTCGGTCATTCTTACTTTTTCTATTCAAGGATCTTTAGCGTTGATGTTCACATAGAACATCTCACCAAGCTATCAATACAGACTCATTTTTGCTTCAAATAGTGGGTCCATCTAAACTCATCGAATGTTCTAAGGTAGGGAAAATTGATGCTTTCAAGAAGAGATAAGTCAAGAACTTGTCCTAAAGTAACTTTTTGGTTGAGGAAGTGGTTGAGGTATAGATCCTCAGCCTCGGTGTTAGGGAAGTTTGGATTTAAAGTGGAGGCTTCATGCATTTTAGGTCTCTTGTATTGAATGACTTCGGGTTCTTAGTTCTAGGCATTTTCGAGTTTGATTTTAATGGTTTTGAAAAAATCAGAGAGTCAAGGTTTTAAATTCTAGAGAAATAAAGATTTTAATGAGAGTGAAGACTTATGAATTGTTGCCTTATTTTAGACGAAAAATGCGTAAGGGTATCGATATTTCTAGATCTGAGAAGAGGTATCGATTTCTCTTGAAGGAATATTGATACTTTTAATGAATGTATCGATACATGCTGGTTGGAGGATAACAGATATCAATATTCGAGCACGTTCTTTAATGCACATTTAAGTTTTGCTACTAATCATGGATTCTTTGAATTTCACTAGGTACACGTGGCCATCTCATCAATTAGAGCCAACGTATTGATCCGAAACAAGAATGTATCAATATATACTGAGAGTGAATTTTAGTATCGATACATTCATGGGTTGTGTCGATTCTAGGTCAGAAAATAAAAGAGTATTGACACCATCTCAAAGATATACTGATCCATTATCAATGTATTGATACTTTGTGATATAAGTATCGATCCAAATCCTTCTAAAAACAATTTGCAACTAATTTCATACACATATACAAGTTCAAACATGAGTCAATTGATTTTCATCATTCCTAATTCATTTCTAATTCACAGAAATGATCTCTATCAAGTGGCTTAGTAAAGATGTCAGCTAATTGAAGATTTGCATTAACACATTCTAGACAAATATCTCATTTACTAACATATCTCTAACAAAATGGTAACGAATTTTTATGTACTTAGTTATAGAGTGATGAACATGATTCTTAGTCAAGTTTATGATACTTGTGTTATCACATAAAATCAGAATTTGACTAAGATATAATCCATAATCTTGCAATTACTATTTAATCCATAGTAGTTGTGCACAACAACTATCTACGAATATGTATTCAACTTTGGTAGAGAAAAGCGCAACCGTATTTTGTTTTTTGCTCAACCAAGATACTAATGCATTTCCAAGGAAGTAACAAGCACCACTTGTTTTTTCTATCCATTTTGTATCCTTCATAGTCATCATCTGGATAGCCTTTCAAGCTAAACTCATCATCTTTTGTATAAAATAATCCTAAGTTAGGTGTGGCTCTTAAGTACTTAAAAATTCATTTTACTGCTATAAGGTGTGGTTTCTTGAGATTGTATTGAAACCTAGCACATACACACACTCTATAAAGAATCTCGGGTCTAAAGGCAGTCAAATAATGTAGTGATCCTATTATGCTTTTATATAACTTTTGATCTAAATTCTTTCCTATTTCATCCTTATTTAAAGAGGTAGAAATGCTTCTATAAGTTTGAATTGATTTGCCCTCAATTATGTCAAATTTTCTTAACAATTCTTTAATGTATTTTGATTGGGAGATATAAATTTTATTATTTGTTTATTTAATTTGAAGCCCTAAAAAAAAATTTAGTTCTCCCATCATACTCATTTCAAATTCACTATTCATAAGATTTGAAAATCTAATGCACAAGAACTCATTTGTGCTTCCAAAAATGATATTTTCAATATAAATTTGAACTAATAAAATATCATCATCTTTAGTTTTAATAAAAAGTGTAGTGTCAATACTATCCTTACAAAGTTATGTTTTAGCAAAATTTCACTTAGTCTTTCGTACTAAACTCTAGGCATTTATTTTAAATCATAAAGTGCCTTAATGAGTTTATAAATATGATTTGAAAATTTATTGTTCTCAAAACTGGGAGGTTGTTCTACGTAAACTTCTTCATTTATAAAACTATTTAAAAATACACTTGTGATATCTATTTGATAGAGTTTAAAGCTTTTATAACATACAAAGGATAAGAGCACTCTAATGGCTTCTAATCTAGCTGCGGGAGCATATGTTTCATTATAGTCTATCACTTCTTGTTAACTATATCCTTGTATTACTAGTCTAGCCTTATTTCGAGAGATATTACCATTCTTATCGAGCAGTTTCTAAACACACATTTTGTACCTACAAATTGGATAATTATTAGATTTAGGTATTAATGTCTACAATTCATTTCTTTGGAATTGATTTAATTCCTCTTGCGTGGCCATCAACCAATTTTCATCTTCTAGGGCTTATTCAACTTGTTTTGGTTCGATTTGAGAGATAAATGCTAAGTTTTGAACTACATCTAAATTTTCATTAATCTTTCTTGCCTTTCTTTTAGTTTTGACCCCTTGTGAGGGATCTTCTATTATTAATTCTTTTGGATTATTAGAGGCATATTTCCATGCTTTGGAAAGTTCTTTAGTGGCTTCCTCTTCTTCTACAATTTCATTATCTTTTTTTAAATATGGATTATTTAAGTTCAAGTTTTCTAAGTTTTTAATGACTTCTAATTCCTTTTATTTGCCTTTAGTAATTAATTTAGTCAAGTTGAGATCAAATTCATCAAATGTTATATGCACACTTTCTTCCACGATTTGAATTCTCTTATTAAAGACTTTATAAGCTTTACTTTTGGAGCGGTATCCTAGAAATATTCCTAGATCGAATTTAGACTCAAATTTTTTAAGAATGTCTTTAGTATTAAGAATATAACAATTGCATCCAAATACTCTAAAGTATTTAATCTTGAGTTTTCTCTGAAACATTAGCTCATATGGAGTTTTGTTCAATATTTTTCTAATTAATACCTTATTTGTTATGTGACATACGATGTTTATAACCTTAGCCCAAAAGTATTTGGGTAGATTATATTCACTTAGTATTGTTCTACCCATTTCTTGTAAGGTTCTATTCTTTCTTTTGGCAACTTCATTTTGTTGTGGGATTCTAGGTGCAGAAAAGTATAGAGAATATCCATTCCCATTACATAGATTTTCAAAGTCTTTGTTTACAAATTCTCCACCTTGATCACTCTTAATCTTTACAATTTTATAGCCTATTTCGTTTTGAATATTCTTTGAAAATTTCTCAAATGTTTCAAACGTGTTGCTCTTGCTATTTAAGGAAAATACCTAAGTAAATCTAAAGTAATTGTCAACCATTACATATGCATAAAATTTTCCTCTTAAGAACGCAGCTCTATTTGGTCCAAGAAGATCCATATATAAAAGTTCTAAAAGTCTCGTTATGGAAACTAAATTTTTGGGTTTTAAGGATGTCTTGGCTTGTTTTCTTAGTTGGCAAGGACCACAAATTGTCTTTTGTGAATTTTAGATTGGGGAGATCTCTTAACAAACCTTGTTTAGCTAATTTTCCCAAAAGATCTATACTACAATGTTCTAATCTTCTATGCAATATCTAATAATCATCACAAAACTTGCAAGCAAATGTTATTCATTTCATCCAAGTTTTCTAGTTCTATGATATACACATCATTGTTCCTAGCTGCATAGAATAATTTATTTGCATGCTCATCTAACATTTCACAAGCATTTTTAAGAAACACAACTTTATATTCATAATCACACAATTGACTAATACTAAGGAAGTTATACTTTAGACCTTCAACATACAAAACATCTTTAATTGAAATTGACTTAATACAAATGGTACCAATACCTTTCACCTTGCCTCGACTATTGTCTCCATAGATTACATATTTTCGTTCTTCTTTCTTTAGATGGAGAAATAGCCTCTTGTTTTTTGTCATGTGTGTTGAGCAACCTTCGTCGAGGAACCACTTCTTTTTGTACTTGTTGCTTTTCACATGCGGTACCTACAAAATAGACAAGTTTATTTTGGTACCCAAGTGACTTTGGGTCCATAAGCATTATTTTTACGTATGAAAGTTTTGACCATCTTAACATGCATAATTTCCTTTAGTTTTATTTCCTTAGGTACCCACATCATCTTAGGTCTATTATACTTATTATTTTTATGTAGATATGTGTTGCTATAATGACCTTTCCTATTGCAATAATGACAAGTAATGGATGATGTTACTTGTTGTGTGGATTTTACAAAGTAGTTTGCATAGTCTTTTTGTTTATTTCCTTGTTTGTAGCCAAGTCTGGCTTTATCAAATACTAACCTTTGACTACCTAAGAGTTTATCTAATGTTTCTTTTTCTTGTGTGAATTTTGCTAACATTTCTTTAAGAGAAGTTATTTCATCTTTCATGATCTTATTTTCATTTTTTAATACATTACATTCCTTAGACATGCTAGATTCATTTTTAAGTTTAAGTTTACCAACTTTTAATTTTAATGAATCATTTTCTTTTAACATTAAAGAATTCATTGTTTTTGTTTCTTTATGCTTAACATATAATTTATGAAAATTATCTATAAGTTTTTCATACAATGCATACAAATCGTCTCTTAGTAAGTCATCATTATCACTATTTATGCATGTGTCATAGTATGAAAAATTTCAATCAAAGGAAATTACCTCATCTTCTTGTTTTCTCATGAGGTAGAAGTTAGCTCTCTCGTTTTCAGATGATAAAGTGCTCTCTTCACTTAATAAGTCATCTCATGCCACCTTCATAGCCTTCTTCTTTTACTTGTCCTTCTTATCTTTTCTTAGTGGACATTCAAGTCTTGTATGCCTTCGTTTTTTGTACTCATAGCAAATGATTTCTCATTCATTTTCCTTCTCATTCTCCTTTTCATTGTTTCTCTTGAACATTTCATTTTTTAAGAAGTCTCTTCTTCTTTAATTTCTTTCTTTAGACCTATCTTTGTTGAAGTACTTTTCAATTTCATGAAGGAATTTGTCCTCCTCATCTTCTTCTTCCTTTTTGGTAATTTTTAAGGCGATTTTTTTCTTTCCCTTTTCTTTATCTTCATCATCATTTCGTCGACCTTCCAACTCATATGTCATGAGTGATCCGAGAAGCTCCTTAAGTGGCAATGTCCTTAAGTCTTTAGCTTCTCTAATCGTTATCACTTTGGCTTCCTAGCTTCTAGGTAAACTTTTTAACATTTTGGTGACAATATCTATATTGGAATAAGATCTACCAAAAGCTTTAAGCTCATTAGTAATGTCAGTAAACCGAGTAAGCATATCCTTTATGCTTTCATGCGATTTCATTTTAAACAATTTATAGTCATGAACTAACATGCTAATTTTTGAATCTTAAACTCTACTAGTGCCCTCATGTGTGACCTCAAGCATGTCCCAAATGAACTTAGTGGTTTCACTTCCTGAAATTCTATTAAATTCAACTCTATCTAAGGCACAATACAGTATGTCTATGGCTTTACCATTTAGAATGAATCTATTTCTCTTTTCAGGTGTCCATTATCTCTTTAACTTTAATTTTCTTTTTCTAGTTAATACATCCTCTGTTGAGGATGGAAAGTACTTATCTTCTATAATGTTTAGGATTTCAAAATCTAAAGTTGTCAAAAAGATTTGCATCATTTTTTTCTAGTAGGCATAGTCAGTTCCATTGAAGAATGGTGGCCTATTTGTGAATTGCTCTCAACTAATTGTACAGGGTTACTGCTAGATGTCATTTTTTTAACTATTTCTCATAATTGTTAATCTTATTTCTATGAGTTAAGTTATGATACCACTTGTTAGCTCAATTGGCAACATCGAAAATGGGGTGAATTGAAATTTTAGAAAATTAAAATATTAAAATGAATGCAGTGCAGTACAATAAATAAAACAGTAGAGAGAGAGAGAGAGAGAAAACAAACACAGAGTTTATAGTGGTTCGGCAATGTTTGACCTACATCCACTCTCTCGGTTATGGATCACCACCGAGATTCAACTATCACTTTATTTCTTCGAGTTAAGTGAAACCCACTATAACTTCTTCTAAGGTGAAAGACAACCATACACTTAATTTTTCTCGGGTAAAAAGTAACTCAATACAATATTCTTTAATTTTGGGTGAAGATGAACCTAATATTTAGAAAGATGATTCTATTTTTAAGCTTTCACAGATAGAGCAAATGTATCAATATGCTCATACAAAGAAAATCTCTCTCATAAGAAGAAATAAAAATTTTATAGTAGCATAAAGAAATATACTATTCACGTTGAGAGTATTCTTGAGAATATTTTTACAATTGTTCACAATAAGTTTTATGTACCCTTTTTGTCTTTAAGTCTTCTATTTATATTTTTGTGAAGACCCTTGTATACAACAACTTGATTTGTTGCATTTAATATTCACCATAAATGCTGCAGAAGTTATCATTATGATTTACATTTGCAGGAAGTATTGATCCTTTCTTAAAAGTATCGATCCTTTTGAGTTACAATTTAAAACTGAGTTGGCATTTCATTTTGAGTGTCGATCAATCCTTCATAATGCATCGATCTGGTTCATTCCATAAATAATTTTCGACTCTCTGAAACTTCAACATATCGATCTTTTTCTCTCATGCATCGATTTGGTTTACTTCGTAATTAGTTTGCAACTCTCTAGAATTGACGAGTATCGATCTCCTTCCTTCAAGTATTGACCTGATTTGCCTTGTAAATATTTTGCAACTCTTTAGATTTAACGAGTATTGATCTTCTTCTTTCAGGTATTGATTTGGTCTACTTCGTAATTATTTTGTAACTCTTTGGAATTGAGGAGTATCGATCCTATTAAACTCAGGTATCAATCTGTTTGACTTGATGATTTCCTTTAAGCTTCTATCTTTGCGTATATCAATCTATTCACTTCCTTATATCAACCTTCTTCAAATGTATCGATCTGTTTTCCAATGGTATCGATCCGTTTACTAGATATATCGATCATTTGCTTTCCATATCGATCTTGTTAAGTTTTCAAGGCACTTCTCATAGAGTTTTGTTAAGGATTGATTACAAGCATATTCATACATAAATTTCTTGATTATAAACAAGTCTAAATTCATATTATCATCACATAGTAATCTGACATTCTAATAAACTTAGTCATCATTGAAAACACATAAATGCAAATTATGATATTATCAATTTCACCTTTAACTATTAACATGATATCATCACTGCTATATTATCAACTTAGTCAGTGGGTCCGCCACGTTACCCGTAGACAGGTTTTTCTGCAAGACCAAGTGTTTATTTACTATAAATTCTTTTATCAAATTATATTTCCTCTTAATATGTTTAGGTTTCTAACAGGACCTCGGTTCCTTATCCTAAGCTATAGCTCAATTATTGTCATAGTATAAAGCTACTGGGTCAACTATGGAACGAACTACTTTGAGTTCTATCACAAACTTACGGATTTAGACATCCTCTTTCACAGCTCCAGAAGCAGCGACATACACAGCTTTTGTAGTAAAGTTAGCTGTGGTAGTTTGTTTAGAACTCTTTCAATTGACAGTACCTCTATTACATATGAAGATAAATGTAAAAATAGATTTTCTATCATCCACATCTGATTGGAAATCAGAATCAATGTAACCCCCAAGTTTTAACTCACCTTCCCTATAGGTTAACAGTAAATCCTTAGTTCTTCTAAAGTAGTTAAGGATTTTTTTGCATACAGTCCAATGTTCTTATCTTGGATTTACTTGATATTGACTCGTAATACTCACACATACACTATATCAGGTCTAGTACATAACATGGTGTACATAAAACTATATATTACCAAAGCATAAGGAACCTTCGGCATACGCTAGAACTCAACTCCAGTTTTGGGTTTTATCTCTCTCGAGAGATGAATGCCATGACTGCAAGGTAAGAAACCCCTCTTAGAGCTATCCATACTAAACTTCTTCAGTATTTTATCTATGTACTGACTTTAGGAAAAACCTATAATTTGTTTCGCTCTATCTCTATAGAGACCAATACCCAAAATGAAGATCGTTTCTCCAAGATCTTTCATGAAGAAAACATTAAACAACCACAATTTAGTGTCAGATAACATACCTACATTGTTTCCCATGAGTAATATGTCATCTACATATAATAGAAGGAATGTAATGACATTGTTATTCTCTTTTCTGTAGACACACAGTTTATTAATATTCTTAATGAAGTTAAACGATTTGACTGCATTATCGAATCGTATGTTCCAATTTCTAGAAGTTTGCTTTAATCTATAAATGGATCTATGTAACTTATAGATTTTATAACTATTATCACAAACAACAAACCCAACGGGCTGTTGCATATATATGAACTCCTCAATGAAACCATTAAAGAAAGTTGTCTTTACATCAATTTGCCATACCTCATAATTATAATAAGCCGCAATAGCAAGTAATATCCGAATGGATTTCAGCATGGCTACAGGTGAAAAGGTTTTATCAAAATCAACATTTTGTTTTTTATTATAACTTTTTCCCACCAACCTAACTTTAAAAGTCTCTACTTTTTCATCTTTTCCAATTTTCATTTGTAAATCTATTTACAGCTAATAGGAACAATTCCTTTAGATAGATCAACAAGTGACCACACCTGGTTAGCATACATGGATTCCATTTCGAATTTCATGGCTTCTAGCCATATTTCAGAATCGATATCTAATATCGCTTCTTTATAGATTCAAGGATATTCCCTTTGTATATCTTCTCTATTCATAAATGATTTAAAATTATTTTTAGAAATGAAATAATATCTATGAGGAGGGCATTATATTTTAATAGATTTACAAAGAGTTCGGTGTATAGAAGATTGAGGATCAGATCGAACTAGTTCATCAACATAAACTAGTTCAATTGCATCAACAAGCTTATCGATCTGAGATTGATCATCATTAAGCTTTTCAGACTCCTCTGAAAGCTCAATCTTTCTACCTACACCACCGTTCTCAATAAACTGATTCTCGAGGAACTGTGTATGTCTACTAATCAAAATCTTTTGATCAGCATGAAAGTAGAAATAATATCCTAAACTATCTTTAGGATATTCAATGAATCTACCTTTTTCAAACTTAGCATCCAACTTCTCGATATTAACTAATTTAACATAAGCTAGACATCCCTAAAGTTTTATATAATTGAAGTTTGAAAGCTTCCCATACCATATCTCATATAGTGTCTTAGGAACTACTTTGGATGAAGTCCTATTCAAGATGTAAATTATGATATTTAGGGCATATCCCTAAAGATATGTAGGTAAGTCCATAAAGTTCATCATGGATCATACCATATCTAATAGAGTATGATTCCTCATTTTCAATACACTATTATAATGCGATGTATAAGAAAGTGTGAGCTGAGAAAGTATACCATTAATTTTAAAAAATTCTTGAAATTTAGGACTTAAGTATTCACCTCCACGATCAGATCGCAAAATCTCAATACTCTTTCCTATTTGTTTCCTACTTCAACTCTGAATTCTTTAAACTTTTCAAAAGATTTTGTACTTCAATAAATACATATAACCATACCATGAATGACCATCGATAAAGGTTATGAAATATAAGAAACCACCTCTGGTAATTTAACTAAATGGACCACATATATCAGTATGTATCAATTCAAGAACTTCATCGACTCTTTTCCTTTGTCCAACAAAGAATAATTTGGTCATCTTTCCTTGAAGATAGGATTCACAAGTAGGGTAGGGTTCATAACCCAATGGACCTATCAGTCTATTATTATCCATCTTTATAATCTTTTTGTCTCCAATATGACCTAATTTATGATGCCATATAAGTTTTGAATTAAGTTCATTTTTAGATATTTTCTTATTAATAGTATTAGTCATGTTAATTTCATTAATCTCAAGAATATATAAACCATTTATATTTAAGTCAGTGCCAATTAATTTATTTCTCAAATAAATACAGCATTATATCCATCAAATATAAAAGTGTAACCATGTTTACACAACTGATTAATAAACAAAATGTTTCTATTAGCTGTATCAAAATACGTAGTTTTGTACAATACAAAAATATAACCCAAAAGCAGAATAACTCTGCATGTTCTTGAGCAAGTAGTAGCAACTATTGTTCCATTTGCCATTTTTAATGTCACTACACCCTCTTCCAGTAATTTCTTATTGTGAAGGTCCTGTTATGGCATACAAATATGAGAAGTGACAGCTGAATCAATTATCTAGCTATTTGAATATGAAGTAACACTTAATTCAGTTTCAATAACATGAAAATAAAGCGTACCTTGTGTCTTCTTCTGTCTTAAGCTCTCTAAATAAAGAGGACAGTTAATCTTCCAATGTCCAAACTTCTAGCAATGATGACACTTATCATTAACTTGGCTATTGACAACTCGTTTGCCTTTGCTCTTCTTTTTCTTATTCTTGGACTCTTTTTTTGGGTCTAACCTTAGAGAACTTCTTGCCTTTCTTTTTTGATGTCTTACCATAAGATACTGTAGTAAGAACGATCTCCTTCCTTTTTTCCTTAGAGACTCTCTTATGAAATAAAATAATTTCATTCATAAATTCAAGAAGAGTATGTTCTAGTTTGTTCATGTGATAATTGGTAACAAACTGGTCAAAGCTAGACGAAATGACTGAATGATCAAATTCGTCTGTAATCCAAAGTATATGAAAACCAAAGAGTCCAACTGACCTATAAGGTTTATCATC
>JAXCLQ010000002.1:8848068-8876660 GCA_035584115.1 Cedrela odorata | reverse complement strand
GATTGGTTCTATGACATATCTCTAACAGATTTAAGGGTTTGAAGAGTCCCAGATGTGCCGTTTCTTACCATTGACGTTGGAGTGACATATAAGGAATTGATTCACCAGTTTAACCTTTAGCAGCATCTATAACTTCAAACAACTGTATGAGGTATTTATCAATGAGTTCAAAGGGGCAATTGTTAGCCTTAAAACCCTTAATTCGTTACTACTTATAAAGTAAGAAGAAAGAGTAAGTCTCAAAAGCTTTGTTAAGAGATGCCATGATGAAATAATGAAGTTAAGGGGTTTATCATCACTCTCTAGTTTTAGAAGATCTTAAGAAAGGCTTACGGGTTGACAAAGGGTGATGTGTAGTATGGAAATCATCCGTCACTACTTACGAAATAACTCAAAGAAAATTGTTAGATGAAGTTGAGACCGAGGACCAAATTTCTCTTAAACTAAGAGAGGAAAGAATAATAGGGTCAAGTTCGTATAGCCAAGGACAAAAAAACATACACCAAGAGGAAACAAGATGACAGGAGTAATTTTTGAGACTCTAACAAAAAAAGAAGATGAACCTAAAAGCAGAACAAAACGACCAATAGAAGGGATGAATTCCCCCGCGGGGATAACACTAGCCGAGAAGGGATGATATGAAAAGGATAACCTATGCCTAAGAAGATAGAGTCTTCACTTCCCTAAATGCTCTGCTCTCATAGATCTTACAGGAACCATATTGATGGAACCTCGCCCTATAAAAACTAAAAGGGCGAGAAAGAACTATTTTAGATACTCAATCCCAAACACCGCCTCGAATATTCATGTTATGAATGTGAGAGCTGAGAAAAAATAAAAGATCACCTTAGTACCGATTATGTTCACGGATGAAAATGAAGCAAGGGTACATTACTCGTACAATGACGCTTTGGTAATAACATTGGTGGTAGGAATGACTCAAGTCAGCTGAGTTTTAGTAGACACAGGAAATTTGACTGAGATTATCTTTAAGGACACTTTAGATTCCCTAGGAATTGAGAACCTAAGATTGAGGCCCGCATAAACTGCTTTTCATGGCTTTGGCCAATCATATGTCTATCGATTATGGGTAGTACAACTGCCTATCACCTTGGGAGAGAAGCCATATTAGAAGACCACCATGGTTGAGTTTCAAGTAGTTGACCTCAGAATGCCTTACATAATAATTCTTAAAAGACCCTTCCTTTGGACTACAAAGGTAGCAGAAAGAGTTCATTACCTAAAGCTGAAATTTAGAGCAGAAGAAGGGATCAGTTTCATCAAAAAAAGCCAAAGGAAAGCTCGATTATGTTTCACAGCCTCTTTAAAAAGCTCATATGGGATATCAAAGCTCATATGAAATTACAATCATAAGTAATTTAAGTAATTTTCATATCTAATTGTAATTTCATCATCATCATAATCACTATTCTTCACATCATATTCATTTAAAAGCTTATTGTCTACTATAGGGAGATCATTTTCAACACTAGCCTTCAAAACATCATCATTTTCTAAATCAGTCGGAAAACCAAAATTAGCATGTTGTACTTCACAGCTCTATAAACAAATAAATTTTTGGCCCAACCACATTAGCTTGGGAAATTTTAAAAAATTTAGTCTCGTATTCAACATGGATACCAACATCTGTTTCTACATTATTCTTGGCATATTCGTTAACATCGATATCATTCTCCTTGTTTTGGAAATTATCTTCATCAAACATTTTCATAATTTAGTTTTAAAAATTGTTATCTTATTAATACTTAATATATTGCATGAAATCAGTAACAATTAATAACATAAGGTCAATAACAAATCATTAACATATTTATTGAACTTGAAATCAGTAACAAATCAATAACATAAGTATCTACCAAGGAACATGAATCACTAACAAATTAGGAGCATGAAATATCTTCATATATTTAGATGGATCATGCATTAGTTTACAACATAAAATAGAGGATTTATTTCTTCTATTACTATAAAGATAAAGATGTTAGAAGAACTTAGATGGATCATTCATTATTTTATTTAGAATGAGCATCACGTGAAATGCTATAATAACCAGCATGCATGTTCATCCACAATAATAGATCTAGTCACAATTGCTTAATGAACAAGAAAGCAAACCAAGTAACTAATTCCATTATTAATGACAATACATTTTATATTCTAATAGAGAGATAAGTTTAAAGAGAGCTCTTATAGACAGAGATATCATACTAAGAAAATCATTAAAGAAAGCGGATGCACAACACTTCATATGTAAGAGGTCTTAATTTCAATGTGCCAAGAAAGTAAAAACCTTGATCATTGAAACCCGTAAATCCAAATAAATTAATTACACTCAATTGTTAGAAGATAGAGAAAAAGAAAATATTAGACAAAAAGTTAGATTCCTTAAAAAAGCTACACTACTTTTAACTCAGTATCAAAACTTATTATAAATCACACAATATTAAAAGTCCAAAATAAATCAGGAAAAAGAATTATTTTGCCAGATTCTCGATAATTAAAAGGGAAGACAAGAATATTTGGAATCTCTCAATTACATTTTTAGTTGTCTTAAAAACTAAATAGAGTATAACTCAAATAATTCTTGATTTATTTTGCTAGGTATCTAAATAGTAGAGATTTGAGCTAAAATCATTAAAAGTAAATTAATAAAAACCATTTCCTAAAAATATTTTCAACCTCACCAAAAAAACCATCCAAAACCCAAAAACAGAGTAGTAACTTTTGGCAAATCTTCATCTCAATCTCTCTAAGAAACAATTTTTTTTTTTTTTGTAAATCCAAGACAATCAGACAATCTAACAAGCTAAGAAAAAAGAAAACCAAACACGCAAAATCTTCTATCTAAATATGTCTCTTAATAAAAATTATTTCCTCAAAGAATACAAAATTAGGAGAACAAATAAGTAAAATATGTTATGTTGATTAGGTGAAAGGATGACAATTAGAGTTTATGCCATTCAAACATGAAATTTTAATTAATTTTTACAAAATTTACTTAAAATACATTAAATTAAGCTAACAATTAGCTTAAAGACGAAGAGATTAACCTTAAAAATACAAAGTTTCTAAGAAATGAAACCCAAATATTGCTTCCTTGCCTTGGCCGAAATTCTAGAAAGAGAGGGAGATGAAAGCTTTTTGATGTTTTTTATAATTATCAAAAATCATCCCAAAAATTGGAAAATGCAATATATATATATATATATTTCTCATTTATTAAAGTACCACTAGTCTTTTAGTCAAAGACAAATGAGTCACAAAGCTTGTCCAACAAGCTTCTCAATAATAAATATAAAATATCACTTAGGCCTTCATATTTTAGTAAAATTATAAATTGACCTCAAATCAAACTTATTTTGACCAAATTTATTTTAATTCCATTTATAATTCTAAATATTAATGGAATATTCTAAGTTACTTTAACTCAAATTCTAGTCATTAAACATAGCTCTCAAATTGTTAAACTATTTAACGAGTATATCGTTTTCATTTTTCGGCAAAATATCATCTTCGAGAGAGCTAGCTCTCATGTGGATAATATTTAATCTCTTTTATAGTAATGAAGAACATAAGTTATTGGTTGTGACATATTGGATTCACTGTGGAGTTAGCTATGAGCTGAAATCAATCTTATCGAGTTTGTTTCAAACAATTTGGATGCTTAACGGCCATGGTTAATGTCTAGTAACATGTCATAGTTCTTAAAATGCAATGAAAAAAACTCTTTATCGAACCTTTTATGATTAATTATACATTTTGTGTGGATAATTTCCTTCCGTTCATCTAATCCTAACTAATTTAAGGCTCATAGATGTCAAAACCCTAAATTTAGTCATATGCGAATAATCAGTCAATACGTGTTGAACTTGTCACTACGAACTCTTCGTATGACATTCATAATTTGGCCAAAGACTTTATTTTCAGACGTTTACTAATATCTGTCTAGGAACTCGAATTTGGACCGAGTCAACGAAACTTCAAAATCTTTTGTATCGAGTCAACGAATTCCATCTGATAATTATTTGCATCTCGATATAAACAACACATGACCAAACCTGCTTGTGTGTACAAGACATGATTAGTCTCGCATTTATACACCATATGAACCATATTCATTTATACTGATCAACAATTATGATATCTCAAGTCTAAGGAGTAGCTAATACACTAGTATAATTATATGATGAATTATTGACAACATACTTCCATGTGATTCATTATAGTTTTGGTCACGGTCGAAAAACTGTTCTCTAACTGTTAATCTACATTAATGTCCTAATGACATGACTATTATATCACCCACACTAATATCATCTCATGATATTCACCGGAGACATTCAGTGTGCCTACTGCGCGATATCGATGCTTATTTGATATTGCATATGTAAGGAACTATTTAGATAATATAATTATCTTGGACAATTCATATGCATATTCTATCATTAGTCCGTATAGATAAAAGAAGCAGCTTACAAACATGAATTGAAACAATTCTTTTTATTAATAAATATGTACAGTACATATTACAATAGTAACTCAATACAATATGCCCAAAACTGACAACATGAATGGTTTTAGAGCATACAACAGTAACAAACTCCTACTAACAATAAAGTCATTCATTGTAATATCTAATACTCGTTTTCTTAATATACTGATCTAGTTGCTTTAGTGTCATCGCTTCAGTGAGAGGGTCAGTGTGTTATCTGCTGAAAATGTCTTCTCAATCAAAATCTCTCCAATACCAACAAGATCTCTTAAAATGTGATATTTATGTCGAATATGTTTTGATTTCTAATGTGCTCTTGGTTCCTTAGTGTCACACACCAATAAATCGATGTCGTGATGGCATAAAGGTAGGAATATCCCACCCTATAAACCTCAGAAAAATTTTAACGTGTAACCCTGTAATGTAGATAAATATAATCATATGCATCATTTCATAAACATATACTATGTGCTCTAAGCCCATCAACACCATGCTAGACATATATCATAATACTCATATATAGAACAATATATGCACAGAAATGTACAAAAGACACCTATAATGTGTATACATAATTGGGCGTTGTGCCCAATTTATAAAATAAACAAAAACATTAACCTTTAGGTGACTGCATGGAGAATCTGGAATCTCAATACTCTTCACGAATATCTCATAAAATCATCACCAAGAAGGAAATTCTACAATCACTAGAAATTGTGGTAGTGTGAATTTTGGGAAAAAATCAGTGAGTGGATACTGAAATGAAAATTTTAAGTAAACTCGGTTTTAACATAAAATATGTTTACAGTTAAAATCAATTTCAGATAGAATTCATACTAACAGGACATCCACTGCATATTATAATAATTTCCTAAATTATTATTTTAAATAGTCAAATGAAAGTAGAATAATATGCAATGATGTGTACAGATTTTGGGTCAGAAATCATACCGCCCTTTACCCCCTACTTCTCACATGTACCGGTACCTCTACATAACACAAATCAAAATGTGCTTTCAAAGCACATAAACTTCCCCGCTTATGTCTCTCGGCTAGATTAAGTAAAATTGAAATAATGGCTAGCATATTATCAGAAATACAAAAATAAAAAATAAAACACAATGGCCGCCTTCTAGCTTCAAAATCAATATCTCAACAATTCATCCACAACAATATAATAAAACTCAAAGTAAGTCTAATTTTTTATATAAAGAAGAATGTAAATCAATTTATAAATAAACTATTTCTTGTTTCGTAAAACATTAAGTTTTATAAAACAGTTTTAAAGAAATAAAAAGCATGTAAAAATCCACTTACAAGTGTCGCCAAAAACAGAACAGAAATCGGATCACTATGAACTGGGTGGCCGCTCCCTCGGTGTATCTGTTACATATTTATATTAATTATTAACGTAATAATTAAAGCACATACTTAAAGTTTAATTACTACATTGATGTATAACAAGTTTACCCATCCTTTTTTGAATTATATATTTTTTTACAATTCAAAATCTAACTATTAATAATCGAAGTGTCGATTATACTTAATTCACTATTATTAACCAATTTTGCATGATAATACATTATTTTGAAATCTAAATCAAGTGCAATATTATTCACTATTTATATCTTTCGATAAAATTTAATTCCACCTAATCTTACAGCTAACTAGTTTAGTTCTAACCTAAACAAGTATAATCGACAAAATTGTCCGTGATGAACAATAATTTCGTCGTGAACTGTGATTTCTGTCATAAATAGTAATATTTGTAAAATTCAAAAATACAATAACAATGATGCTAGGAACCATACCGAGGAGTCAATTTAGTCCTAAGACGTCCGATTTATGAGTGATTTTGAAAATTTCTAAATTGAGTAATTTGAAGGAAATTAAAAAAAATTAAAAAACTAAAGAGAAAGAAAGGTACAGGATGAAGAAGAAAATGCCTAGATAATGTTTCTATCCAGCTTTAATTTCAATTAAAATGTGCAAAAATTACTCATTTGCCCCTAAAAAATTAAAAAGAACTTAAATAGAAAAAGGGTAAATATGTCATTTGAAATTTTTATATACATATACTATGTTCTAGGCGTTGATTCTCCCTCATCCGACCTTAAATTTAACTCAAATTTGATTCATATTGATTCTTATCGAGTCCTCTTTCAGTAAAAAAAAAATCGTTTATTAATCGGGTTTTTCAATCAACACCAATTTTCATTTGAAAATCGGTTGCGCAGATAAAGCTTTAAAGAAAATTTTTCTAAACTTAACATATTATTATCAAATTACTTCCAATAGCTAAGTAGACATTAATACATAGTTATTTACTTTATTTTCAATACTCGACATAAATTTATAAAATAACAAAATTACCCCTAGTGTATAAAATAACTAAAATACCCTTGGTTTAAATTTTAGAGTATTACATTCTCTCCCCTTAAAAAAAATTCATCTTCAAATTTAAAAATTTCAAGTAGGGTTCAGAAATATTTACCTTCATCTACGAATAAGTGAGAAAATTTCTTCCTTATGACATCTTCTAATTCTCAAATCGTCTCACTACCCTTGTAATGCTGCTAAATGACTTTTAGCAAAGGAATCTATTTCTATCGAAGTTTTCTCACCTTTCTATCTGCTATAGTCATGGATTGCTTTTGATATGGCAAGTTTCGATCTAACTCTACTGTTTGAGGTTCAAGGACGTGCAACTCACCATAGAAATATTTCCTTAACATGGATACATAGAAGATAGGATGTATCTTATCCATAATAGGCAGAAGTGCTAACTCATATGCCCTACTCTTAACTTGTCGAAGAATTTAGAGGGTCCAATATATCTCAGGCTCAATTTGCTCTTCTTGCCAAATCGCATAACTTTTTTAAAATGAGAAATCTTCAAAAACACATAGTACCCCTCAAAATCAATCACACATGCTCGTGACATGTTCTCCAGAGTCTAGATTGTCCTCTCCGATTGTCTATCTATCTAAAGATGAAATGCAATACTGAAATAGAGTTGAGTGCCTAAAGCTCTTTGGAACGATTGCCAGAACTTTGATGTAAATTGAAAACCTCAATATGAAATGATAATAATAAGTATATCATGTAAAGAAACTATATGATCCAGATAAATCTAGGTATACTAAGAAGCAGTATAAGTGGTCTTAATTGGAAGAAAATTGGTTGACTTCGTTAATTTGTCCACGATGACCCATATAGAATCATATTCTTTAGATGTGCGAGGAAGACATACAATGAAATCTATGGTCACTTTATCCCACTTCCATTTGGGTACTTCCAAACTCTGAAGTGTACTAGACAGTTTCTAATGTTTCGTTTTTACCTTTTGACAGGTCAAACACTTGGCCACTAATTTGACATTATCTCTCTTCATCCCCTCCCACTAGTAAATCTCTCCCATATCATGATACATATTTGTTCCTCCTAGATGCATTATATAGGAGGAAGTATGATTTATCTCCAAAAGTCAGTTCTTGAGTTCTTACACTAGTGGCACTACCATCCTATCTCGGTATCTCAAGATGTCATAATCATCTACTTTAAAGTCATTACCTTTACCTTGCTTGATGCACCATTTCTTTTAATTTATTTATGGGGCCAAAATCTGAGCTTCCTTAATTTCCTCCACTAAGTCAAATCTCAGTATTCTTTCTCGAATAACACAACCCAAATCACAACTCATGGGTTCATGATAATTCACTACATCTATAACATTCACATTAATTTTACTATGTCTTTCTTAACGAGTATAACACAACCACAATTCATAAATTTCATTAACCCCAAGCATCATCAACATATTCAAAACAAAATAGTTTCAATAATCCCAAATAGTCATAATTTATATAAAGTAATACATCTAGCATATTTAACAAATTTAATTGAGGCTTCATGCACCTGTATTTCAAATACTAGGTTCAAGTAGTGATCTCATTTTACATCTTAAATTAACAAAATAAATTATTTATAACCAATCCACATACAAACCTTCGGATTCTTCCTCACATGGCACAATCTAAATTATAATTCATATCTTTACAGTATCTCAACACGTCATTGATATTTTCGATAACCATTTCTATGTTCATCGTAATCACAACTTCATCAAGCAATGTCCAATGTAATCCTAAAAACTTAATCAAATCATTCATCACTTATATTTCATCATTAAGCTTAGATAATTATTTGAGAAATATAATAATCCATTCACATGTTATAAGTCAATTCTCAATCTGTGAATTTGTAATATTTCATATACCCTCAATAACACTGAAAACCGTCTTAATAACCATAAAATTCATAAAATTTAATAGGTCATAACCAAAGTTAAGTTAGAGAACTTAGTCAGGATTCCAATACATGTAATTTAAGTCTTTATTTAGCAATCCTCGGAGAAACAGTTATCCACTCCCCTAAAAACCTCAAGGATTCATAGTAGGTTACATGTTATAGTCACATAAATATTACATGTATATCAAATATATCATACACATATACCTACCTTACCGACTCATTTTCATATCACGATTATCTCAATTTATAAGCAAATCAGGTAAACAATTTTTTTTTATATCCCAAGGCTATTTCCATAATTTTAAACACACTAATATTTCTATAAATTGACCCATAAAGTAAGGCATTAAACATTCCCAATTATTTTCACCCAAACTCGACCTATCGAAAATCGCAACTTGTTCGATTCTCGCCAAGATTTAGACTCAATTCAACACATATGTATCTCAGTGCTCTTATCAGTTCTAAAGGGGTTTCTTAAGATTAAGTAATATAAGTCTAAAATCTTTGTAAGACATGGTTAGTTCACTTACTTAACAAATCAACCTCAATATCTCTTTCTTCCCTTATTATGGCCCAAACCACCACTTGTAATCTCATAATATTAACATGTCCTCGATATTGCCAAAATAATTCCACAACCACAAGGGTCATAAGTTTGCATATAACCATAACTAAAGCAATTTAGAAAATTTGATTAAGTCTTTTTTTATTTTGTTTTTTGTACTCATGTAATTCCAACATGAATTTTTTTGTAAAATAATTTTCTGAAAAATAATTGTTCACTCACGATCAACAAAATAATCTCGAATAAAGGTTAAGTACCCAGTACATCCCTTACTCAATAGTCTATCCACATCGATTGTCAAGATCAAGTTATCAGGGACTTCACTCCTATTATCTTGGAATTTAAAAACTGGATCATTTAGAATAGAAAAAGTGACGGTTTTCTTCTTACAATCCATTGTCACATGATATATGGATAACCAGTCCATATCTAAAATCACATTGAAATCTAAAATCTTTAGTAGGATTAGATTAATAGGATATACATGCTCACCAACAAAAATGACACAAGATTTTATAACCTTAGAAGCTAATATTACGTTTCCTATGGTAGTAGACACAGTTAAAGGTGAATCTAGGGTTTTAATCTCTTTGCTCAAACAATAAGTAAAATATGGAGAAATAAAAGAATGAGTTGCCTCCAGGTTGAACAGAATTTTAGCTTCAATAGCTCAATAAAAAGAATACCTGTCACAATCGTATTTAATGTTTGAGCATCCTGAGGAGTCAATGCAAACACTCTTGCCTGGCCTCTACCAGTAGATGATTGGCCTCTGCCAACTAATTGTTGTTCTCTCTCACGAGTCGTCAATTAAATCGTAATCTATGAATTCACCTTATTCCAACACATGATCGGTATCCTGGACAACATTTTTACTATTCGTAATAATCATAAATTTATAGAGCAGTAAGCACAAAATCAAATCCTAACTCATAGGTTAACATTAACCTAATCTTTTTGACATTTTCGAAAATAATTTCTAATAACAATTATCGAATTTAATAAACCTACGTTTGAATCTAGTAAGAAACATAATTCTATCTTTATCCCATATATTTCAATATTAACTTCCAGTAACAACTTTATATTAATATTTTAATATAATAGAATAAAGCATTATATACTACCATTACACTATTTTAATATTCATTCTCAGATATCACAACTCAAAATCGTAATTTCTAGACTCAACGTATATCAATACCTCCACAACACTTTTAAGTATATATATATATATATATATATTTCCATAATCTCTGTTTACGACTCTAAACTCAAAAGAAATTCGTAAATCACTACAATTTGTCCTCAATCATAGTCATTATATCAAAACTCAAATTTCACATATTCACAAGTCCTGCATACAATACATTTTAGCCATAACATACTCATCTTTTTCGAAACCCATAATTTGGCAATTTCACAATTCACACTTTTTGATATATCAACCGGTTTAAACTAATTCTTAAAGAAAAAGTCAACTTCCGACTCATATTTAAAGCAAATTTGACATCATATTATTGAAAATATAAATCCATACAATTTCGCAAAATAACTAAATTAATGCAACTTTTATCCACAATCATGGTCCATAATACCAAATTCAAAATTTTATAAAATCACATCTCATCCAAAGCATATCTATCCTTCCAACTCATATTTTGACTATTCACCATTCAACACATTTGGTATATTCAAAACTCAACTTGAATCACAAATATTTATAGTTTGAACATTAAATTAAAGTTATAATATAGTAAAGCAAAACATCCACTCTCTCTCATTTAGCATTTCAGGCTCTTGGATTCTTGCTCTACTTCAACCTGTACCTCTTCCTCTGCCTACTTGACCCTGAACCCCAGCAGGTGGCACTAGAGGCCTAGTTAAATGCTGATTTGAAAAAGAAATCCTTTGGTCTCTATCAAAGGAATTTTGATTTTGAGAAAACCTAATTTAGCTGCTAAGATACATAAATACAGTTCAGATGGATTACAGTTTATCCTATAACATCTACAGAAAGAAGATGCATTGGATTATCCAAATACTCAAAAAGGCAACATCCCACGCGGAAGTATCCCGGACATACTACACATGCGAGGCATTACACTCTACTTACAGTCACCGACCCCTAGACCATGCTCTGATACCACTTTGTCACACACCGGTAAATCGGTGTCATGATGGCATAGATGTAGGGATATCCCACCACCATAAGCCTCAGAAAAATCTGAACATGTAACCCTATAATGTAAATAAATACAATCATATGCATGATTTCATAAATATATACTAGGGGCTCTATACCCATCAACACCATGCCAGACATATACCACGATACTTATATACAGAACAATATATGCATAGCAATATACAAAAGACACCTATAATGTATATATATAATTGGGCTTTGTGTTCAATTTACAAAAAAAAAACAAAAAGATTATCCCCTAGGTAATTGCTTGGAAAATCTGGAATCTTAATACTCTTTACGAATATCTCCTAAAATCCTCACCAAGAAAGAAATCCTACAATCACTAGAAATTATAGTAGGGTGAGTTTTGAGGAAAACTCAATAAGTGGATACTGAAATAAAAATTTTAAGTAAATTCAGTTTTGACATAAAATATGTTCAAAGTTAAAATCAATTTCAGATAGAAATCATACTAATAAAATATTACTACATATTATAATAATTTCCTGAATTATTATTTCAAATAGTCAAATGAAAATAGAATAATATGCTCGGATGTGTACAGATTTCGGGTCAGATATCAAACCACCATTCGCCCCTTACTTCTCACATGTAACGGTACTTCCACAGAACATAAATTAGAATGTGCTTTCAAAGCACATAAACTTCCCCTCTTATGTCTCTCGGCTAAGTAAAAATTGAAATAACGGCTAGCATATTATCAGAAATACAAAAATAAAAAATAAAACACAATTGCCTTCTCCTGGCCTCAAAATCAATATCTCAACAACTCCACTACAACAATATATATAAAGTTCAAAGTAAGTCTAATTTTCTATATAAAGCAGAATGTAAATCAATTTATAAATAAATTATTCCTTGTTTTGTAAAACATTAAGTTTTATAAAACAGTTGTAAATAAATAAAAAGCATGTAAAAATTCACTCACAAGTGTCGCCAAAAACATAACAGAAATCGGATCACTATGAACTGGGTGGACGCTCCCTTACATATTTATAACATATTTATACTAATTATTAACGTAATAATTGAATTACACATACTTATAGTTTAATTACAACATTAATATACAACAAGTTTACCCCCCTTTCCTCTCTTTATGAATTCTATTTTATTTTGTAATCCGAAATCTAACGATTAATAATTGAGATGTCGATTATATTTAATTCACTATTATTAACCAATTTTGCATAATAATATATTATTTTGAAATTTAAATCAAGTGCAATACTATTGTCACTATTTATATCTTCCGATAAAATTTAATTCCACCTAATCTAACAGGTAATTGGTTTAGTTTTAACCTAAATAAGTATAATCGATAAAATTGTCCGTGATGAACAGTAATTTCGTTGTAAACAATGATTTCTGTCATGAATAGTAATTTTGTAAAATGCAAAAATACGATAACAACGATGCTTGAAGTCATACCAAGTGATCAATTTAACCCTAGGATGTTCGATTTGCGAGTAATTTTGAAAATCCAAAATTATGAATAGTAATACTATTCTCCTTCCAACTTAATCGTCGACCAAATCACTCAAATGAAGTTCTTAAAATGTGCCTGTGTCATGTACATGTGATTAGTAATAAGAAACAGAACTTTAATCTGTTGGAAATTGAATAATTTGAAGGAAATTGAAAAAAAAATTTAAAAAACTAAAGAGAAAGAAAGGTTCAAGATGAAGAAAAATAGTGTCCAGGTAATGTTTCTGCCCAGCTTTAATTTCAATTAAAATGTGCAAAAATTACTCATTTTTCCTTGAAAAATTAAAAACAACTTAAAAGAAAAAAATGATAAATATGTTATTTGAAATCATTTATTAATCAGATTTTTCAATCAACGCCAATTTTTGTTTGAAGGTCGGCTGTGCGAATAGAGCTTTAAAGAAAATTTTTTTAAACTTAACATATTGTTATCAAATTACTCCCAATAGCTAATTAAATATTAATACATAGTTATTTACTTTGTTTTTAATACCTGACATAAATTTATAAAATGATAAAATTGCCCTAGTATGTAAAATAACTAAAATGTTTGGAATTTTTTCAACTAACAACACCTCCATTATACAAAAAGATGAAACCAAATGTAGACTTTCTATCATCCATATCTGACTGGAAATTAGAATTTAAGTACCTATGACTCAATTCTTGAGATCTATAACTCAGAATCAAATCCTTAGTTCTTCTCAAATACTTAAAGATTGTTTTTACTACTGACCAGTGTTTCTCCACGGGATTCGCCTGATACTTACTAGTAACACTTACTGCATAGGCTATATCAGGTCTAGTATATAACATAACGTACATCAAGCTGCCAATAGTTGATGCATATAGGACGTTATACATCCGTTACTACTCTTCATCAATGTTCCGACCTATATCTTTAGAAAGATAAAGACCGTGATTGAAGAGCAAGAGACCTCTCTTAGAGTTCTCAATGTTGAACCTCTTCAGCATCTTTTCAATGTCTAACTTTTAGGATAATCTAATTATCCTCTTCGATCTATCTCTATAGATTCGAATCCCGAGAATCTAAGTTGTATCACCCAAATCTTTCATAAATAAAGTTTTGGATAACTAGAGTTTAACCTCTACCATCATGCTTACGTCATTACCCATCAATAATATGTCATCCACATACAGTATTAGGAACGTGATCGCATGATCTTTAACCCACTTATATATATATATAACTCATTCAGATTTTTTATGAAAGCAAACGATTTGACTATCTTATCAAACCAGATATTCCAACTCCTTGAAGTTTGCTTCAATTCATAAATGGATCAATGTAACTTGTATACTTTATGTAATTCAAAAGATGATACTAAACTGACAGGTTGTTTCATAAAAAGGTTTTCCTCAATGTAACCATTGAGAAATGCAATATTTATATCCATCTGTCAAATCTCATAGTCATAGTATGTTGTTATGGCTAGCATAATCCTGATGGACTTTATCATAGCTACAAGCGAAAAGGTTAACTCATAATCCAACCCTTGTTTCTGAGTATACCCTTTTACGACAAGCTGTGCCTTATAGGTCTCAACCTTTCCATCTTTACCAATCTTCCTCTTGAAAATCCATTTATTGTCAATAGGATATATTTCTTCTAATAGATCAAAAAGGGTCCAGACTTAGTTTATATGCATAGAATCCATTTCAAATTTCATTGCTTCTAACCATCTTCCTGAATTTTTATCCAAGATTGCCTCTTCGTAGGTTCTTAGATCATCTCAATGATCCATTGCTCCCACTAAGTAAGATTCGAGATCTTGCTCATTGAGAAATCCATATCTCTCTAGGAGTCTTAGAACCCTAGAAGATTTACAAGTTGGAATTGAATTAACTAGGACAGAAGTCTGCTAACTGGACTCTCCAGTATCAGCATGGTCAGATCGAGGCAGACTCTTCTTTTAACTCAATTTCTCTACCTGTACCTTCTTCTTCAAGAAACTCTTTCCCTAAAAAATGTGCATTCCTACTAATCAAAATTCTTTAATCAGATGGAAAGTAGAATTGATATCCTAAACTATCTTTAGGATATCTAATGAACCGACCCATCTCTGATTTGGAATTAAGTTTATCAGATTTGACCAAATTGACATATGCAGGACAACCACAGACTCTCATATAATTGAGACTGAGTTTCTTACCACTTCATATCTTATATAGGGTATTTTTGATTGACTTGGAATGAACTTTATTGAGAATGTGCGTAGCGGTTTATGGAGCATATCCCCATAAATACAATGGTAAGTTTGTAAAACTAATCATCGATTGCACTATATCTAATAGGGTACGATTCCTTTTTTCTGATACACCATTAAGCTGAGGTGTATAAGGAGGAGTCAACTATGAGAAAATCCCATTATCTTTCAAGACTCTTGAAGCTTAATACTTAAGTACTCACCTTCACGATCTGATTGCAGAACCTTAATACTTTTTTCCTTTTGGTTTTCCACTTCATTCTTAAATTCTGTAAACTTTTCAAAGGATTTAGATTTGTATTTAATTAAATACAAATACTCATACCGTGACATATCATCGATAAAGGAAATAAAGTATTCAAAACCTCATCTGGCCAATGTATTGAATGGTCTACATACATCTATATGTACAAGGACCAATAGTTCTTTTGATCCCTCATCTTTATTCTTACAGGGTAATTTGGTTATTTTTTTTCTCAAAGACATGACTTACACGTCGAAGTGGGTTCAGAACCCAATAAGATTAATATCCCACTAGCTTTTAACTAAGTAAGCCTCTTATCCCCGACATGGCATGATCTATGATGCCACAGATATTTAAGATTCGTTTCAATTCTAATTATTTTATTAGTAATGGAAGAAATTGAATAACTATTACTCAACTGAATGACATAAAAATCATTTGTATTAATTGCTTTCCTAATAAATATATTTCTAAAATATAATATACATTTATTTCCATTAAACTGTACAGAATAACCATTATTATATAGTATAGATACAGAAATAATATTTTGTACATCCGAAGCAAAATACAAAACTCTATCTAACTTCAAAATGTGTCTTAACACGAGTCTTAACTCACACATCCCAAAGGTCTCCTCAGCAACTATTGCTCCATTAGCCATCCGCAAGATGATCTCATTACTTGAGATAGCAAAAATATTCTTCATCACCTGCAAAGACACACAGAAGTGAGATGTAGCAGCAGAATCAATAACCCATGAATGAATATCAGAATTAACACTTAATTCATATTCAATCATATTACTGCTATATATATCTTTTTTAGCCTTTTTGAGACTATCAAGGTATTTAGGACAGTTTCTCTTCCAATGTCCTTCTACCCCGCAATGAAAACATTTTTCCTTGGGCTTTAACTTGATTTTAGACTGTTTAGGAGACAAAGCCTTCTTGTCTTTCTTTTTCTTAGATCCAGCTTTTGGACCTTGATATAAGTGTTGTGGCTGTTTACCAGTTCTACTGGTAGTGGCCATATAGACATTCTTATGTCCCTTACCCTTATTATTTTGTTTATAATATTCTTAAAGCTCATTAGGCAACTTGGGAAGAGTATGCTCTATTCTGTTAAAAGATTATAATTCATAATAAAACTTTTAAAATTGGGCGAGAGTAATTGGAGAATCAAATTCACCTTTAGACGATGAGGCATCCATATGTCCCAAGCGTCTAACTGCCCAATAATGTTAATCATCTTAATGACGAGGTCATCAGGCGGGACTCCCTCCCTGAGCTTCATATTAAATAAGGTATTACATAGCTTATATTCGACGATATAAGAATTTTTCTCATACAACTCTTGTAGGGATTTAAGTATCTCATACGATGATTGCATATTTTCATGTCGAGTCTGTAGCTCTCGATTCATGGAAGCTAACATATAGAGTCTCACTCTACGATTATCAGCCTGCCATTTATTAAAAGCTTCCTTCTCCTCCAAGGGAGCATCCACCTCCAATGACACAGGCATCTCTACCTCCAAAACATAACCCAAGTTCTCAAACTCAAGAACTATTTTCAAGTTTCTTAACCAATCCTTTAAGTTATAACTGGTATGCATGTTATTGTCTAAAATCTTATAAAACACATTTGTAGACAACATTTTAATGATCACAGAGAGAAGACTGAAAAGACACAAGAAAACAGTTTATAGTGTATTGAATTACAAAAAAATGAATTCAACAATTGAAAATATTATAAAATTATATTCTAATCACATTAGCTCCCATTATCTTATTTAATTTCTACACTCCTAAAATAGGATTCAAACATTTCATTGGATTTTTAAGAAAATTAGTAAGGAATCAAATTCTCATTAATAATTAATTAACTTCACATAATAGAAATCTAAGTTAATTAAATTTAATGAATAAAGAACTTTTCTTTTCTGTATCATATACATGACTTGATTTATCCTTTTGCCCTAATTTCAAATACCTCACATAATAAAAATTTTGATATCCTACACTAGTCATATTCAAACCACTATACCATCCCAAATAATATTCTTATCCCAACCTCACATAATAAAATCTTGGTCGAGATTCGAATATTACCAAGAACTAAATAACTCAATTCAATTATACAAATCTCATACCTCTCACATAATAGAATTCTTGGAGTATAAAATTTATATAAAAGAATTATTAGTTGTCCTACAATGGGAGGCAAAAATAATATGATACTTTTTAAGGAGTTATTAATCAAGTACTCATATTATTCACATAAGATGTGAATATTCTCTCATATTAAACAGTTTCATAAAACTATCTTTTAAGGTCAAAGTCTAACATCAGTAATCATTCATCTCATGAACAATTTCTACTCTTTATACATATATATATATATATATATATTTGTATACATATGCATAACAGGTGTTATTATAGTTTTTAGCCTTAATGTTATTTTTCACATTTGCTTGTTATACAAGTAAAATATGCTTAATTGATTTGCATTACTTGTCACACGAACATGTAAATTACTATTCCAAACATTTCACTATTTACATAAACAGTAATACTATTCACATAAACAGTAAACTATGTGAACAGTAATATTATTCAGGTGCTCGGTCAAAATTATTTATCGAACAATGAATTTCAATATTTATGTTATTTGAATTATTCGTCACATGAATAATCATTTTAATGATTGAAAATTAATTTATTAGAAATAATTTTGATAAATTGTCAAACAATTAATCCAGTTTGGGTTTTTTCAATTAATAATTGATCGGATTACTTTGTTTGGTCTAGATTATTTGTCATACTAATAATCTTGTTGCTTGTACCATTTGTTTAATTTGTCTAACAAATCAAACATTTAACTTAGGCTAACTAGAGTTTTCTAACCCTAATAATGTCTCTAATGTTTCCTAAAACATTAAAATTAAATTTTGGCAATTTCTAACAAAAGAAATATCATATAAAAACATAAAGTAACCTAAGATTAATCACATTAACCATCGTCCAATCATATTTTACCAAAGGAATATTAGCATGTCAATAAGGTATGAATAAAAACATTATAAACATATTTAAAAACTTAATCATTACAAAAGATTTTGATACAAGGCCAATCAAAATTAGCTAACCTATATTAATACATTTAATGTTAAAAATTGACATTATCCATCTATAATTAAATAACAATAATATATTATACATAATGATGATAACATGTATCATATACAATATATTACCATTCATGCATTATCCAATATACATATATACATATTATCACATAATATATATATATATATACCATAAACTAATTAATCAAATTAATTAGTTATTAATTATAGATTTGAACATTTATTAATCACAATAACAAGTTCATTAGCCTAATTAATAATCTATAAAGTGAATTATACAATTACAACCAACCTAATGAAATTAATTATCATATAATCAACAATCATTACACATAATGCATATTTAACAATTAAACATAATATTGTGAAACAAAATGCAACATTTGTTATTTTAAATGAATATGGCCAAACATCCTAGCAACCAAAACATGATAATTACAACACAATTAACCATTAATTATTTCCATTTATGATCATTAACCAATATGAACAATCAAATATGCACTAATTATCAAAATTGCAACATATACAATTAGAATTCAATATGGCCAATTTTAATTAGGGTTCCATAATATCATTAACATTATTTCATCTCATTAAACAACATTAAATCATGATGTTAAGACATAAAATTACATGAAAACAACAATCAATGATCAACCATCAACATTGCCTAATGCATCCATGCAATAAACATGTTCCATAATCATTTCATCATATGAAATCATACTTCCATGGCTCCAAAATCATCATATGACTTCTTTATCATATTAGCACATCAAGATGATAAGCTATTCATCATCTTCTCCATTGAAACCAAGTAAGAACAATAATTGCTCCATAAACCCTAACTTTCTAAATTCAAACCCAAATCCAAATCTTTCAATTTCAACCATCAACTAAGCATATAATCAACATATAAAGATGCTCTAATACCATTTGTTATGTTGATTAGGTGAAAGGATTAGGGTTTATGTCATTCAAACATACAATTTTCATCAATTTTCACAAAATTAACTTAAAATACATGGAATTAAGTTAACAATTAGCTTAGGGATGAAGAGATTAACCATAAAAATACAAAGCTTGCAAGAAATCAAACTCAAACGTTGCCTCCTTGCCTTGGCCAAAATTCTAGATAGAGAGAGATGAGAGCTTTTTGATATTTTTGATAATTATAAAAATCATCATAAAAATTGGAAAATGGCCCCATATATATATATATATATATATTCTCATTTATTAAAGTACCTCTGGTCTTTTAGTCAAAAACAAATAAGTTTCAAAGTTTGTCCAACAAGTTTCTCAATAGTAAATATAAAATATCACTAGGCCTTCATATTTTGGTAAAATTATAAATTAACCCTAAATTCGGTCAAATTTGTTTTGACTAAATTTATTTTAATTTTATTTATAATTCTAAATATTGATAGAATATTGTAACTTACTTTAACTCACATTCGGGTAATTAACATAGCTCTCAAATTGTTAAACTATTTAACAAGTAAATCGTTTATAGTTTTCGGCTTAATATCATCTCCGAGAGTGCTAATTCTCTTACGGATAATATTTAATCTCTTTCATAGTAAGAAAGAACATAAATTATTGATTGTGACCTCTTAGGTTCACTGTGGAGTTACGGTGAGCTGAAATCAATCCTATCGAGTTCGTTTCAAACAATTCGAATACTCAATGACTATGGTTAACGTCTAGCAACATGCCATAGTCCTTAAACTACAATGAAGAAACTCTTCGTCGAGCCTTTTATGATTAATTATACATTTCGCATGGATAATTGTCTTCCATTCATTTAATCCGAACTAAATTAGGGTTCACAGATGTCAAAACCCTAAATTTAGTCATATATGGATAATCAGTTAATACATGCTGAACTTGTCATTACGAACTCTTCGTATGACATTTATGATTTAGTCAAAGACTTTGTTTTCAGCCATTTACTAATATTCATTTGAGAACTCGAATTTGGGCCGAGTCAATAGAATCTTGAAATCCTCTATATCGAGTCAATGAATTCTATCTAACAATCATTTGCATCTCGACATAAATAACAAATGACCAAACTGGCTTGTGTGTACAAGACATGATTTGTCTCGCATTTATACACCATATGAACTATGTGCATTTATACCGATCAACAACTATGATGTCTCAGGTCTAAGGAGTAGTTAATACACTAGTATAATTATATGATAAATTATTGACAATATACTTCCGTGTGATTCATCATAACTTTGATCACGTTCGAAAAACAGTTCTCTAACTGTTAATCCACACTAATGTCCTAATGATATGATTATCATATCACTTGCACTAATATCATCTCATGTTATTCACCGGAGACATTCAGTGTACTTACAGCGCAATATCGATGACTATTCGATATTGTATATGTAGAGAACTATTTAGATAATCTAATTATCTTGGACAATTCATATGCATATTCTATTATAGTATGTATAGATAGAAAAAGCAACATACACACATGAATTGAAATAATTTTTTTTATTAATAAATATATACAGTACATATTACAATAGTAACTCAATAAAATATTCCTAAAATCAACAACATGAATGGTTTTATGGCATATAACACTAACAACATGCAGCAGAAATTACAACCATAACATCACCTCAATCTTTTCATTATTAACAAAAAAATTTATATAACCGTAGCACATAGCAAAATACTACATTTACATAACCTAAGGCATAAAATAGTAGAAATAATAAATCACATATAGTCTTAGAATGCATACATGAAAACCACATCTAGTAACATGTAGTATAAATCAAACAAAAATAATAAAAATAAAAATCACATACAACATCTGAAAAATTTCTTATACAAATAAGCCTGCACAACCACGCATACAAGAGGGAAAACCCACACATAAACAGTAATCATAAGATCCATTAAACTTGTCAAATGGGTCAATCATAAGACTTAAGGCCAAGCATTTTGAAGAAGTATTAAATGAGCTGATTCAACAAGTTGGTGAAATGGCAAACACTTGAGGGCCCAACATAAATCTAAATTAGTCTCAAGGGAACCTAGTCACTATGATTAAGGCTCTATAAGTTTCCTTTTCTGATTTAGATATCTGATTTAGTTGTTTCATTTTCTGAGTCAAATTTTTGATTTTATAGTTTTCTTTTTTTAGTCAAATTTCTAATTTAGTTATTTTTCTTTTCTGAGTTAAAAGGGAAATGTCACATGTCAAAATAGCATTAGCTCTCTATAGTCTACATTAAATTTTGGAACTCTATATAAAAGAACAAACACTTTATGTTTTTATTAGTTAAGAATAATATTAGAGTGTTATTTATGTTATTCTTTCATTATTGAAATGATTCTTAATCTTATCAAGTTTATTCTTATGGCGTTCAAAAGCAACCAGACTTATCACCTAGATTCTTAAGTTACTCTTGAGATTCTTAGTGTGGTGTCTTCAACTACCATAATTCTTGGTTCTTATCTTATTAGATAATGGGTCAAAACTCAACAAACTTGCATCCTGAAAATCTTAGGGTTTAGTACTACCTTTTGTATTGGGTTTTGTCATGTTGTTGGCAAGGTTCATATCAATTGGTATCAGAATTTTGGTTCTAAGGCAAGTTTAGATTTTCCTTTAATTATTTTATTAATTATTGTTCCTTGAATTAAAATTATGAAAATACCAAAAAACTAATGGCTAGACGACTTTTGAATTAGGGTTTCTAAGGTTTCTTTTGTTCTTAATCTAATCCAATTAGGATTTCTTTGTTTTTGGTTTAGGGTCAAATTTCTTTTGGGTCCACAAAGCTGGCCAAATTCTCCATTGCCTAGTCTTATTCGAATTTTTGTGATATTTTCTTGCTTTAGTTTGTCTTAATTTATACTCTTTATTTCTAGTTTCATAAAAAAAACGTGAATAGAAAAGAAAGAAGAGAAAGAAAAGAAAGGAAGAAAAGAAATTCAAAATTTTTTGTTGTTAACTATTCCTATAATTTCTTGTGGTGTTAATCTAGCATTCCTTACTCTTGAACCATCATTATCACTTTAATTACTTACATCAATTTTTTTAGAATTTCTTATTAAATATCGATTGTTCTTGAATACTTTCAAAAATGAAAGAAAAACGCAAAATAGCTTTCTAATATTATTCTTGACTAACAAAAAGCACAATACTTATTATTTTATATAGAGTTCTAAATTTTAACCTAGACTATAAAGAACTAATATTATTTTGACATGTAGCATTTTTCTTTTGAATTAGAAAAGGAAAACAACTAAATTTGAAAGTTGACTTAAAAAAGAAAACTACTAAATTAGAAATTTAACTAAAAAAAAAGAAACAATTAAATCAGAAATTTGACTTAGAAAAAGAATCAATTAAATCAAAAATTTGAATTAGAAAATAAAACTTCTAGAGCTTAATCATAATGACTAGGTTCCCTTGAGATTAATTTGAACTAATATATGCTGGGGCCCCACATGTTTGCCGTTTGACCAACTTGTTGAATCAATACATTTAACGTTTCTTTAAAACGCTTAACCTTAAGTCTTGTGATCAGCCTACTTGGCAAGATTAATAGATCTTATAACTACTGTCTACGTGTGAGTTCTCACTCTTGTATGCGTGTTGTGCAGGCTTGTTTGTATCAATTTCTAATAATTATATTATTTTTCTTAATTTCTACTAAATACCCAAAATAATACAACATTTATTTACCAACTCGAAAATATTAAAAAAGAAAATAAAACTTAAGATGTAATGGATAGATGAAAATCATATTTGTACCTCTTAGTCAATAATTTCATCTTATTTAGTTGACTTTCCTTCGCAATTAGCCCTAGATCTTTTTTTAGGGCTTGAGAAATTAGCAAAGAGTGTTATTGTTAACTTATCTTCTCTCTCTACATATATATGACCTAAGGCTGAAATTGGCGCAATTTTTTTCCCTCACTTCGTCCATCTTGTAGACGTAGATAAGTTACAAATCAATTGCTGAAATGATAGGATTTGACTTGGAGAAAAAATTTCAGTATAAGTTGGCTGGTTTCAAGATTTGGTTAAGAGTTTTTTGCTTCTTCGTAAAGAAAACATCGACCATCGACCAAATAGAAGAAAGTAAAGTTTTTATTTATGTTTATAAGTATAAAATGATGAAAATAATCTTTTACCGTTAGTCAACTAACGATCAAATGTAATAGTTTTATTATTGAGGGGGTACTTTGTGTTAGTTTTGATAAAATTTATATCTATGTACAATTTTGTCAAATCTCTTTGGAGGTATGTGAAAATACCCTTTATTCAAATTTTTTATAATTTATATTATTGCAATAGAATATTAAATAATTTGTATGAAAATTTTGAAGTTAAAAATCTCTAAGGCCATGGATTAATTAGGCCTAGAATCAGTATCTTTAAATAAAATTTTTTTAAAAAATATTTTCTTTAGTTTTTCATACCAACAATTAGGTCTATCTTTTTCCTCTCTTCCTACCTTTTTTTAATTAAAATTCAGTTTTTAATTTAAGATAATTAATAATCTTATAGCAATTAATTAATTAATTAATTAATTTAAACCATTTATTAATTAATTTAAACCATTAATTAATTAATTAATTAATTAAAACCATTTATTAATTAATACAATGAATGTTCATTTATAAGAGATTCACTTTTCAGACGGGTAAGAAATTCTTTTATGGAAGTTATTGTTCATGAAACCATTACTTCTATCAACAGTTATAATATGCTCGAATAATTTCAACTCTCACACTTATTTACATGTATCGAAGATTTATTAAATCATACCATCAATTTTTTAATACGTAAAAGTGTGAGAAAATTGAAGATCGACAGAATGTTAGGTATAACTTTTATTAAGCAATTTTCGATCAATGTATGATAATATTCTTTTAAATTCTAACTTCTAAATGAACCACCCTTGTAACCAGAATTATCATCACAAGAATTCGGACCAAAAGATAACAACGATAACAGTGGAGTTGTGAAGAGGGTATGGATTGAATCAAAGAAACTATGGCGCATAGCAGGTCCTGCAATATTAAGCCTTGTAGCAGCCTATTCTACTAACATCGTCATCCAATCTTTCGGCGGTCGCCTTGGTGATGTCGAACTCGCCGCCGTTTCTATCGCAAACAATGTCATATGCAGCTTCAGTTTCGGCCTCCTGGTAAAAATTATATCAAATTTCTAATTTCTCTCTACCTTCACTCTTCTTCTCCGACGTACGTACCTTTCTTGATTTTCTAGCTGGGAATGGCAAACGCTTTGGATACACTTTGTGGCCAAGCTTTTGGGGCGAAGAAATACCACATGCTGGGGATTTACATGCAGAGATCATGGATAGTATTACTCTTAACTTGTTTGTTGTTATTACCAACTTACATTTTCGCTACTCCAATATTGAAATATTTAGGGCAGCCTGAAGATGTGGCTGAGCTATCTGGGTATGTGGCTTTGTGGATGATACCAGTGCATTTCAGCTATGCATTTCTGTTCCCACTGCAGACATTCTTGCAGAGCCAGCTAAAAAATAGGGTTATTGCATGGACTTATGTAGCTGGGCTTGTGTTCAATGTTTTGACAAGTTGGGTATTTGTTCATGTGCTAGATTTTGGTGTTGTGGGTGCAGCTGTTTCTTTTGATATCTCCTGGTGGTTTTGGGTATTTGGGTTGTATGGATATTGTGTGTTGTTTGGTGGTTGCCCTTTAACTTGGACTGGTTTTTCTGTGCAAGCCTTTTCTGGTCTTTGGGAATTCGTTAAATTATCTGTAGCTTCTGGTGTCATGCTCTGGTATATCTCTAATCTCCCATCCCCTTTCTTGATTTATTTGAAGTTTAAACATTAACCCACATGAAGATTAACCATGATTGAAAATCATTCAATTTCATTACATGTTAAGTACATGGTGAAGTGTGGATAGTAAACATTAGTTAGGGTTCTTTTAAAGTTAAATAAAGATACAAGCTGTGACTAATCATATCAAGGCCTGAGGGAGTTCTAGGCCCTCGAGTCCCAAAAAAATTGTTGAAGTCGTATATAAAATAATAATGGTTTGAACTGTAAAATATAATGTTTTTCACTTTAATTCTTTCAATTTAAAAACTGAACATTTTACCTTTTAATTTATTTATTTTTCTTAAAATTTGGTCCTAACTTTAAAAAGTAAACATTTGTCTCTTAATTTATTATTTTTTTTCGTTTAGAATTTGGTCTCTTCAACTCTATTATTGCATTATTTGATCTCCAAACTTTTAATTCTTGCTCTGCCACTTACTACAACTGTCCTAAATATACTGCTATCGCAACTGTGATTACTTATATCTTGCTGGTTGTTTTGGTCTGTTTGGCAGCTTGGAAAATTGGTACTATAAAATATTGATACTAATGACAGGACACTTACAGAATGCAACTTTAGCTTTGGATGCCTTGTCAGTCTGGTATATATTGTGACTATATCATTTCCAAATAAATATTTTTATTGTTCTTTTTATCGGCTTGCTTGCTATTAATTTGGCAGCATGAGTATCACTGGATGGCAGATGATGATTCATATTGCTTTCTTGGCTGCAACAGGGTATTCATTTTCAAGTTTCCAGTTTCCATTTCTTTCTATAATTTGACAACAAAATTGTTTATTTTCTTGTTTCCCTCCAAATATGCAGAGTTAGGGTTGCAAATGAGCTAGGAGCTGGAAACGATAAGGCAGCAAAATTCGCAACAGTGGTTTCTGTGACACAATCAATTGTTATTGGTGTTATCTTTTGCATAATTATCATGATATACCAAGAGAAGGTTGCGCTAATATTTACCTCCAACGTTGAAGTCCTGCAACAAGTTGATAAACTTTCCTATACCTTAGCTCTCACAATTCTCCTTAACAGCGTTCAACCAGTTTTATCAGGTAAAAAAAACTTCAGGTCCTTAGTACAAAAGCAAGTTTGTTTAATGCAACATTACATTTTATAATGTTAGAACTTAATACTATCATTTGTTTATAAATTTAAATTTTTTAGGTCAAGCATGAACTTAATATGTTATTAGAGTTGTTTGGTCAGTAAATCATCTGATTCTCTTATGTGATTTCAACTTTTATTTACATTTATTTTTGTCTTATTATTTATATGTACCAGGGTTTTTTTTTTTTTTTTTTGGTCTTCTAATTCTATTATACTAAATGCATGAGATGGCCTGTTAGAACTTAATCTTACTGTTTAAACTCATATTTACTAATTTAACTTTTGGGGTTAATTTATACTCTTTTTTTTTTATCTTTTATTTTTGTTTTGTGTAATCCAAGTAATATATAAGAGGCCAGTCAGAACTTAATACTATTATTTAGATCATTACCTACTAATTTAATCTTTTGAATCAAGTAATAATTTGATAGATAACACAAATTTGATAAATATTGATTTAAAAATAATGAATTCTTATTTAATGTGAATGTTATAGGAGTGTCTCGCATAATTTAATATTTTTATTTGAATTCTTACCCATTAGTTTAAGATTTTGTGTCAAATATTCACTTAATAGATAACACAAATTTTCAAATCTTGACTGAATAGTAATGATGTTTTTGTTTAATGTGAATGTGGTAGGAGTGGCTGTTGGATCAGGATGGCAATCAACTGTTGCATATATAAATCTTGGGTGCTTTTACATTATTGGGATGCCTCTTGGAATTTTGATGGGATTGTTCTTCCAATGGGGTGTTATGGTAATTTTTTTTTTAAATCAAAATTGAATTGATCCTTCAGTTATACATAAAATGAATAAATATGATTTTATTTTATTTTTTGAAATAGGGAATCTGGGGTGGTATGATTCTTGGTGGAATTACTGTTCAAACGATTATACTGGCAGTCATAACAATTCGATGTGATTGGGAGAAGGAGGTTTGTAATTGAGATTAATTTAAAGCAGTTAATTATGATTTTTGTTTTTAATGTATAACTAAAAGTGTATTATAGCTCAAATTTAGGGGTTAATTATAATAATAACTAATTTATAAATTTTATTTTAAAGCTAAAAATGTTAGACACTTTGGTACCAAACAAAAAATTTCTAATGCTAACCACAACCCTTTACAAAAAGTTTTTAGATACACACTTTCAATCTTAATACAAAGTATGGCATATTCTATTACCAAAAGAATATATTTTAGTTAAATGTGTAAGTTTAAGAGAGAAGTCACGGTAGGACTTGGAGGGCAAGTCCCACAAAATTTTTTTAAAAAAAAAATTATAATTTAAATGATATAAGTATTTATATTTTAATCTTTCTAACATATTTAATCTCAAAATTTATGAATTATTTCTAAAAATTTGGCTAATTGATTTTAATTTTTTTTTTTTAATATTTTAGTTCTTAACTTTAAAAGGAAACATTTAATAAACCCATCTTTTATAAACTGTTTCTAAAAACTTAGCCTATCTTAATATTTTACCTCAGCTGATGGTTTTTGGCTATAACCTATATAAGTTTGACTACAATCGTATAAATAAATAAATAAACCCTAATTGAAATATGATGATAATTCAAATTCGTATTGGTTTCATTTAATTATACAGGCTATGAAGGCTGGCGAACGTGTGGAGAAATGGTCAAGTCCGAGCAAAAATGATCATCAGGATTCAAGAACAATATTACAGCTCTAGAGGAAGTAAATAAACACAAACAAACACTACTTCTCTTCATTATTGAAGAAGAAATTTTCTTATCTTTGATTTCCCTTTCTGCAATTTTTTGTGCTAATCTTGATATATAAATAGATAATAGTAGGTTGAGAAGGATACCTTCAAACTCACACAAAATCTTTTTTAAATTTGTAG
>JAXCLQ010000002.1:8824356-8845864 GCA_035584115.1 Cedrela odorata | reverse complement strand
AATTATCGAAAAATGCATAAATACGACAACAACGAAGTTAGGAACCATACCGAGGGGTCAATTTAACCCTAAGACGTCCGGCTTGCAAGTAATTTCAAAAATCTCAAATTTGTAAATAGTGGCACTATTCTCCTCCCAGCTTAATCGTTAATCGAATCGCCCAAACGAAACTCCTAAAATGTAGATCGTGTCGTGTACGTATGATTTGTAGTAAGAAACGAAACTTTAATCAATCAGAAATCGAGTAATTTAAGAGAAATTAAAAAGAAAGTAAATTGCAATGGTCACTGGACGTGGACGAAGAAGAAGAAAAATGATTCCACTGTTTACTCTTCCCAGCTTTAATGAAATGAAATTTTCAAAATTAACACATATACCCTTAAAAATTAAAAGAGCTTAAATTAAAAAGAAAAAAGGGTAAATATGTCATTTAAAATTTTTTTATATATTCCAAGCTTTAATTCTCTCTTATTTGATCTCGGATTTGATTCAAATTTGATTCATATTGATCCTTGTTGAGTCTTCTTTCAGTAGACCTAAACATTTTGTCAATTAGTTTTTTCAATTAACGCCAATTTTCATTTGAAAGTCGAGTGCGCGAATAGAGTTTTAAGAAATTTTTTCTAAACTTAATAAATTATTATCAAATCACTCCCAATAGTTAAGTAAGCATTAATACAAAGTTATTTACTAGGTTTTCATTACCCTGACATAATTTATAAAATGATCAAATTACCACTGGTGTGTAAAATGACTAAAATACCCTTAGTTTAAATTTTGGATTATCACATTAATATATAATTTAATTTATAAATTTTGAATAAGAATAAGAAATACATTCAAAATATGAAATATTTGTTTATTTATAGATTATTTTTAATCAAAAAATGTATTTACATAATAATTTAAATATTTATTAATAAAATTCACTATTAAATTAGTAAAAATTAATTAGTTCATATTTAAAAATAAAATTTGAAGTATTAAATATACAAACTATTATATTTTAATAAAGGGTATTTTGTTCCAAACAAAATATAATGGGCTCCATTCCCACAATGATTTTATGAACCGATCAAATAAAGACGTCCTCATGCTCATTTATATTATTGCTTTGAATTGGCAAATCTATAAATGCATAATTAATTGGTTATTATATTGTAATATGGACATTAGCAGGTTAAATGAGATAACAACAATTTTTATCATCAATATTTGATTATCAAAGTTAAAACATATAATATAACATGCAATTCCATGATATATTCATCTTCGGAGTTTTTGAGAGAAATTTTCATCAATAATTCTTGATACATAACATGCACACAGAAATTTTGAATGATGCTTTATTCATAGTTTTTACATTGTCAATCTAATTATATGATTTTTGTTATTAATAAAACTGGTTTTTCTTGCAGTGAATGACTGGTAAACACATTAATTTTATATTTTTTATGTTCGAAAAAGTTTATATCAGAATTATTTAAAGAAATTGGTGATATGTTATCGCTAGATTAGAAACAAACTGATTATAGAAGGATATTTATATTAAACAAGTGACTGGTGATATGTTATGTTATTAGTTTAACATTCAATGTATGAGCGCAATATTGAATTAATTTACAATTGATATTACATTTTATATTATCATTCTAAGATTTTTTTTTAATGTCAATAAATATCAGAATTCTTCAAATGAATATTACAATCTATATTATTGTTGAATGTACTAGTTTAGTATTCGATGTCATCAAAATAAAATATAATTAAGGAATAAGAAAAATTAAAATTAAATATATCTAAAATTAATGAAATACTAAAGAAAACAGCAGTTGGAAACGTGGGGCGGAGCCTACTCTCATCGTAATATTACTAAAAATAAACAGATTGAAGAGAAAGAGAATGAAGATGATAATCACCTGTGGCGCCCTGGATGAATTCTTCTCCCAATTCTCTCCTTTCCAGCCAATCAATCAACTTGTTTTCTTCTGAAAAAACAGAACGGAATAATCACAATTCACAACAACAACAAGAACAGCAACTGTTTTCCTTTGAAACAGACAAATAATACAACACATCAGGGAGAGAGAGATAGGGAGATTCAAATCCCATCTGGGATTGTTAGAATTTTACAGATGAAGAAGCAAAGTTCAGGATCAACTACCACGAAACCAGCGAATACCGTTCTGCCTTATCAGACGCCCAGACTGAGGGACCATTATTTGCTGGGGAAGAAATTGGGACAAGGGCAATTTGGAACCACGTATTTGTGCATACACAAGGCTACGAACGATCATTTTGCCTGCAAATCGATACCAAAACGTAAACTTTTGTGTCGTGAAGATTATGATGATGTGTGGCGGGAGATTCAGATCATGCATCATTTGTCTGAGCATCCATATGTTGTGCAGATCAAGGGCACATATGAGGATTCTGTTTTTGTGCACTTGGTGATGGAATTATGTGCGGGTGGCGAACTGTTTGATAGAATTGTGGAAAAGGGTCATTACAGTGAGAGAGAAGCTACTAAATTGATTAAAACAATTGTGGGTGTCGTTGAGGCTTGTCATTCTCTTGGTGTCATGCATAGAGATCTTAAGCCTGAGAATTTCTTGTTTGATACGCCTGGTGATGATGCCAAGCTTAAGGCAACTGATTTTGGCTTGTCTGTCTTTTACAAGCCAGGTTTGTTTGTTTGGTTTTGGTTGATTCTTTGATTTAAAGTTTGAACTTTTTGTTGATTGTTGATAGCTGATCGGTAACTTTCATTTTGATAGTTTATTTCCTCTTTTATGTTTTCCATAAGCAAGATTTTTGGTTGATTTTTCTCCATTGATCATTACATGAAATGCAAATGTTACATTTGGTTTGTTTTGTTGAATTTTTTTTTTTCAGGCGTTTCTGTTTGATTCGAAGGGTTTGATGGGTTAATATCATTTTTGTGGTCTCCTTTTGTAATTGATTATCTTTATTGATTGTTTTTCTTGATAATAATGTTTGTTTCTAACTCTCAAAGTTTACTTTGGTTCTGTTGTAACATTGATATCAGTGTTTGTGACGGAAAAAATATGTTACATGTGTATTATTAGATATGAACATCCATTTGCAGATGTTCATTTAAAGTTCACCTATTAAATACAATCCAATACTGATGATGCTATTCCTGATTCTTTCATTATCTTTCTGAAATTAAAATTATACATTTTTTAATCTAATACTAATTTTGTTGTACGAAATTTTGTTCATGTTTCTTAGTATACTGTGTTTGCATAATCCTTGGTAGAAATAATGAATCAGAATACTTATCTCATGAATAAAATATGTTACAGATCTCTTTTATTTTTGTACTCTGATTTTGTTTATAATCTGCTTTAAAATTTTACATCATTCCTGAGTAGGAGTTTCATTCTTGTTTGCCTAAAATACGCTTTTCTGCCTCATCCTTATGAAATTGAAAAGATAATTAAATGTTTATTTTGGTTTCTTTAATTCAGAGAGAAAATCTTGACTTCCAAAACTTGATGCTAAGTTCCATTAACATGGAAGCTGGATTAAGCTCATGCCTTCAAACCTCTAGCTTTATGGAAGAAAAGTGCCTGCAATAAGCTGGTGTACATGATGGCTCCTAACAAAATGTTTTTATGATGGCAGAGTTGGGTCCTGCCATCTAAGTGGTACCTTATCTTGAAGTAAACTTAAAAAATGGACATTTATAACTGCCATCTTTTTTTTAAACGTAATTTTTTTTTTCATTGAATGCCACTAATGGCCTGGTGAAGTTGTAACGGGCCCCTATGTTTTTTTATTGGAGTTGCAGGATGCATCTTCTTATCCCCTTGCATTACATTGATTGTTACTTAGGTTTGTCCTTATTTAGTTCTATCAGATGTAATATTTAAATCTTGTCCTATGTTTACGGACTCGATTTTGTAACCAGCAGTTGTTTGGCAGCAGCAAAATGATGCCAAACAAAAGATTATTGGTTCGTTGACTATCCCTGAGAAAATCAAATTTGTTTCCTTTCTGTGTACCCTTTCTAGTTATTAATGATCGAAATGTCCATAAGCTTCTTCAGTAGATGGCCGCGCCATACACCTTTCTGTTTGCTTTTGTTCTTGGTTTCTGGTGGGTATTTCAATAAATATGATTTTTTTTATTATTCTTTGCCCTTTTCTCTCCAGGACAATATCTGTCTGATGTAGTTGGAAGTCCCTATTATGTTGCACCTGAGGTTTTGCTGAAGCATTATGGACCTGAAATAGATGTATGGAGTGCTGGTGTTATCCTATACATCTTACTAAGTGGAGTTCCACCATTTTGGGCAGGTAGCTATCGTTATGAGCATAACATCTTATTTTTTGCATTTTCAAAATTGCAGTTGTCTCATTGACATTTTTGTTCATTCGTCTATTCTCTTAACGATATCTGTTTGTTCTTTATCCAATATGTGCAGAAACTGAATCAGGAATCTTCAAACAAATTTTGCAAGGAAAACTAGATTTTGAATCTGAGCCATGGCCTAGCATATCTGAAAGTGCGAAAGATTTGATAAGAAAGATGCTTGAGAGAGATCCAAGGACGAGAATTTCTGCTCATGAAGTGCTTTGTGAGTTGCTTCATTCTTATTAATCCGGAAAGCTATTACATTCTTGTTGTAGCTGTTCCAGCTCTGGAGAGCTCTCCTATCTGTGTGAGTCATGACAATATGTTTGACATATGTATCAGGTCACCCATGGATTGTGGATGACACAGTTGCTCCTGATAAACCACTAGATTCTGCAGTGTTGTCACGCTTGAAGCACTTCTCAGCTATGAATAAACTCAAAAAGATGGCTCTGCGTGTATGTCTTACTAATGTTTTTTCTAATTTTTCTTGCTTATGGTCTTTTTCTGATACTGGAAGTTTTTCAACGGTAATCCAATAGTCAACCTATTGATAAAGTGACTAGGTTTTAAAATTTTTGTTCTTGATCAGGGACTCATACTGCATAGTTACTCGCAATATTGTTAGAAGGTGAAGCATAACTGCCTTTGAAATGAACCAAGATAGAAATGAAAGCAATGTAAAAAAAAAAAAAAAAAACCTTCATAATATGGGTGGTGATGATATTATTATATCTGAAATTGGTAGTTCTTTAAATGTCCCTGGTGTATATAATTAGCATGTTCAAGTTGTTTAACTTTGATACTCTACCAATGTCTTTGCATTTGAGGACTTAATGTAGAAAAATGAGGTTCTGTATATATATCAAGATATTAGAATGTACACAGATTTAGTGACCAAAGAATTTTTGAAATGGATAGAGGTGAACTAAAAACGGATACCGAAATACTTCTCGCACAGCTAGATTGTGGTTTCTGATATAACAATGGAATACTTACCATTCTCATCAAGAGATTTGGCACACCAATCTTAACCGTTAATTTTTGAGACATCAATTTTCTTTTTCTTATTATTATCTTCATTTGGATTTTTTTCTTTCTTGATGCAAATTGTAAATTTCTATGACATGGTTAGAGATGTTTCCCATATTATATACCATATTTCTACTATGAACTTGTATGTATTATCTTCCAAAGAGGCTGATTGGCTGGAGTGTAAGTGACCACACATTGTCAAGGATGTCGATTTAGAAGCTTGTGGAATTTATGGCAGTGCTCAGCCACATCTCTACATTGATGAATTGTCAGTTCTTTCAGTTGCTATTGGTTTGCGCTACAAGTTTCCTAAAATATTAGCTTCAAATTCACGTAATTGTTTCAAGCTTAGTGTGAATTGGAGTGTCTCCATATCATTATTTCCATCCATTGGCCTTTGTTTCTTATTTTAGCATATTGATTTATGCCTAGCTTATTATCTTTATATATATACATATATATATGCACACACATTCCTTCTCTAATAAGGATGTCCTTAATTTGCAAAAATAAGGATGGCATAGTGAGAGACATTGCGTTGACCTAAAGGCTCTCAATTCATATTTTTTGCTTAGATGTTGTCTTTTCAGCTAATATCATCATGTTGACTTAGTAAAAGACAATAAATTGAGAGCCATGGGATCAGTCTAATGGCTCTCATTATATCCCTTTCTTTCACAGACAAATTCCTCATATTTTCTTTGAACATCTAAGAATTACATATATTTAAAATTTCTAGAATGTTGGACATATTAACCATCAAATAGATTTGGGTCACATATCCATGGAAGTGTAGTGAAGGGAAAACTCTCATTATTTTGTAGTGATAAAAATTGAATTTCCTTTGCTTCCAATTAACTATCAACTATAATGGTGTTTGTAGTACCTCAAATATTAATCATGATTCCACTGAGGTAGGTATGCAAGTAATTGCTACACCTTTGACCCATTTTTTGTTTAAATTTCAAAAGTGATTCTTGGACTTGAGTGTAAAGCCTACTTGGATGCTATCATACAATATTGGTGAACATATATTTGTCATTTCTGGTGTCATGCACATCGACCAGTGCTAGTACTTGACACCTTTTTTCTTTTAATGGTTCTATTTTTATGTGGTCAACATGCATGTTTTGGTACTTACATAAATTATTCATTAATTTCTTTCACTCAAAAAATTTCTTTGTAGGTCATAGCAGAAAGACTTTCAGAGGAAGAAATTGGTGGTTTGAAAGAGTTGTTCAAAATGATTGACACAGACAACAGTGGGACGATAACATTTGAGGAACTAAAAGTGGGCTTGAAAAGAGTGGGATCTGACATGATGGAATCTGATATTAAAGCTCTAATGGATGCGGTAAATACTCATAAATTGTGACTAAAAGATAATGGTACTTTTATATTAGCCAATAAATTGAGCATGAGTTTCTCTTGTATTTGTTATAACGTGATTACATTCAATGACAGTAAAAATCTTCTGTGTGGAACTTGGCAGGCCGATATCGACAACAATGGAACAATAGAATATGGTGAATTTATTGCTGCTACCTTGCACTTAAATAAGATGGAGAGAGAGGAGAATTTAGTTGCAGCCTTCTCCTTTTTTGACAAAGATGGTAGTGGTTACATAACCATTGATGAGCTTCAACAGGCCTGCAAAGAGTTTGGCCTAGGCGAAGTCCATCTGGATGAGATTGTCGAAGAAATTGATCAAGACAATGTAAGTCTCTCAAAGTAATCTGGAGTTCAACAATTCTGAGTTTCCAATCTGCCATTTGTAGTTGGTCTGTTCTACGTTATCTTCTTATTCAGGTTTGGATAATATTTTTACCTGTATATTAAGTTAGAGCCATCTAAAATTGTAAGCAGTATAAATTTAGTAAAATTAAACTATATGTGCCTTAATTTTCTTGCTTAGCTAGATAGAGAATTATTTTAGCTTTACAAACTACTGAGAACTGGGGAGCATCGGATTATTTTAACCTAAACCTGTTGCATTTTCTTAGAAACTGAAGAGTCCTGGCAGGTACATCCCTTGGATGGACATGAAGTTGTAAGGAAATGTATTGGAGAATTAGTAAAAGTCTGTTATTCAAGGAAAGAATAACGGAGTAGCTCTATCATTTTTCTCTCTCTGTTTATTTATTTATTTTTAACTCCAAACAATGTTGGCCATGTAGAAGGCTTTAAAGCTTTTGTAGGGGAAAGAGAGTTAAGTTCTGCGTATAATAATTTTTTACATGAGGGTGGATTTAGGCTTGAGAGCCGCCATTGGGGAACTTTATAACATGCACCACTTTTTCATTTCTCTTTTTTTGTTAATCATGTGAGTGGAGTGAGAGTTGTTGGGGTATTGAAGTTTATATAGTTTTCAATTCTTTGGCAAATGTGAGGTGGCAAGTTAGAACTCAAGTACTACTGTTATTAGCTTTAGCTTTTGGGTTGAGTGGTTATTTATAGTCTTCTGATATCATAGAACTGTGGAGAAGAATGATTTGTGGACATTGGGAGACTGATATACTCAATGGTAGGTTAGATCTTCTTTCTTGGGCAGCTTTTGCGTTTGACTGAGGTGTCTCTTCTGAAGCAGCAGCCATCTTCTTGATGCTTTTTGATTTATCACATTTGGATTGCCAATTTGCAACACAAGAATTATGATGGTTATGAAGTAATTGGCAGTCTAGTTTATTTTTATTGCCAATAAATAGCTTGATATCTCGTACGCTGGACGAATTGGTATTGTATCCATATCTGTTGCTTATGGGCTTATAGAACATGGATGAATTTGATTAGTTTCTTGGGAAATTAGAACATTGATTAATTTGATTAGTTTCTTGGGAAATTGCTGGCTCATTCTTGCTAGGAATTACTTTTGTCTTTTTGAATCACTAAACTTATAATGAAATGGCAGCTCTTCCATTAAAAGACTATATGTTGACTCTAATATTTTCCAGGATGGGAGAATAGATTATGGGGAGTTTGCCGCAATGATGAGAACAGGTGATTCTGGAGTTGGTCCGAGCAGAACTATGAGAAACAATTTGAACTTCAATTTAGCTGATGCTTTCGGGGTGAACGATCCAACTGAAGCTACTGGCTGAAAGCAACCTTCTGTTGTATGTATTGTCAGGGAATATGTTATCACCAGAAGCTTCCTGACATCAATATTTTGCTTGTTCTTTTTTGGGTTTGATGATGAGGTTTTATTTAAACTAATGCAATTTAAAAATTTTGTTTATTAACATCGATCAATCAGTGTGATAAACAAAAACTGGAGATCTGATGTTATAATCATCAATCAATGTAGATATCAACTTCTTGGGCATTGATTTGGTATGGTATACGAATGTATTTTTTTTTTTTATTATTTTTTTTGCATATTTATATGCCAATAATGTGAAAAATAATCCGTCACATATTATATTTATTGAGATTGTTACCTGAATGATTGGATAATGTAATAAACGAAATGATAATATAAGATTATATTTCAAATTATTTTATATTTGGGTACAAATTTTGTATATATAAGTTGTAATTTGTAATCATACACGCAGAAATTCTTCTTGCAGGTTTCTTTTTTATCAATTTTTTTTTCTACCAAAATAATAAACAAAAAATTATTAAAAAAGAAAGGGCAAATTGGTCAATGAAATAGAAATAGATGGGATAAGTCTCATTTACATTACAGTTGCACGAACACAATTCAACTGAAGTAAGGGAGGAGAAGAGAAAGCTCATAAGGAAGACGCCGTGGCAGCATCGTCTTGTGCAACACTTGCGCACTATTCTTCTCTCACTACTCACTACAAAATCTCGAAGCATCATCATCCTAACCAAAACTCTAATCCCCCACCTCTGCTTTCCCTTTCTAAACTAAAACTCTGCTCTTCTTCAGCACTCTCCACAAGACCCACTTTTTCATTAATGCCCAAATTTTCCCAGTCCGAAGCGCCCGTTTTGGAGTCTGAACCCGAAGCCGAAGTCGTGGAGTCCGCCGCCAAGGAAGAGCCCAAGCGTGAAGAAGTGTTCGCTGTTGTGATGGTTAGTAACATTTCGATAATTTCTACTGAAAAATGAAAGCATTTATTGCTGTGTGTGTTTCTAGAGTAATTTTGCAAACATCCACATGTTTGTTTCGATTTTTTTCATGTTTTTGTTTTCATTTTGTGTTTAGCAAGACGGGTTGTTGTTTTGATGTAACTGTTTGGTTATTAAATTACTACATTTTTCTTTAGTATAAAGTTTTGTTTGATAAGTATTATTACCTGCTTTGCATTGTATTGTATGGAATGGATGAAGTGCAAAAGTGCTTTTTTTTTTTTGCGTTCGTGCTTTTGCTTATGTGTTAGAGATTAACGGTACCAATGTCTTATTCTTTTACTACTTTGACTCTGGAACTGACGATTTATCTCATGGGTGAATTGTAAGCATTATGTGAATTCCTAGATGGTTGTGTTGGTTATTTTTATGTCCTTGAAGGTAATTAGTTAGACATATCGGCATTATGGTTGTTTAGGCTTTTGGAGTAAATAATGATTTCCCAGTTGGCTTTTTGCTAGTATTTAGAGAGTATAATTTGGTGGTTACCCGGTTTATATTTTTTTTTATTTTTGTTTGTGTATATAGTGTAATTTTCCTTATGTTTTAGCATCACATGGAGTAGCAAATTTCAGTTTCCTGGATGATCTTCATTGTGAGTTTGAGGGGTTCTTCAAGATATGATCTTTTAATTGTTATGTACATTTGTCTTTGCTTTTCTTCATTGGGCCTGAGCATGTTAATGAATCGGTGGCTGTCTTTTGGTTTTATTTAGATTGGGTCACACCAATATATTGTCTTTCCTGGGCGATATCTCTATACTTAGAGGCTAAAAGGCGCAAATGTCAATGATAAGGTATTATTTGAATTTGCATTATATTTGTTGCAGTTTTCTGTGATATTATTATGTCTTTAGTCATCACATTGTGGACACTAGGGGAAGATACTGAATTGTTTCCTTTTGTGGTTGAATGTTCAATTTTATAATCAAAAGATCTTCAAGTTATAAAACTTTTATTAATTCATTTTTGAGCTAGTTTCTATAGTAATATTCATCCTGACTTCTAATGAAACTGGAAAAGGAACTAGCACATAACTATTGTTCAAACGATCTATGCTTTATTCTCTTTAAATTTATTTTCTAATATAAACTAAATCACATAACTGTTGGTCAAACGATCTGTGCTGAACTTGCATAGATCGTTTTCTAATATAAACTAAATCGCATCCTGAACTTGCACGAACAAAAACTGAAAAGGAAAATTGTAGCAATATGTAGGCTTTTTGTAACTGGGGTGAAAGTATACAGCATGGCCTTTGAGATCTCATTTAGGTTGGTATCACTGGTCCATTGGTAATTTATGTGTTTTAAGGGGTTTACAATTGTTTTTATTTCAAAACTGGCTGCTGGATTGTTTTCTAGAATCTACTAGGCAATCATGGCTTTTTTGTACAGAATTTGGTTCCTTTCTACTTTCAAACTTCATTAATTTTTTGAAGAGTTCTATTGTTTGGTCTTAGGACTTTGTGAGGATGTTTATTCCTTATTCTGTGTACAAGGCTGTTTGACCATAATATTAGTTCCTTTGCCTTGAATTTTGATGGTCGCTGTTGATACAACATAAATGTCAACCTTTAGGAAACTGGACTGGGCATATCTATCACTCAATCTCCTTTTTCATTGTTTTTAAATCAATTTCCCTTGCACCTACAATTAAGGTTCTAGCTTCTATCAGTTTAGAGTGCATCTAAGTGTGTCCTAATGCTGGTTATTTTTGGCTTTCGAAAGGTTGAATCAGAAAGAGAAAGAAGAGTTATGGAGGATGATTTCGAGAGCCAGTTTTAGATGTTATAAAGAAAAATGACTATGAATACCTGAAAATTGCTTCTACTTTTTCCTTCAGAAATTTGTAATCTTAAAGGGTTATATATCATGTTGTATTACATTTATTTGGAAGACTCAAATTATGTTGAGTAAGTGAGGGAAACACCAGATACAATATATTTGGTGTCTGATAGTTCTGGTTTTAGCCAATGAGGAACATCGGTGCTACTTTCACAGGGCTTAGACATCTGAGAGACTTGTCTGGAGATCTCTTTGTGGAAAAGGTGATTGCTCCTAGGTAATATGGGATAGAAAGTTTCTAAGTCAATGTCTTGCAAGGGATATAGCTTCTAGTTTCTGATGGTTTTCTATATTCCTAAACCTCATTTTCTGGCTAAGAGTGATGCCAACACTCCTTGGCATTGAACTGAGGCATCCTTTATACTGTAATATTGTCTTATAACAGTCAGTATTTCATGGTTTCTTTCTAGTTCCTTTTCTATGCTTCCTTAGGTTTCTAGCTCTCTAATCTTTTCTCTTTTACAAAATAATAATAATAATAATAATACTGCATCCTCTGAAATTCTTTCTAATCAGAAGTGGTGTAAAGCTCAATTTTTAAGTGCATCTAACAACTGATATACAAGCTTGCTAAGTTCAACATGATTTTTTATAACATCAGAATCAAAAGATTCATGCACCCTCTATGGTATTTGTATCAGTTGGTTTAGTTTGGTATGGCTTCTTGCAGTAACTGAACGTCCCTGCCCAATCCTTTGGTGACTTCTTAACGTGATTTAAACCTATTTGATTCTGATTTTTTGTCAATGTATAGGTTTGGTTTTAACTTTTATTTCTGTTTCAGACTACATGTGCTGGGCACATCTGGTCAAGTCTTTGGTTGGGTCAGGTTGGGTCTTTACGAGGGGATAAAAGAAGTCTCATAAGAGGAATTTTAGATTGATCAAAGTTACATGAGTTTATTGTAAGTTTCCATTGTCCATACTGATTGGCTGCTGCTGAGGATATGGGAAAGTGTTCGGATAAAGTTATTGTCTCATAATCAATTCATTACGGTTTGACGTAGATTAAATAAATAAGAATTTATTTAAATTCTTCAGTGGTCTAAGGTGGTGGCAATCTGGCTGCCTTAGTTCCTTGGCGCAAAGCTAAAGAATCAATTGCATGTCTGTATTGCAAATTCTTCGGCATTCACTTTGATGTTCTCACTGCTTACTGCTTTCTGCCTCAACCATGATGTTTTTATTCTTATGCAGATAATTTTGAACAAGGTATTACTTGTGGGAACAAAGACAAGTACCTATGTTGGAAAACCTGTGGTGACTAATGCTGCTGTGCATGCAGTAGTCGAGGAGCAGGTGATTCACTTCCTCCAGATATTTTGCTATAAATATCCTATTATATAGTCCTTGTTTTTCTTTGTCATCTTATCATATATCCCTTCCCCTCTACTTTTCTGTTATCTTATTATATATATGCTTTTCTATATGCAGGGATTAAACCCCAAAGTAATTGTCTTCAAATATAAGAAGAAAAAGAACTATCGGAGGAATATTGGTCACTGACAGGTATTATAAATCTCCTTTTGTCATTCATCAATAAATTAGTGACTACTGCTGGTTTACTGCCTTGATGTAAATATAGCATTTATGTTGTTTAGTTTACTAGTTTTGTTTTATTTATTTATTTGTTACTTTTTGGTGCAAAGAAAGAAAAAAAAAACATCTGTCATTGGATCATGGTCGTTAAACATTTTGCGGCCATGAAGGCTTTAGATAGATACTTTTCACTCAGTTTTCTAAATTGAAATTTCATCCTGTCCGTCTCCTCTTTGTTTCAGAGCCATTAGGTCATTTCTGAAGCCAGATAAGAACTACTGCATTTGCATGAGTGCTTCACTGAACACTTTCAGAAAACATGAAAATGGGTCAAAGCATGTTAGTTCCTTAAAGAGTCATTTGTCAGTGCAACATTAGCTACCGTGTTTATGATACCATCTTGGAAGCCAGAACTCAGAAGCCATCCATGCATGAACAGAATACATCTTTGTCATAAAATTCTATATGTAAATTAAGAAATACATTGCTCAAAAGAAAATTAAATTTGCATCTGCTTTTGGATTGCCTTCTCCTGTCAGAATGAATGCCATGATATGATTATGACCTGGTTATGCAGCCAAATACGCGTCTAAGGATAACTGGCATCACAGGTTTTCAAGACTATCCAGCAGTGACACTTGACCCCTTAGAATCTGCTGCATAGGTTTCAGCAGTTATTGATAATTGAATTGACGTCTAATTGTTCTGTGAAGTTTCGTATGTATTTTACCTTTGTAAGTTATTCCGATTGAGTTACAAGTTTTTAACATTAAATTATGAAAGTCAATTTTTGAATTGTGAACTACTGAATTCGTCTTTCAATTGTCTTTTCGTAAATTCCTTCCCGTTATCATGATGCTAGCGAAATTTGGACCAGACTTGTGTATGATGTTCTGAGAAATTTTATCAATTAAAACAATCAACACTAAATTTGGATAAAACTTTTGTATCATGGTCCAAGAAATTTTATCAATTGAAAAAATCAACGCCCATGAATGTGTACATACTTGAAAGAAGATGAGCTGGATTTAGCAATCCTTCTGTCACTGGTAATTATGGTTATGATAATTTTCCCATGAAACAGAATGCAAACAAATAACAAAGAAAGAAAACCGATCTGAGAACTTTCTTTAACTCCATATTGTACACGTCAAACACCACTATTTGGCCAATTTGAATTCATATATCAGTTACAACAAAGGAAAGCCCGATAGCAGTGCAATGTAATGCTGTTACAGCCAAATAGTACTGTACTATTGTTGTAAACTATCCAGCAACAACGGATTTGGCTGGAAATATGTTCAGATTACGAAAACATCTTAACTTTTCTAGTAAATTTGCGGCTCCCAATTGTCAAATAATCCAGATTGGGAGGTAACTGACTGAATCAATATTTCGTTGGGGCAGGGGGTGGAAAATAATAAAGAAAGCAAAAACTTGACATCTCCGTCAAGGGGATAGTAATCAACTGTGTATAAAGAAAGAAAAAACATGGATAGTGCAGACATGCCATCTGTATTCTATCTCTGTCCGTTCCTGACAGCCAGCAGTGCTAATCCCTCTCTAACTCGAATCAAATCCTGCAATTTAAGAAATGGTCATGTCAGTCAAGACATCATCTATTATCTCAACTGGAGGAGGATGGGAGGGAGGGAGGGACTTCAACCTTTACTCATACATTTGCTTCCTCTTCAAGAGAGTAGGAACTATGATGACAGATCCAATGAGGAAAAGCACAAAGAATGTTTTAAAGTCATATAGATCCTTCACTGACTTGAGATCTCCAAGAGCAAGCCCAGCCTGAAAATAACAACGGTGTTAGAAGTAATTAGTAACATAGCAAAGAAAAGAAATAAAATAAATAAATAAAAAGTAGAAAAACCCTTAATAATGCAATTATGTCAGACTAAATCTTGACAAAGCTCAGGTGCATAGAAAATTATGTATCTTCGTAACTCTTTAATTCTATGAGAAGATGAAGAGAAAGCAAGTGCAAAATAGCTCATCATCCAGACACGTAAGTGAAGAACACCAAAATAATCCAATGATGAGTCAGCTAACCATTCCTTTTCCCTTTTTAGGATAAACTGGCTTCCTCAAGATACTACGAATCAGATCTGACTCATCATTCTTCCACTGTCATCTCTAAATCAGAGGACATACAGAAGACGTTAGATTATCAACATCATTCTTCTAATGGCATTACCCAATAAGACCTAGTGCCCAAGAAAAAAGCAACCAATATGATCACAACATGCCAGCTCACTTCTTTTTTATGTTGACAAGTCAGGTTAACTCCCTTGAGACACTATCATTCATTCTAACGCATTATTCTTCTCTTACACTCCTTCCAAGTTAAGAGGAACAGTAAAAATGTCAAATTTCAACATTGACCTTGGAGCACGCCATTGCTGCATCCTCATCTGGATGAGTTTCAACATTTAAAATACATACATATATATATATATATATTGAGAATGCACCTCTGGTTCACTTTTGTATTTTCGCCTCACAATCTAACATTCTAATAATATCCTTTTGTTTCATATCAAAAAATTGTTTTCAGAATGCTACTTAACTATCTTAGAAATATCCATATTATGTTGTATTCTAAAAGATTTCTTCAGAAACAATAGTATCTTTCTGTTCTTGCATCCATTGTTCTTCTGAGTTGTCAAGCCACTGACATTATCATGTCCATTTAACATTAAAATTTGAAAGCCATAAGACATTATCATGTCCATGTAACATTAAAATTTGATAGCCATAAAAAGAAAGGCAGGTAAAATAAAAATGTAGGAAATTGTTTTATACAAGGAAAATGATAACCCTGAATAGGTACAGAAAACTTACTCGGACAGTGATGAAGGAAGCTGGAATTAGACCAATCAAAGTCGCCGAAAAGAAAATATAAAATGGTATGTCAACTATGGGCGATGCCAAATTAATAAAGAGGTTGGGTAACGTCGGAGTTACCCTCAAAAAGAGCATGTAATTCAGCAGCTTCTCCCTACGCTTTGCTATCTGAATCCACAATTGATTAGTTCAATTTAATGAAAAAAGAAACGAACTAAAATGTAAAATGATTGCAATGAGTAAACAAGAAATACCTCTGCCTGGAAAAATCTTAACTTCTCTGGCCATAACCAACTAATTAAAGGCCTGCCAATCAACTTAGAAAGAAAAAAACAAGAGGAAGCTCCAACTGTGGCATTGAAGACAACTAAGAAAAGGCCTCTAATAACTCCAAAAAGAGCTCCAGCTAGCAATGACATAAAAATTGTTCCCGGAATCATAAATGTCTGCATGAATATGTATGTTGAGCAGTATCCTAAAATGAACTGTGCTGGGTAATCGTTAGCATATGTTGCAAGATTGTCTCTGAAACAAAAACAACATTAACCTTGTAGATCAGAAATTAAATATAACACAGCTGATAATTTAGAGAGAGGAATAAAATAGGGAAATTGTAAAACATTGCTGAAGTCCTCTACAGTATGGTCTAAATCGGAGCAGAACCTCCGGGTTTCCCCAGTAGTTACAAACAACCAAAGTCTAAGGAAAAATATTTGTACAGAGTTTTAGCTTTTTGAAGGTCTAAGGGACTTTGCTGTTTTATTCAGTTCAGTACTGGGACGTGGACTTATAACATTCACCGTGAATTGTAGTGTAAAATGAGAGATTCAAAATATGTAACACATTAAATGTTTAATGTTGCGGCATTTTGAAGAAACATTATTTCTGACGTAAGTTTCTAAAAATAGGCGAGTCCAACCGGAGAAGATGTCAGCCATGACATAATTATTCTAATAAAAAAGAATAGGTACTTGAGCAAGCGGAGATCGGAAATGGTTCGGGGAAGCCTGAGCTTGCCGTAGTCAGCGGGAGGCATCGTGAGGTAAATACAGAAGAGACCAACAACAAACAACAAAAAGACACCAAGAAATGCGGCGAATTCCCATCTAGTGAGCGGAAATCTCTCCGATTTGAATCTCTTGCCCGTCGGCGAACCGTCTCCCTCTTTGACTTTGCCGTTGCCGCTCTCTTCGTCTCTCAACACTCTCAATCCTTCGCCGATTACCAAATTCCTCGCCGCTGCCATATTACAACACTTGATTCAATCAACGGATCCACAAGACATGACAGTGATTCACCAATTCAGAAAACCCTAGTAATTGGGAGATTTGGGATGAATTGAATGAGTAAGAATAGCAATTATTATTATTTTAACAACGAATTCCCTTAAAGCACGAGGTGAGGAGATACGGAGGGTTTATCACAAAAATTATTTAATATGCACGAATATGCGGAATTCAAAAGATATTATAACAATATGGTAAAATGTTGTAGGTTATTACGAAAATACCCTAAAGTAGGAAAGTCACTATAAATTTTACGTAAATCCCCTATAGATGGATATTATTTTAGTGACCATTCTAAAATTCCGGACGGTTCAAAGGGGTAGAATTTTTTTTTTTAAAAAAAATTGAATTAATTAGGTTTAAAATTAAATTAGAACTTGAAAACTGAACTAAACCAGCTTGTGTCCCTCTCACAAGTCACTAGATACTCCAGAATTTTAAACTAGTCCAAAAATTTTACTAGTTGAAGATTTCATATAATTAAGATAGTTTTGAGAGGTAGCAAAATAAATCTGAACATAATTTTACATCATTATGGTAAGAACCACCAAAATATAAACACACGACACTTGTGCTCTGAGATCTTGTAGAAAAATTTCATAAATGTATTACAATGCCTTGTTCATTATTTTCAACTGAAAAATAAGGGACATTGATGAGATTTTACTATCTAAATTGACATAGTTATGGAAGTTTTCAGTTTTTGATATATTATGTATTTAAGACAAATAAATTCAAAGCTTTTATATATATATATATATATATATATCTATAATTTGTGTTTTTTATTTTTAACATTATTATAATTTTGATTTTGGTTAAAAAAAGTGAGGTGATTGAAGGAGCTGACTTCGGCTTTCGAAAATGAACGAAAAACGTTACTCGTTGTGGCCTCACCATGTTAACGGCTGCTATTAAGTCCAAGGTGCGCAAAACAAATCTATAACACACAGTCCAAACCAAATCTTATGATTTAAATTAGTATGGGATTCTTTCACTCAAATTTATTATGAATTAGATTGGATTATATTTCTTAAACTTGAATAATTTAATCTAAATTTTATTTATTAATTTTTTAAATATTTACTTTATTATTTATTTAATTTTTTTATATGTTAAACTAAATCATCTTAAAATTTTGTTATTTGCTCTTAAATTAATTTATATAATTATTGCATCATTAATTAATTAAAATTTGTAAATAAACCAAACAAAAAAACTAATAAACCAAAACATAAATCGCATAAACTTTTTTTTAACGGTACGAAGCATAAACATCCGAATACAAATTCACAAGACATCAATAAAATTCATAACATATGAAGCATCAAAAGGGCAAAGTGTAAATAAATAGTAATTTTTTAATTTAAATGTTTTATTAGAGTATTTTCACATACCTATGATGGTAAAATCAGCATAAATCAATGTTTTTTAAAAGTTAACATAAAATATTCTTCAACAGTAAAACGTTAATTTAGACCATTAATTAATTAATAAAAATAATAAAATAAAATAAATAACCTTACCTTTTAAAAATATAAATAAATAAATTATCAAAAAAATAAATTAAATCTGTCTCTTTTTCTTTTTCTCTTCCTCTTAAAATGTTAATTTTGATCGTTGATTATTAACAAAAATAATAAATTAACTAAAATAACTTTACTTTTCAAAACAATACATGAATAAAAAAATTATCAAATAAATAAATTAATTAATTAATTAAAAAATAAATTATACATCTTCTTTTTCTTAAACCGTTAAATTTAACAATAAAATAATTCAAATAACCTTATCTTTCAAAAATAATAAATAATTAATTAATTATCAAAAAATAAATTAAACCTCTTATTCTTCTTCTTCAATGGCATCTCTGAGTTCCTCAAAGAGTTCAAAACCCAGCTCGATTTGTAACGAGACTGTGACGTCCGTATTTTATATAATGATAACAATGAATAAAAAGAAAAATTTTAAGTGAGTGAGGATATAATTCGGGGACCATAAATTAAAATTTCAGATTTAGTTTTAAAGAATAATACAAGCTTATAATATATGGTGCATGCTTGTAATACTACAAGTAGTAAAATAATACACATTAAGGTGGAGGTTAAGTGGGTATAATTCAAATAAAATTATATGTTTAAACAAGCCAAATTAATGAAATATATAAACCAATCATTTGTATCGTACATATGTTGATACATATATAAAACTCATTTGCTTTAAATAACTTTCCCATTCGGTTGGTCTTCGTTTCATTTTGCATTTTGAATTCATAAAAACAAAACCAAATTGGAGAAAGAACAAAGAAGACCGAGAAAGGGTGAGAGAAGCATTTCATTGCATGGGTGATGCTTTGGCCGAATTGAAGCAAATTAAAGGATGAGGAAGGAAGCCTAGCTAAGGGAGAGAGAGTTAACAATGGAGAAGCCGAGAAGGGGAGCAAAAATTGAAGGGAAACCAAGATACCGCAGGCCATGCATGAAGAAATTGGTCGAATAAAAGGAAGCTTTGCCCAACTTGATGCAAGGAAAAGGAAAAAAAGGCTGAAAAGGGGGCTGATTGACCCGAATTTGGAAGAGAGGAGATGGAGTGTTGGCTAAATTGAGGTAGAGAATGAAGGAGAAGCTGAAAGTGAACTAAAATTGAGAGGCAAGCATGGAGTTTGGCCAAAAAATTGGAGAAATCCAGTAAGAGCTGATTGAAAAATCAAGTAAACAATGGGGAAATAACTTGGTATCATGATAGCATAGAGGTAGGGATATCTCACCCCTATAAGCGTCAGACAAATCTGAATATATAATCTTGTAATGTAAATAAATACAATCATATGCATGATTTTATAAACATATGCTGAGGGCTCCATGCCCATCAACATCATGCTAAACATATATTACGATACTCATATACAGAATAATATATGCACAGGAATGTACAAAAGACATCTATAATGTATATACATAATTGGGCATTGTGCCCAATTTACAAAAAAAATAAAATTAAATTAACCCCTAGGTGACTGCATAGAGAATCTAAAATCTTAATGCTCTTCACGAATAACTCCTAAAATCCTCATCAAGAAGGAAATCCTGCAATTATTGGAAACTGTGGTGGAGTGAGTTTTGAAAAAAATTTAATGAGTGGATACTGAAATGAAAATTTCAAGTAAATTCAGTTTTTAAATAAAATATGTTTAAAATTAAAATCAATTTCAAACGGAAATCATACTAACAGGATATCTACTGCATACTCTAATAATTTTTAGAATTATTATTTCAAATAGTCAAATGAAAATAGAATAATATGCAGGGATATGAACAGATTTCGGGTCAGATATCAGACCACCCTTCTGTAATACTCCAAAATTTAAACTAAGGGTATTTTAGTTATTTTACATACTGGGGGTAATTTTGTCATTTTATAAATTATGTCGGGGTAATGAAAATCGAGTAAATAACTTTGTATTAATGTTTACTTAGCTATTGAGAGTGATTTGATAATAATTTATTAAGTTTAAAAAATTATCCTTTAAAACTTTATCTTCATACCCAACTTTCAAACGAAAATTAGTGTTGATTAAAAATTCTGATTGATAAATGGTTTATTTCTACCGAAAGAAGACTCGATAAGGATTAACATGAATTAAATTTGAGTCAAATCTAAGGTCAGATAGGAGAGAATTGAAGCTTGGAACATAGGAAATTATAAACGACATATTTACCCTTATTATTTAATTTCTTCTTAATTTTTTCAAGGGCAAAATGATCATTTTATTAAAATTTAATCTCAATTTAAGTTGATCAAGAAGCAAACCCAGGGCATTCGACTTTCATTTTTCCAATACCTTCATTTTACTTTGGTTTGTTTTTTTTTTTTAATTTTTTTTAAAATTTTCTTCAAATTACTTCATTTTAAGCCTATTAATGTTTCGTTTCTCACTGCAAATTATACGTACACGACACGGGCTATACTCTAGAAGCTTTCTTTGAACGATTCGGTTAACGATTAAGCCGAGATGAGAATAGTGCTACTATTCACAAATTATGAATTTTTGAAATTACTTGCAATTTAGACGTCTTAGGGTTAAATTGACCCCTCGGTATGATTCTTAGGTTTGTTGTTATCGTATTTATGCATTTTACGAAAAATATTGTTCATGACAAAAACACTATTCATGACAAAATCACTGTTTATGATGAAAATTATTGTTCATCACAGAATTACTGTTCATTGATAACTTTATTTTTATAGTATTATTTTATCTATTTTAACTTATATATTATTGATTTTTTTATTAAATAAATTATTACATCTCTTTGTATTTTTCATTTTTCATGATAAAATTGATGGAAAACGGATATTAATGAATAAATGAGTTTATTCATTATTGACTAAATAAATGTTATTTAATCAAATGGTTCCTTGGTTGACAAATGGCACCATATGATGTTACCAAGTGTCAAACATTT
>JAXCLQ010000002.1:8811074-8822336 GCA_035584115.1 Cedrela odorata | reverse complement strand
TTATTATTTAATATTAAACCATTAAACTTTAAACTTCTAATATTACAAATTGTTAATATGTTCTCATAATTTTATTAAAATTTTGATGTAAAAATATATCTACTCAAACCCTTTTTAAAAATGTGATATCTGTGTGATAATTCCATTAAAACGGTATAATAGTTAGTTTATAAATAAATTTAACTGACTGAAACACTTGTTAGCTAAAGTGCACGTAGTTTGAAATATTTGATAAAGGAGGGGGACTAAACTTTATAAATAGATCATCGATTCAACATAAAAAAATAAAAAATAAAAAAAGGTCATTGGTATAGAGATTTGGGGCCCTCCAGTAAATTTTTATTTTGACCCTGTCTATCCTATAATCGTATCAAGTATCAAGTTTTCCCAGAGCCTCCGGTAGCATATTCAAAATAGCGATTGAGTTCTTTGCCCCGATGTTATTCTTATTAACAACTACCTAGAAAGTTTTTTTATGCGGTGCTAACAATATTGAGGAATTATCCATACATAAAATTATAATTATTGATACGGACCTCATTTTTAATATTTTGTAGTCTTTCTGAGACATTCTGTATTTAATAAAATACATGTTAATATTTCATGTAGCCGATTGAAATAAGGTAAAAAAAGAGTAGTTAGCTGATAGCTATATTTTTTTCCCTTCCGCCTTCAATAATAAAAGACCGAAGCTAACAAGATGGGCTTTTAAATAGAATGTGAAAATAATTTTAAATAATTTTTCAAAAACTGAAGTGGGCAATGCAACAATATTTGAAAAATAAAAATAAATAAATAAAGCAAATCAATTGAATAATGTAAGGTCCACTAATTATAAGTAAATTTGTATTTTGTTTTTCCTCTTGATGTGAAATAAGCTGCCCAACACACATTTCATTTCACAGTTCAACCAGATGATATCTAACAATGCAATATGCAGTTTCGAATCATGAAAGCTTGAATTTCTAGCATTGCCAATCAAATTTTCCAAATATCATACAAGCCTGAATGAGAATGAGTGAAGTATCAAAATTTTTACAGACAACAACAAACTCGATCACCAACCAAAAAGAACCAAAATGAAAAAAAAAAAATTACAACTTTTAGTGTAAATAGTACAAAGTATTGAGTGCTTCACTTGCCACTAAATGAAGCAATGAATGAAAAATGAATTGGATAATTGGATATCTGGATTTCTTTTCTGTATTCAGATTAAAGGGCTGCAGAAATGTTGACCTCACCTATAGGCATCACTGTTGTAAAGGTTTTGCATCCCCCGACTTTCTCCTAATCCAGAGTTGAAGAATATGAAGTACTGTGTGAGCAACCACCACTTTTACAACATGGTGAGGCAACAGGAAATAACTTCACAATTGCAGCAAAAGTGCATTGTACATGTACCCAAAAAAAAAAAAAGAAAAAAAAAAGCAGCTTCCAGAATATGGTACACAGTTTATGTTGCTGCTTGTTGACGAACATACCGTTTCTCCTCTGACCTATGACGAAATAGCTTAGTCACGGTTCTCCTCTCACAGTCCTACAATGCATGGAAGCAAAGAAAAATTGTAAATCAAAATTTTGATTCACCTTTCATATATTTGAATGTTTGTCAAAGAGAAACTTTAAGAGCTAGTTTGATTATAGAAGTTCGCCACCAATATGATAATCCATTCAATTTTACTGAGTGTGTTAATGGTACTCCATACCTTGAACATATTAAGATAAAACATTTTGCCAGGATTCATCCTTCTCAATTTCTGGTATGTATATGTGAAACTTAGCTGATCACGAGAAGTAAACCGGTCAACCTCATTGAACCACAGACAAGAGAACAAATTTGACATTGGAGTGTGTGCTCTCACGATGAAAGATCCCTCGGGAACATCTGCATACAGCACAAAATGAATCTCACATAAAATAATAATAATTAAATGTATGCATGTACAGCTACATGCATAAACCATACAGTTGAAGAAAAACATACTGCTTGGAAGAAGCTTTTCAGGATCTGAGGGATCGAATCTTTTCAACCCATCAGCCTGGTAGAATGCAAATTGCTGGTCAATCACAGTATGATTATATTTGTTCAGCTTCTTATTTTGTGCAACTTCTTCCCAAACACAATGTCGGTCATAGTGATTAGAAATTGCATACTCATAACCTTTACGCCACAAGAAATATTCCAAGATGAGTAATGGGTCAAGTTGGAGTCGTAATTTGCTATCCAACCAGATTGAGTATCTGAGAAAATTTCAAATGCAGAAGGTTAGACAAAAAAAAGTTGGCATTCACATGAAACTCTCGCCTCTATGGCACATATATAAATCCGAAGAACAAGTTGTACCATAAATCAAGTTGCCACATATAATTTATAAGAAAATATGCCCTATATACCAGAACTCTGAAAACGAAAATGTTCAAAGATTTTAGTAGCAGCAAGTTACTAAGAAATGAAAATAGCAATGATGAAATTATGAACCAGAATCGGCCGGTATAATAGATAGTTCTTTCTCTTCTTTTCTACATACCCCCCTGTACTGTCAGGGATTACATGTATCCGCTGTGACAATTCCATAAATCAAGATTCTTAACTCAACATTGACATCCTTCAGTTGATGATCTTTCTGATAATACCTGGTTTAAAAGATTGATATTTTGTAGACAAAAAATTGCACAGCACTGGCTCTAAGACGTCTAAAAAATTTGGAATAAACAAGCGGTTATTGAACAAATTTTGAGTTAATGCAAATCATTCCAGTCTAGCAAATAAATTTTTCAGCAGTCCTTCACATGTTAAGTTTATGGATTTACTCAGAACTTATGTGTTTTGTATAGCTCATAAACTGCAAAAGAGGAAAGCAAATGTCTCATGGCTCAACAAATGACTCTCTTATCATTACCAATTTCACCATCAAGTTAGTTGTTTAGAGATATCACAGAAAGTGCCATTTAATATTTTATAGTGAGAGCGAGGAAAAGTGAATTGTGTTAGGACAAATAAATATTTTACTAATGGAATGATAATGATAAGTCTATACAGCAGTGTAATACGAACTATATATCATGTTTAATCTGATTCTCACCTTGCAGAAGGAAATAGTCGATGTGACAACAATTTTGGTATTTTACCCACTCTACGCATATCAGCATAAGGAAGATTCCTCGCCACAACTATCTTCCATAAACCAATAAAACCAGTTCTATCTGGTATTTGACCATCTGAAGAAAGTGTTTGCAAAGTGAGTTCATCTGTGAACATAACAAAGCAGACATTTTTCCTAGACAAACGAGTCACCTGAATAAGGAAAAAGTAATTGAGGCCCCAGTTACAATTTGAAATCACATATCAGTTTCAGAAATTACTAGGAGATACATGGTAAAAATTAAAATTGCAATCCAAAATGATGTCACATTACTCAAAGACCATTCAAATGCGACATGCCCAAGTAGTGAACAAGCTTAAAACAAATGCATCAGAGAAGTTAGATTAGCAAAGAAAGTGTATAGGAACCCAAAAGCAGCCTATCACATACACTATATCAAATTCCACCAAATCACATCATGGTTCATGCATCTAGAGAATAAAAAAGGAAGATCCCTTTGAGAAAAGAAAAATACAATACAAATGAGAGATGAATAATTTCCGTCCAACAACATGGAAGCTAATACCTGACAAACAGGAGCTAAGTCTTTGAATAAGTGAACTAGGTGGTGTAGCAATAAGGTTAGGTTTCCCTGATAAATGAATGCTAGAGAAAAAAATGCAAAAAAAAAAAAAAAAAATAGTCTCTTGACCTAAGTATACTTAATTCGCATAGATTAAAAAAAAAAATTCTGCCATGGTAGCATACATGACGGTTTTATTATTATTTTTTTTTGCAAACATAAAATTTTATAGAATAAATAAAGAGAAAAGAATTACAAAAGTGAAACAGAGGTCTGAAATAACTAAAACCTTGCCTACTGTTAAGAAAGCAGAACACTATACAATTATGTCTCCATATAAAATTCACCCAAAAACGTGAGACAGTGTTAGCCTATGATAATCTAGAAAAATTCTCTCATAATAATTCTAACCATGAGGAAACATGCATTGAGCTTCTAAAATTATTGCATCCAACAACCCCCTCTCATAAAACATAGAATTTATTTACACAATCTCCATCAACACTTGGACCTCTTAAATTTATGATTGGTAGAATAATGAGGTTTTTGATGATTTTAGTACAATTCTGAAGTTGAACACAAATCACAAACATCTGATGTTGTATTCCCATCAAACACCATGTTCCTTTGCATGCATCACTATGCAAGTTGAATTCAACATTTTATACAAATTCTTCCATTTAACAGTTTCAAAAGAAAACATGCCGCAACTTTGTGTCTTTTCTAATGCCTTAGCCTAAAAAACTTCTCTCCACAGAATTTTCTTCCATTGTGTCTTCCACGATTTTGTGCTCATCTGTTATCAGTGTTTTGCAGCACTCAGTGGGAATGGAATTCGCTATTGCCAAATAAATTTATTATCATATCCAACACTTTGATATAAATTTATTATCATATCCAACACTTTGATCAAAGCTTAAAACTAGAGAAGAATTAACATGTTACATAGATCCAAAGTTAGAAATAAGCAGCTAAAATGTGTTGGAATTAATCATGCAAATTCAGCCAAGGATTGGAAAGGTCATTACTTTAACAATAATGGGGCAACAATTGTCCATGTTTTATAAATTAAATAAAAAAGGACAATAAATGTAACACTAACAAAAACAACAGCAATATACACATACACAACACTACTTGGAGCAGAAGAGTACTTTTACTGCAGAGATACTGAAAGAAGCGAAATCAGACTTCAATTTGTTTTCTAAGCCTGCAAGTACCTTTAAATAGGATCATAATAAATAGCCATTACTTATCCAAATATGCATATTATGAGGCTTGCTCAAGATTTGTAGTAAAGTGGCTTATTAATGATTCAAGAATAAGATGTTAATCTGGCTGGAGGCCAAATTATATTCAAATTATATTCTAACACAAACATTTACATCTTTGGAAAAGCACTACAAATAGATGCAAAAGTTTTATGTTCATACCGTTTTGTCAGTTGGCGTCCTCAAGCGATCTGAATTTCCAAAAATGCAAGAGACAACAGCAATGTGGCATCTACTAATATAATTTGCATCATCTTCTGCCAAGTCAAATCCGGTACTTGGATATCCTTCAGGAGCTTTAACAAAGCCACAGTTTATTTTTTGATCATGTGCTAAAAAAGATTCTTCCCGCTCTTGTAAACTCTGATGCCCAGCAAATCTAGGCTCCCAGTCTGCTTCTCCATCAGGTTGCTTCTCCATTCCTGAATATTGCAAGAAAAATCTAGCAAATTTTCGACTTTCTAAAGGCTCCACAAGCTGTGTAGTGGAATTTATAATCTTCATATCGCAAGACCCTATAAATTATGAATATATGTCAGGATAAAAGCAAAAAATTGATATTTAAAGCAGCAATATCCAAACAATCAACTAACATAAATGTGAACAAAATGACTAGATCTGAATATTGTACAACAACATGGCTCGGAATTGTGGTTGTTTGATTTTAAAAAATCGAAAGCAAGTTAAGTTATCCAGCCACGCTGTTTAACTGATCGTCTAAATTGGGTGCATATTCAGGCAGTCACACACATGGCAAACTACACAATTACCTATTTCACTGGCTTTTCCATTCAATTGGCAACCCATTGTGATCAGGGTTTTAAGTATTTAGGAAATCTTTTTCTTGATCCTGATCCAAAAAATCTCATATTTCTTTTACACATTAATGCCTAAGCAGGATGCCAGGCTGAGTGATAATAAAAGGGCTTCAAGCATCCATATCAATCAAGCATTCATGAGCATTGTGTTTGAAATATTAAGGGCCACATTTTAGAAAACTCATCATACTAAATCATTTAACAACAAATACATTTAGAAATTTATTCAAGAACACAAGCATAGGTCACTCAAATATAAAGGCTGCAAGCGTTCATGTACTATTGTTGACCCCTTTGCATAAGCTTAATCTTGTGGGATTGATGGTGTTCAATAAGGTATCCAAACCAGGTCTCACATTTCAATCCTCCCTTCAATAAATTAAAATGTTGGATCCAAAATATCTGTGCTTGTGTGTGTTTGTATTGAAGTGAAAAGACCATTAATTAAATTCAACCATGCAATTAAAAGGGCATATTAGTATTTAGACGCTATATTTTGATCTTTTCTTTATTGCTCAAACTCATGAGATTAACCATATTTCAACAAAAGCAATATTGCCTACCAAACCTTCTTTTCCCTCACCTACCAGTCCAAACCAATAAATAAATAAAAGGGAATGGATGTGGGTTAAAAAAAGCAACAAACATAGGCATAACAGCTTTTATATGATCGCTTTCATACAGTTAAAAAAGTTTAGAGTTCAAAGAAGGGTTTAATTCAAAGGCAAACATTTGAGAAAATTCAAAGAACATGTGATCAAAAATCAAATTATTTCTTTATTTCAAAATAAACAAAATTTATTTCATAGCTTATGCCCTCCCTTACCAACTAATAAAAATAATAACCCACAAATGCTTACACTTAATATAACAGAAAATAAGTAAATAAGTGGTTTCAACCCGAAATAATTTACATCAGAAGTCCTCCTACCCTAAGCACAAAACAATTACTGTTCTGGTAAGGTGTAGGTTTTACATATGCACACTTACCATCACTAACCCACACTAACTTTCTCTAGAAACTTTACCATGTCCTCTCAGTTCCTTACCTTCTCTCCATCCCACCACAAGCAATAAATAATATGCTAAACATCAAACACAAATTTTAATCAAATCCTTTGCTTCCACCAACATACAACTTGTACCAACTAGCTCCATTACCATAACCAACTACAGGATTAAGACAGCAGGGTTAATAAATGAACTCAAGTTTTTTTTAGACAAAAAAAATCCTAAGGCATAATAAATAATGCAGACATAGTGGATTCTATACAGTAACTCTACAATAAACCCTAAGCTGCAACTCACCTAGCTCAATCAGACCATGCAACCCACTTAAAATTCCATTATGAAGCAGCAATTTAACTTCAAAACTCTGTTTTATAGTTCACCTTATTTTTAACATTTAAATCAATTCCTGTTTTAACCCATAGTATCTCAAAACTTACTTCTTTAATGGCATAAGTTTAAGATAGCTTTTAGGCATTCCATGAGAATTGCATGGACCTTTTTTTGCAAGAAAATGCTCAAAAGAAGAAGGAATACATAGATGGCTAAAGGAAAAGTCAATTACTTCTTAGAAACAACAGAATAAAGCAAAATTTGTTACCTACCTTTAACGGTTAGTCCAAATGCATACCCCTTATCTAATAGCAATTTTCATATTTTCTAAGGTGGTATGAATTATGTCATTATCACAGTGCAAGATGAATTTTCATAGTTCATCTCAAAATCTCGAAAACAATGCCAACCGATAGGCACAGATGATCTGAATAATAGAAGAAATGATTTAAAAGAAAAAAATAATAATAATAATACGCTAACAATTGCACACATGTATGTAACGGAAACAGAAAATTTACCAGAAAATTTACGGCGTTTTGCTTTCTTTTTCGACTCTGAACGTGAAGCTTTAGTAGATTGACCACCACCAAGGCTGACCTTCTTATAATTGGTATCATTGCCTAAAATTTGAGATTTTAGAGATGAGTCCCTAGACAAATAGCCAGAGGCTTCCTCAATCTTCTTTGCAATATTCTGATCTTGCTTTCCAACATCATGAAACTCAGAGGATTCCCTATGAAATTGATTCCGGATTTTTGCTAAATCAGAGTGGTCCCATTTATCATGCCCAGAATCATCATATTCTTCAAATTTAGTTCCATGAAATTCAATATTATCATTGTACTCATCATCTATGTCAATAGTTTTGCTATTCACTCCAAATTCCTTATCATTCAATTCCTGATTTTTAATTCCATTGTCGTTTTCTGATTGGCCCACAGTCTTCAATGAAGCCTCATATTCTGCTTCATACATTTTCAATTCATTACGACCTGCTTCATTGTACAACCCAACCACTTTCCGTTCTGAACCCTTATGAGGATCATCAAGAGAGATTTTCTTGTTGCTGTTACCCACTTTCACAGAAACATGGCCCGTACTAGCAGATTCATCCATAGCAGCCATGCTAGCATGCTCTACTACATCCTCATTGTAATCATCATCCCTTCTTCGATCATCCTTGTCCCAGTATCGGGAATCTCGACCATGTGCTATTGAACCCTTGCCAAAACCAAGGACTTTAAATGTGTCTGTCCGTGTCACATTTGTAAGAAAATCAAGGTCATTCTTCAAGTCATCATCCACAGCATGGTGACTATTCACTTCTGTGCCAGCACATATGCAATCTTTTTAGTGATTTAACTATTATCCAGAGCCCAATCAATATGGAAAAGTGAGACGAATCAAACAAGCTTTTTTTTTTTTTTTTTCCAATAAGTAAATGACAGGTTCAGTCATGGTACGAAAAGCTATTAAGTTACAAGAAGCCCAAACATTGAATATAACAAGCAATGTAATTTCTTTTCGCTTTGATAATACTTTATCTATAGATTTCAACTGGCTCTAATATAACCAGTTGGCTTACTGAATTTGAGCTCTCTTCCTCTTTATTGAAAGAAACCAAAGCTTTATTTTTAAAAAAAAATCTTTTTCCACACTTTCCATACAACCAAACAAAGAAAATTTACTAAAACCATTTTACACACTTTCCATACAACCAAACAGAGAAAATTTACTAAAAACCAAATAAATAAATACAACATTGCACATCCCGAAAATGAAATAAATTAAATCCCACACAAAAGAAAATAAAACAATGACAGATATTATTCGAATCTAATTATATTTCTTCTCAAAATTGGAAAGGAACTTACCTTTATTATGATCGTCATTACGATTATTATATCCGGAGATGTAAAAATACGCTAAGATAGTGACGAGGAGCACGAGAGAGAGGACAAAAACGACGGAGCCTACGGACAGGCGCCGGCTAGCCTTGTCGGGCCGAGCCGATCGCCGAGCCCGAAGAGCCTGCTTGTTGTACGGCGTGGAGCGAATCCCTATTGACGTGTAGTCGTTCGACGACGTGCCATTTGAGTGGTGGAGTGCACCGTTTCTCTCCGTTCCCGATTGCCTGTACTGAGCCATTCTCGCATTGTAAAATTCAATTTATTTATATATATTAATTCATGTATTATTTTCCTAGATTTAAGTGTAAGAGACCTGAGGAGAGTGTTTCATTTTATAAAAAAAAAAAAAAACCGAATAGAATTTTTTTTTTTTTTATCGGCGATGCAAGTGCTGGAAAGAGAAGAACGTTGGTAGATTCGGATTTGTTTGATATATAAGTTGTGAGGTTAAGTTGACGATATTACCCTTCCATTTCCTTTTTGGGTAGGAAACAACTTGTCAGAAGCGGTTAGATTTCATACCTGTTTTGGTAAATTAATAAATCCTTAAAAAATTAGCTGTATTCCAATTCGGTGGCAGCATGTACGAGCAGTAGCAAATTGTAAATAGTAATAGTAAAATTAGTATTACGATGTCGATATATTTATCAATTTATTGACAATTATCTCATTTTTATTTATCTTTATTCAAGAATTCAGGAAAATAAAAAATAAATAAACTTTAGGAATTTTATATTTTGTTATACATGAGAAATGATCCAGTTATTATTATGCTGCTTCAACTGATTTGTGCTACAAAATTCTAACACATGCAATTAACTCCTTACCTCAACAATTCTGATTGCTAACCAAACAAATATTCACCTCCTTTTTTTTTTTTTTTTTTAACTTTTAGATACATTTTCAAATTGAGTTCCTTGTTCTTTAGTAAAAAATAAAGCAAGCAAAGCAAACATGCATATATAAGTTTGAGAAAAAGAAGTTGTTTGTCCCTGTGAATAATAAGATACTACTGCTCTATTGATATGTATAGAAATCTAATTGCCAAATTTGAAGAAACAAAATGCAAGCTGATATCTTGATAAATTTTTATTGTCAAAATAAAAATTAAAGACAAAATGGAAACTTAGTCCCAAGTAGCTTTCAAGAGCAATCTAAATATTCCCTGCTTGAACTACTGTAATTTAACAACAAAATAAACACAGGATTTGAAATTGCATATCATTGGATTTGGGCATTTAGCCCGTTGGATCAAATATCTAATTATCATATGAATAAAACTGTCTGGCAGTTTTAAATAAGCCCATTTTAATTTTCAGATATTACAGACTAAATTTATGTTTTTTTATAGCTTTTTGTGATAATTATCATGTTCACTTTAATTAAAATACCCAATATTTGACGCAATGAAGATACTAGATACTGAGTCCAGCAATCTTACAGCTAGACGTATACCCAGCAATGGTGTCAAGGAAAAATAACAGATTTTTCATTCACCACAGGTATTATTATCTAATCTGTTTCTGTGTTGAATATATTTGATTGTCAAAAACAGTGTGTATGTAAGCTTCATTTGATGACATTAAATCCATTTTTGAAAGTCAAAGATTTTGAATCAAGCCATTGTCTCAAAGATATAGCATCGTCACATAATATAGGATGCATCAGATTCGAAAGCTTAAGATGCATCCACACCCATAACTTACACAAGTTAATATAAGATATGGTTAAAGTTAAGTAATTCCACGATTCAACAAATTGAGATAAAATGGAAAGGTTTTGAAGATAGTGCAAGCAAAGTCTTGACATGACATTGAGATAAACAAGACTCTCATTGACATTTTGACATGCAGGAAAAATCAAAATGTCATTGAGATAAAGGTTTTGAAGATATTGATTCACTATCATGTTCTAGTCTCCTGCAAAAGATCAATGACATTTTGATTTTTCTTTCCTTTATTGGAATCTAGTTCTAGACTAACTCTTGACATGACATTATAGCAAGCAAACAAGGACACAAGTGACTGAAAAACAAGACTCTCTTAAACATCTACAGACCTCCCAATCTTCCTTGAATTGTTGAGAAGATATAAACCTCCTCATGCCACTCCTTCTAGTAGCGGATTCTTACTCTTGTCCTTGACACAACAAGCACGATGTTTTTATATGTTTTTGATAATGAATAGATTGATGTGTATCTTATTTTTTATGATGTCAATTTCACTTTTAAAATGGATATTGTTAAATGAGATT
>JAXCLQ010000002.1:8791172-8802927 GCA_035584115.1 Cedrela odorata | reverse complement strand
TAATCAATAGTCCAACACATCATAATCACTTAATGCAACCACTACATATCGCACATATCACTTTTTATTAAATTACTTATGCACAAGAACAAATGTAACATTGAAATTTAATTAGAATATAATTTACTATATTAAAAATATATAATAGTTCAAAAATATTTACTCAATACTTGTTGATTAATCCTGTGAAACTTCAAGATCTTTTAGATTTTTGATTGTTGCATTAGCTCCTAAACACACAGAATTCAAAAATTAATAGTTAAAACTGATTCAAAATTTGATAAGTATTGTAAATATGAGAACATAACTATCCTAATTTCATAAATATATAGCTCACTAAATTTTTAGATATAAATATAACTACCCAATTGTATTTTTATAATTTCCTTCTTTTCTGCTATAATAATTCTCCCTATTTCTATATTTATTTTCTTTTCTTCTTTTTCTTTCTCCTTTGGCTTTCTTACTTGCTTCTTCTATTTTCCATTTGCTCTCAATTGCAATTTCAATTACAAATTGAAATTCAAACAAACATGTGTAATATATATACATACACCGACCGAGGGTGACCGACTTAATTGAAAAACAAGTAGCTTATCAGTTACATGCTTTTTCCTTGATCACTGCCCTGTGTTACAATAAATTAACGGAGAAAAGGAAAAATGGTAATTTCATTTACATTTTGCTGCTACCCATACTCAATCATGTATTGTTGAAGTTTAATAACTGCAAGCTTTTAAAAAAAAAACAGTATACAAGTAAATTAAACTCTTTCCCAACTCTAATTCAAGCAAATTCATATTGAATTAAAGAAAAAAACAGTTTAATATATATACATATTTTACTATATTAAAATATCAAGAATTATTCTTGCATTTGCATACAAATTACAAAGCGGTTATATTTGAATTTATTAGAGGGAGTAGCACTGCAATATTGAATTAAAACAGAAGTAATCAAATTACAAACTGTATCTTAATTTTCACACCCCTTCAAGAAAAAAAAAGAAAAGAAATAATTAATCTTCTCTTTTCATATTTATCTCCACTGTACAAAGTAGATATACAATTCAAGAGCTAAGATTCTATACAGAGTACAACAGAGTACACATGTAAATGCCAAAGTACAATTCAGACCTTTCTTAGAAAACAAAATCCAAAAATAAAAATTGTGAATAACAATAATTTCAATTGTCAATTCACCACACTTCCAAATGTAGTTAAAAGTAATAAAATCCCAATAATAATAATTGCATTGAAACTTTGATCTTGATCAACATGGCCTATTATTTTTGGCTGATGGATGAGAATTTTGAAGCAAAAACAGTTTCTTCAAGACCTTGATAAACACAAGTATGCCTGCTGGGCCTGTCTTTCTAGAAGAAAATAATGAACCATTATTATTGCTATTTTTGGACAACTTCAAAGATTGAACACACCCCAATTCTACCTCTAACATATTCCTCCTCTTAGTTTCCAACTTTGAACAACTTTTACTGTAATTTCTTGACAATTCTTCGTTGAAATCTTCCCACAATATGTCCATTTTTTCTCTTTCCTCTTCTTCTTCTTCTTCTTCATCTAGGTCGTCTTCTATGTTTGAACAACTTTTTCTCTGCTTGTAAATGTTGTAATATTCCTTCGGTTTTGCTGCAAAACAATCTTCTTTTTCTTGCTTATTGGAAGAATGAACGGGAGAAGCAGCTGGTGATAGATGCCAAAGAGGAGGAGAATCAATGGAAGAAGCTGGGTGGTTTTCAATTAAGATTGCAGGGAAGCTGAAATCTTCTTCTTCTTCTTCTTCTTCATCTTCAATGGCCATGGTTTACTTGCTTTTATGACTTGTTTGTAAAATTAAAAAATAAAAAGAAAGGGAGAAAAATAATCAAATGAATCAAAAGGGGGTGTTGGGTTTGGAAGTTTGGTAGAAATTTTAGTTCAACTGCTTCGACAAGTAAGAAGAATTTTTTTTTTATTCATCTAAAATCTACATTTTGGGTCCCACTCAACGTAAGGTTGCTAGGCAGATTTTTCTCCTCTTCTCTTGCGTGGGCCACTCATAAAAAACAAAAAATGAAATTGAAGTTGAATGTAAGGCACCTTTTGCTACTAAATTGTTACATAAAATAAAATAAAATTTTATATTCCTATAAATAAATAAAAACGTAAAAATGATAACATGAATTTGAAAATATATAAATTTGATAGCATAAAATATAAGACTGGTAAAATTAAGGGTATGTTGGTATAACTATTCAATTAAAATAAATCTTGTGCAATAATTTTTATTTTAAAAAAAAGATTGTTGTCTAATTGTGAAGTAGGCTTTCTAATAAAAGTTGTTTAATTACCTTATCTTATGTTTGGGAAAATACCCTAAATACGAATGAAGTCCAACCCTAAATACGAATGAAGTCCAATGAACCTTGAGCTTACTAGATATGACACAATGTTATAACTTTAACTATTAGCAAATGTCTTACAAAAAATAAATAAAATTTGAGGTCTATCTTAATCAATGAAATCCCAATTATAGCGTAATGAAGATCTTAAATATGACATAATCCGAGACTTTCGAAACTTAATAAAAGGTTTCGGACTAGACGTGGAAATTCAAAACATTTTTTTCATAATAAAGATCTTGAGTATAACATGATAAGGGTCTTGAGCAAATTATCAGAACCCGATACCATTTTTATTGAAAAAGAATGTCTCAAATGTAATATAAGAATATGAAATCTCTTGTTAGCGATTATTTCTGACTGGTGAAAAGTTCAAACTTCTCGAATTTTTTTAAAAATGAAAGATTTATAGCCGACTGGTTATATCCTGCAAACAAGACTCATGATCCTCATAAAACTGATGAATTAAGGATCATGATCCCATAATTTACAAAAATCGATGAATTCAGAATTATGATCCCATGATTCCTTAGAATACGAATGAATTCGAGATATATGATAATAGTCGAACATAATATTTTATAAAAGATAAACAAAAGACAACCAGGTAAGATATACTAAATTCTAACTATTAAATTGTTGTCATTATTCTCTCTTAAACATATAAAGGAAAAAACCCTAACTCAAGCATCGGAAAGTTTTCGTCAGATCACTGATTTTATCCCTAATATCTTCTATAATTTCATGTGACACAACAATCTAATAAATAAATAGGTTAATTTTAGTGCACAAAATTTTAGAGAAAATTTTACTACATCAACATCTTAATAAATATTTTTTAAAAAATTATACAATAAAAAAATGAAGTAAAATAAAAAAAAAATAAATTGAAAGCATTTAAGGTTATTTAACCATATAAAATAACTCAAAAATTATTGTTTCCAAAGGTACAAAATTTGAGTTTATTTCCTTAAAAAAATAATTATTTTTTAATTATCCTTAAACTCTCTTAGTGACAAGAAAACTAAGACAAGAATTTAAGAAAAATGACATTAAAAAGGTTGTTTTAGTCAATAGAAAAGTCAATGTTAAATTGATAACATAATATAGTGACGTTAATTAATTACTGATATTGGTACTAAGTTAATATAATCAAATTCTTGAAAGAGGTTTGCAAATCTCACAGTAGTTGTATAGAGTTTTTTTTTTTTTTTTATTATTAAAATAGTACAAAAAGTTAAAATTTTGAATTTCGTTTATATTAAAATAGAGAAAGATTTATTTCGTATTAATGCAACACTTACAATATATATATATATATATATATATATATTGTCGGTGGTATGAAATTCATGATAAGAAAAGGGTAGACATGGTGTAAAGTGATTGAATGGTAAAATAGTAATGTTAGTGGTTGTAATGGACGGACTTACAAGCAATCTTTGAAAAGGGAGTTAAAGGACATCTCATCTGACGCCGGATTAATAGGAGAAATTTTTGAAATTGCATTGCATTGCTTATTATTTTCCACAATGACTTTGAAAGTGATTGCAGAAGAAGCATTTCTCCCTGAAGTGCTTTTATTTTATTGATTTATTTTGTACTAATACTACTCAAACAACAGCTGGTAATAAAACTAGCACCTAAAATGTATGTAGTGTGCTCCACCATCTCAATTTCAAAGCCAGGCCAGACCAGCCAAGAAAATCTATCTGCATTTCTTTGTAATTTTCCAAGCTCAAAATTACAATTTCCTCCAAGACCCTTCTTCACAAGGACGATAAGGTGAAAGTTAACAAATATGTTTAATGCATCACAGCTGCTGAAGGTGTCATCTTCATTTGGATCAAAGATGAGAAGTCCTGCCATCTTTGCTCATCATCTTCTTAAAAGATTGTGCCAGGACAGCACATACATTGACAATATATAGGCCAAGGGCAGGTAGCAAAGCCTACCCGCAACGCAAGTGCAATATTGAGGATATGAACCAGAATGTACAATTATGATGGTCACATGTTGTCTTGACGCCTTAGAGGAATACCTTCCAGATCATAAACATTCTCTTCTGAGTGCCTGAAACCATGCATTGAGTGAGATGTTGATGAACCTGCAAAGAGAACAGAATCTAAGTACTGCTGATTCCTAGGAACCAATGGAGAATTAATCAATATTTACAGCAAAAGCACTGAAAACCACCATTAGCCATGTCCTTCCTTCTGTGAAGAAGGAAAGTCCCGGAAAGAATCGTCACAAACCCACACATTTGCGTGACAATTTAAGTAGGATTTTGCCGATCCCAATCCTGTGTAGAATATAAAATTCATCAGAAAAAATACATTTTTTTCTCTTTTTCTTGACACTGGCATGCTAAAAGAATTAAACATAAAGAAAAACTCCATTAATTATTGGTTTATAAATAAGTAGATTAATCTTACTCCAAGTCGCAATTTTGAAAGGAAAGAGATCTTAATTCATCACAGGATACATCTTTCTAAAACTTTTTGCTTGTTGACATCTTAAAGCAAAAAAGTATTGGTGACCAGGTAAAGACCATTATAATAAATTGCAGAAGACCATCACAACATGCATAGGAAAAGAAAATGGGAAAGGATCCCAGAAACATATGACAACATAACCTGAGTTTCTGAACTTTGCTGTTTGGATTATGGGGAAAGGAATCAATTCACTACTGGTATCCGTCTCTGAGGATCATTCAAATGGCACCCCTAACCATTCCTGATTGAATGCATTTCCCAAGACCCTATTTCTCATCTCATTGCAGCTAAGTAACAAAAGATTTAAAACAATACATGCATAATTGGAATGTATAAGCAACAGTATTTTGACATGATATACATTAAACTAAATCTAGTTGAACAAAAATAAAAAATGTAATTCATACAAACAAATTACCTTAAACATGATTACACTGGCCAAAACGGTTAATGATGTAAACATTACAGTATATAGGTAATACAACAGCTGGGTTGAATGTATCAAGAACCTGAAAATTTAAAAGATAATGTCACATGTATTTCCTGCAGAGCAACACCTCAACAAACACAAACAAAAAAATCACAACCCAGAATTACATGTATATTTTCATTTTCCTTTTCACAAGCTGAGTATCTAAATTTCGATATATTGCACGGGAAAAATAAATGAGGGGAAAAAAGAATTCCCAGATATAACAACTTACACAATTACATTGGTCATAAAAATGAAGCAAAGAGGTCAAAGTGATCGTTTAAAATCATGGAAATCATAAATGTTATACTGGTTCTGGAAAAAAAAATGAACAACGTAACAGAACAAGTGACCCGTATTTATCAGATCGAAATGGAAACTGAGACAGCATGAACAATATACTATATATGCATTATATGGGACAATACTTATTGCAGTCACTGGTTTTAAAATTAAACTAAAGCCAGCGAGCAGTCAAAAGAGGCTAACGCCACAAGACTTCAGTGGTAAACCAAATATTATAAATGGATGGTGTCTACAGTATTCTGATATGTGACCAACTTTTGGTAGTTAGATGTCATGGACAACAAAGAATTATATCCTCTGGTACATGGATTTTCAATGTAAAAGATCAGCTTACTGAATAGAGATATCTAAACAGTAGACTACCACAAGCAATAATGCATAAACTTCTAAAATTCCTGAAATGATTCTGTTTTAGATCTTTTATATCACAGCACTAATCACTGCAACTTTCTTTTTTTCTTCTTTTATTTTTCTAGTAAGAAACAAAGAGAATATTAATGACTGCAACTCTCTATGATGAAGCCATAATGCATATTGTGGATTCACATAAAAGGAGTTTTATCAGCCAAATCCATTCTCAGGCAAGCATACCAGTAACTAGATCAACCAGAAAGTAAGTGATAAAAAATGAGATCTAATTAGTTAAAATTTCAGATGATTTAGAAATGAATTACCTTATTCAAATAGTTGATTTGAGTGACTACACATACAAGCACAACCAATGTAAATGCCAATGTTTGAGGATATATTAACTGATTCATTCCTTCAAATGTTAACTTTAGAGCAATTCCAACAGCTTTAACACTCATAACTTGTCAGAGTAATTGACAGTGTTCTGTTAACGACAAAACAAAAAAAAGTATAAAGAAAACAGATCGAAAAATGACTGACAGCTGAAAACATACTGACAGTGAGCCCACAAATGAACAAACCATAATGTAGACCATTACATGTGTCTGCTCATATTCTGGTATGAAACAAATGATGAGTAGAAAAACTGCAGCCATAACCGAAGCTGCATATATAAGAAAAGCTGCTGGAGACATACAAAAGTTTCACATTATTTTTTTACAATGCCTAAAAATTGAAAATAATAATAATAAGTTATATACTACATCAGGAATCTATAACCAATATTAGATTTCACCATTCTCTTAATTCATAGCAAGATCAACCTGGCTCTGTTGCAAGATCCCAAACTTCCATGACAGACTCAATCTCACGCTCTTGAGGAGCATGTAGAACAATTGTCGTTGAACCAACAACACATAGAACACAACCAAGAATCCCAAATATGTGTAATCTCTACCTTAAAATAACACATGCTAGAGCAGCACTGCAAGAAAATTTGCAAGTTAGCATTTAACATCAGATGAAAGTTGATATAATAGACATATGCAGCCTTTCTCTTGCCTGATAATGATACTGAGTGCACCAAGAGGAGTGACCAGTATCACTGGTGAAAAAGCATAATTAACAAAATTTGTAATTTCACCAATAATCACTTCCACATCACAATTTCTATCACAATGCATTTTCCAAATTAAATTTTAAATCAGCTTTAGGAAGGGAAGAGAGGAGAAGAAAAGAAAGATGGAGAGACAGAGTGAGAGAGATGCAAAAATCAGGAAAGTAACATTGGAAAGTAAGAGGAAAAATACTAAAATTTACAACCTAGTGATCATAATGTCTCAGACAATGAAAATGACAAAATGGAAAATATTAGTTATCAAAGACTAACTGAAAAAAAGGAACATCACAGTACACTTGAAATCATCCTTGATATTTCAAATTTTCCAACTATAAAGCAGCAGTTTAACCCGACATTCAATTCATGAGCCTGCACTCTAGGTAGCATACACATGCATACTCCATCAGATATCACTTACCAATATTTATAGGACATGTGAATACAATTTACTGGCTTATGGAACAATCTTTGGTAATAGGAAAGAAGTGAAAGTACTTGAATAACAACGGCCTGAGAAACTTGGGTCAGTACGATTGGCTCCGAAAGTAGATGTATGTGAGCATACATACACATACATAAACAAGTGCATGAAAATATTTCCAATTTTCAAGGGAAAAACAATGTGAATGCCACTTGCGTTGCGTCTAAGATCTTAAACAAATTTAAAATAGATATGAGTAATAGAACTAGCAAAAATTGGCTAATGAAGACAACAGAACCATTATAATTCATAAAGAACAGAGAATTAAGCAAACTCACTTGTTATCATGCCAACCCACCAAAGTGGTTCATATAAGTAAGAATAACCTCCAACACCTGCAATGGTCAATCTGCATATTTAAAAACAAATGATTATACAGCACAATTTTTTTAACATTTAAGCATTGAACAGCCACCTATACTTTGACTGCATCACCAAACATCTACACTGCCAAACTTGGAATTAAACAAACACCCTTTAAATCATATGGAACCAAAACCAAAAGCATAATTTCTAACATATAACAGCCAAAATTATGATGTAAATATAAAACAGAAAAAAGGCCAAAGATTGGGCAAAATCAATTCATTACTTGAGATAATATTCAGAGTGTCGGTTCGACATGACTTCTTTACTAGCCAAAAGGGCTTTTTCAATGTCAAAAGATTTTTCCATTTTTTTATTTTTGTGTCATATTTTTGTGACTGGAGAAGATGCTATCGAGGATTAAATAAACTAAAACCAAAATTTCCACAAAACACTTATGAATTGCCTCAATATTTGCAATGCCACAAAAAAAAAATTAGAGAATATATTACACTTCAATAAACCAACTTCAAAGAAAAACATCATAAATGTATTGTAGACATTCAAACAAACCCATCAATTTTCAATCAAAATAATTCAGTATGCACCCAAAAGTAAACTCAATGGACAGAAAACAGTTTCACACTGAAACTTCATCTACTGATTATTACTAATGATGCTCCCTAAACCACAATAAAGATACTAAGATACTAAGTAAACAGAACCCAATTGAAGGATACAAAAATTAAAGAAAAGAAAATGTTTCTTTAACCAATCCATCTCAAATTCAGAAATGAATCTGAAACAAGAAACCGATACAGTATAAGATAATTCAAACCAAAAAGCCATTAGAAGCCTAATGCTAAAATGTTGCATCATAACATCACAACTAAGAACTTGATACATTTCGCACTCAAAGATGAACCTTATACACAAATTCACTGAACCCAACTAAAACAAGTGAATATACTCATTGACCCCTCCACTAATGATGATGGACCAGATTATCATAACAGAATATAAACAACATTAAGAGTAATAAAACCTATTAAATAGTCAATCAGCCCCACAAAGTACAATCCAAATCTATACTCAAAAGAACTAAACCCCTACAGAACCTAAACTAAACTTTAAATCAGCACAAAAGATTTCTAAGGATGAAACTGACAAGTAACCAAAAAAACAAAATAAAACATTACAGACATAGGAAAAATATATATCGAAAATGAACAACTGGATTGCAATAAAATTGAAGTTATGTAATTAAAAATAGAAATACCTGCATTAATACTAGAAGCCCCAGCTCCTTTCAAGCCCTTCTTTTTAATAATGAAGCTGGCACCAATGAAGAATCTTGAAGACAAAGCCAAAACCAAACCCTTTGTATTATCTGCTGACATTCCTCTGTAAGAGTCCCGCCAGCTATCCGCTGAAGAATTCTCCATTGTTGTTCAAATAACACCACCAATACTAGTACTCTTTCTTCTTTTTTTTTTTTTTTCCCCTCGTTCTGTCTCACAAAAATCAGAGCGGAAAATTTTCAAAATAACCCATTTTTTACCTCCGGCTGATTATTGATTTAACTAATTCTAATTTAATTTTACTAATCATTCTAATTTTAAATTAATTGAATAATTTTACTCACATAATTAAAAATATACTATAGTTACTCCACTACAATATACGAACTACAGTATCAAAAGGACTAAACTCTTACAGAACCTAAACTAAACTTTAAATCAGCACAAAAGATTTCTAAGGATGAAATTGACAAGTAACCAAAAAATCAAAATAAAACATTATAGGCATAGAAAAAATATATATCGAAAATGAACAACTGGATTGCAATAAAATTGAAGTTATGTAATTAAAAATAGAAATACGTACATTAATACCAGAAGCCCCGGCTCTTTTCAAGCCCTTCTTTTTAATAATAAAGCTGGCACCAATGAAGAATCTTGAAGACAAAGCCAAAACCAAACCCTTTGTATTATTAGCTGACATTCCTCTGTAAGAGTCCCGCCAGCTATCCCCTGAAGAATTCTCCATTGTTGTCCAAATAACACCACCAATACTCAAAAGATGGCACTCAAATTTTTGCTCTATCAACTTTCGATGGTAGGATAGAGGCTTACTGTCACGGACTTAGAGTTGTGGTGCGCCACAATATATTAGCAAGTTTGAGTTGTGTGGACTCTTGTGTTTTAGTCAAACACTGCTAGCATAAGTTTTAGTTGGCTAAGTGTCCTAGTGATGTACAAAATATGAGTTTGAGTAGGCATCAAACTCCGAAGTCCCTAGAAAGCCAGGGTTGTTGGCTTTGCACTATATAAAGAGTGCTTGGCAGCATGTTGCCATGATCATTCATGAGTGAATGCTAGAGCAAGTTGTGTGAAACTCGTTCTAGAGAGAAAAAGTTTAGGATTTTCGAAAAGGCCTTCACAAGAGTGTTGTGAGTGGTCTTGTTTCCTTTTTAAAGTGAATAATAAAAAGGTTGAGGGCGTGTGGCCTTAGTAATTAACATATTGCTTGTGTTGTTGGGTTGTGTAGCTTTGCTTTATGCTTGCGTTGCTTTGGTTGCGCTTGCTTGTGTGGCTTGCGCAGAAAATTTGTGCGGAAAGTAGAGTGCTGATCAAGGGAGTCCTTGAGCATCGCAGGGTTGGCCGCATAGAAGAAAAGAGCCCCATGACAGTTGGTATCAGAGCCGTGTTAGGCTGAAAGCCGCGTTTACTTGCGACCAACAACAACACAATGGTGGGAGACACCATCAAAGACCGCTTAGATCGCGTAGAGAAGGCTATTGGAGCGTTTGTACCCGATACACCATCGTTGGTTTACCAGATTGGTGCCGTAGCCTCAGAGATGCGGAATGTAGCCTTAGAGATGGCGGCATTGAGGGGCGAGATGGGGGATCTAAGAGGGCATTATGTAAATCTTGAAAAAGATTGCCATGAGTGGATGAGCACCACGGGCGAAGATTTGATTGCTGCGAATAAAGCTTTGCGGGGGCAAGTGAGAGACCTTGATGCCGAAGTGGTGGTGATGAGGAGGGCTTTGGGCAACATGCCTTAACACGCCGAAGCGGCACCCTCGAAAGTGAAAGTACCCGAACCAAAGAGTTTTGGTGAGGCACGAAACACAAAGGAGTTAGAGAACTTCTTGTGGGATATGGAGCAGTATTTCAAGGCAGCCCACATTCCGAAGTCGGAACATGTGGATATAACTTGAATGTACCTCACGGGTGATGCTAAGTTGTGGTGGCGCACAAGGCTGAATGAGGATGCTGAGGCGTTAAGGCCACCTATCCAGACTTGGGAGGCGCTAAAGAAGGAATTGAAGGCTCAATTCCTACCAAGCAATGTCGTGCGGCTTGCTAGGGAAAAATTGAAGAGGATGAAGCACATTGGAATCGTGCGGGATTATGTGAAGGAATTTAGCTCGCTGATGCTAGATATTTACAATATGTCAGAGGACGACAAGCTCTTTAATTTCATATCGGGTTTGCAAAATTAGGCACAAACCGAGCTGCAACGGCAAGGTGTGAGGGACTTGCTCGCGGCACTTGCAGCGGCTGATGGGCTAATTGATTACAAGCTGGGGCCTCAAAACGAGCAAAAGAAAGCCTATGAGGGCAAGAAGAAGAAAAAGGCTGAGAACTCCAAGGGCGACGCCCAAAAAGAGAAAGGAGAATCTAGCCAAGCCAAGCCGTAAAGGCAATGGAAACCGGGGTGTTTTATATGTGGTGGCCCCATAGGGCAAAAGAATGCCCAAACCAAGCCAAGTTGAACGCAACAACCGAACAAGAGGCACAACATGAGGCCGA
>JAXCLQ010000002.1:8765940-8781310 GCA_035584115.1 Cedrela odorata | reverse complement strand
TTTTAACAAATTTAAAATTTATAACATAATATTTAAAATAAACAACTTAAAAATTGAAACACAAAAAATTAAAATATTAAAATGAAACATAAAATATGAAATATGACTTACAGAATTTAAAACATAAAAATGTAAACCGTGAAATATTTATCATAAAAATTAGGAAAATAAAATAAAAATAGACGCTAACAATACACCAAATGTATCGTATTCCATCCCTACCATGTAACAAGCCGTCTACGTAGAAACGAGGGAATTGGTAAGATACATCCGCCTATTATCATACATTTGTTAAATTAAAATTTGAATAAAGTTTTATCATATACCTCCCTTGAGGTCTACAATAATTTTATTTTATAATATATTTTATGAAAAAATATATTTATCTCCCTTCTAACCATAAATCGACCAATTAAAAAATAAATATATTCTTAATTTATTTATTATTTATAAATAAAATCTTAATTAATTCATCTTTATTTAATATATAGAGTTTGTTAAATGTATTTTTTAAAATAATTATAAAAAATCTTAATTATATATATATATAAAAGACAGGTTTAGGAGCCTTTAACTTTACACAATTTTTATACTAATTTATTAACTATTAGATTAATATACTATTAATAACTGAAATCAATTCTAACATGTGTAATTAATATATTATAGTCAATTTTTTATTAAAATTATCCAGTATTATATAAATGATGTAAAAAATTATATAAAAAATAGGGATTCTTGATTTTTACCCTATATATATACACATACTAATTCTCTAACAAATTAATTTTTAGAATTATTTATTATTCTATATAAGATTTATAATTTATATTAAAAATAATTTTATTATATAAATATTCAAATAGTATTAATTAATAATAATAATAATAATAATAATAAAATATTTTAATTTTTATTATTTATAATATTTTTATACCACAATAATTAAATTTTAAAAATTTAATACAAATTATTTTTTAAATAATATGATAATATATTAATAATATTTATTTTCAATTAATTAAAATTTTATATTATAAAAAATTTAGAATATAAATTAGTATATAATAAAATAAATTATAAATAAATAAATAAGAATGAGTAAATATAATTTTATTTTAGAAGGGAGAAAAGTGCATATTTTAAAAAATTTTATTACAAAGTGAAATTATAACAAAATTTAAGGAAGGTATTAGATAAAACTCTAATTTAAAATATAAATCGTACAAATTTTACCCAGCGTATCGCAGAGAAACCGCGGAGAGAACATTTGGAGTTAAAAGTCAGCAGAAAACAAAATTTAAGAAAAAGAAATTGAAGTGGGCAAAGGATGTTGTTGTCAGCAAGTCAGAAAGTCCAAGTCTTCCCACAACACAATAGTCTTAGTCTCCTCTCCCCTCAGCAGTTAACTAAACTCCACCCCCAACAGCACGCACTCATTCAACCACGAACATTAATCTTTCTCAGCCTGTCCTCCTTCCCAGAAAAAAAAAAGGGAAAAAAAAAATACCAATCCCTTTTCCTTTTACATGTTTCGACTACAAGTTAGTTCTTCATAGTCTCTTTCTAATTTCAATTCAGCTAAAATGGCCAACTATATCCAAAACATCTTCATGCTCTTGTTTTTCTTCTTCTTGTTTTGCCCTATGGTTTTCTGTCAACTTTCTGCAAATCAGACATCTATCATGGTCAATCTTTCTCGGCTTCTCAATACTAAACTTTCTGCCTGGGATGTGAACCAACAGCCAAACCCATGTTTGTGGCAGGGAGTTCGATGCAGTGATTCTTCCGTAACTCATTTATCTTTATCTGGCTTTGATATTTCAGACTCTGATTTTCTGTCTGTTGTTTGCCAGCTTGGTTCTTTGCAGTCTCTTGATTTCTCCAACAACCAGTTGAGCTCAATTCCTAATGAGTTCTTGGAAGGTTGTGGAGGGGTTGCTGGACTCAAGTTGTTGAATTTTAGCACGAATATTTTGACTGGTTCTTTGCCTAGTTTTCATGGTTTTCTTGGATTAGAATACTTGGATTTATCTTACAATAAATTGGGTGGAAACATTGATTTACAGTTAGATGAATTGGTTAGTCTGAAAAGCTTGAATCTTAGTAGGAATTCTTTCAATGGATCTATTCCTGCCAACCTTGGAAAATCCACGGTTTTGGAGCAACTTGTGCTTTCTGTGAATTCATTCCATGGTGAGATACCTCAAAAACTTGCAGATTATAGGAATTTGACTCTGATTGATCTCAGTTCTAATAGTCTTTCTGGGTCTGTTCCTGATAGAATCGGACAGCTCCCCAAGTTGGAAGTTGTTATTCTTTCTGTCAATAACTTAAGTGGTGGAATTCCCGCAAGCCTTTCAAATATAAGCACCCTGTCTCGTTTTGCCGCGAACCAGAACAATTTTTCTGCTTCAATTCCTAGTGGAATCACCAAATTTCTGAAGAATTTAGATCTTAGTTATAATAAATTGACGGGGTTGATTCCAGCTGACCTTTTGTCACATCCAAATTTGCAGACAGTGGATTTGTCTTATAATTCATTAGAGGGTTCAATACCTGAGGACATATCTCCAAGTTTGGTCAGATTGAGATTGGGAAGCAATTTACTCGGTGGGTTGATCCCTTCTTCATCATTAGTAAGTCTTGGCAAATTGACTTACTTGGAGCTGGAAAACAATAGCTTTACTGGAATGATACCACAGGAACTGGGTAATTGCCAAAATTTAACCCTGTTGAACTTATCTCGGAATAAGCTGAACGGTTCATTGCCTGTACTGTTGGGTTCTCTTGGAAATCTTCAAGTTATGAAGCTTCAAATCAATAATCTGAGTGGAGAGATCCCCAGCCAACTTTCCCAACTTCAGATGTTGTTTACATTGAACATCGGCTGGAATTCGTTGACTGGTTCAATTCCTTCCGTGATTTCAAACTTAACGAAACTTACAAACTTGAACTTACAGCACAATAATCTCACAGGTTTAATACCAAACTCGATCAGCAACATGCTTACTTTGATAGAGCTCCAACTTGGAGAAAATCAACTAAGTGGGACTATTCCCATGATGCCACGATCACTGCAGATTGCTTTGAATCTGAGCAGCAACCTCTTTGAAGGACAAATCCCGGCCATGCTTTCTCGTTTGACTGGGTTAGAAGTTCTAGACCTCTCAAACAATAACTTCTCAGGTGAGATCCCAGAATCTCTGGTTCAAATGGAATCCCTGACACAGCTGATACTTTCTAATAATCAACTCTCTGGGGCTATTCCCAAGTTTCGTCGTCCCTGGGTTTTGGTTATCACTGGAAATTCAGAACTTACTAATGCAACAGTACCAGATGCTTCCCCAGAACTGGCAAAGAGAAGAAAATCAGTTGTTGTGCCTATTATTATTGCCCTTGCAGCTGCTCTTTTTGCTGTTGGGGTAGTCGCTATCATTGTTCGATCAAATTCAAGATGCTTTTACAGAGTTAAAGATGAGCATCCACATGTAGGAGAAGATCTTTCTTCCCCTCAGTTCATTCAAGAAAACCTCTTGACAGCAAACGGAATCCACAGGTCAAATATCTCCTTCACCAAAGCCATCGAAGTATTATCTGATCCTTTGAATATTGTGCTGAAAACTAGGTTCTCAACCTATTACAAAGCTGTCATGCCATCTGGAATGAACTACTTCATTAAGAAGCTTAACTGGAGTGACAAGATATTCCAATTGGGTAGCCATGATAAATTTGACAAAGAGCTAGAGGCCTTGGGGAAGCTGAGCAATTCAAACGTCATGACTCCTTTGGCTTATGTGTTAACGGCGAATAGTGCTTACCTCTTCTACGAGTATGCTCCAAAGGGTACCTTATTTGATGTTCTTCACGGCAACCTGGAAAATGCTTTTGATTGGGCAAGCCGTTACAGTGTAGCAGTCCGAGTAGCTCAGGGTCTTGCTTTTCTACACGGATTCATCTCAAGTCCAATTCTCCTCCTAGATCTTTCAAGCAGGAGCATTTTACTCAAGTCACTGAAAGAGCCCCAAATTGGAGATATTGAACTCTGCAAAATGATTGACCCGTCGAAGAGCACTGGCAGCCTTTCCGCAGTTGCTGGTTCAGTCGGCTATATTCCTCCAGGTGAACTCTTTCTCCACAGTCCAGCTTTCACATTTTATATGGTATCTCTGCACATGATTGAATCTATTTCTGAAAGTTGCCAAAATTTGAAACTTAATTGTCATGACCATCTAATCCCGTTTCTTCAATATAATCATTTCAAATATCTGTTTAGCCTTAATGCTGAGGTGTCTATTGTGGTAATTGTAGAGTATGCATACACAATGAGGGTAACAATGGCCGGGAATGTTTATAGCTTCGGGGTTGTTCTTTTGGAGCTGCTGACAGGAAAGCCTGCAGTTACTGAGGGCAATGAGTTATCCAAGTGGGTATTACGCAACTCAGCACCACAAGATAAGTGGGATCACATCCTTGATTCCAGTGTTAGCAGAACATCACTCGCCACCAGGAGGCAGATGCTTGCAGTTCTTAAGATTGCTGTTGCTTGTGTTAGTATCTCACCTGAGGCAAGGCCGAAGATGAAGAGCGTGCATCGGATGCTTCTGAATGCAAGATAAACACTTTGCTCATGACACACGAATAATCAGATGAACCCTGCCTTCCTCCTTGTTACTAGAATTAGCATTATATATACGAGTTTTGATCATATCCTACTATTATTTAAACCAAAAGCTTCTCTGCCTGCATGTAAAAATGATTTCATTATTATGTCCAACAGTTATAGATCCGTGGCTTCATTTTGATTTAGACCCGCTTCTTTTCAGTCGTAATCTGTAACTCAGACTGAACTCTTCATATAAAATTTGCCATGACAAATTAAAATAAGCATTTCGTGACTGTTGGCAGGCAAGATTTGTTCAATAAATCCATTAGACTTGATAAATGACAAAGCCATAATCTTAAAGAGCATACTTATGCTTCGCATAATTGTTGAAGAAAATTTGATCACTATGACAGTAATAAACAGCCATATATTAATGGAAAACAAAACAGAGCCAGTGTTTATAACGACAAAGTGTAAAAATATAAGAGAAACTGAATAGTAATAGGAAATAAACATCCCTTTCCAAAAAATCTGATCCTGTTTGTTGTAAGACTTTGGACACAGTTGATAGCTCCCGCACTCTCTGCATGGTTTCATTCCATCAAGATCAAGGATTAATGACTACAGAAACATGAGCTGTCGGAACATACTAGGAGGAAAAGATATCTGACTATGGAAGAGCCAAGCCTAGATGAAAGAATTTCTGACACGCATTAAACTAGAAGGTAAGATCTTTAGGATTCTCAATAATTTTCGCCAAGGTTTGCAAGAACGAAGCCAGATCAGCGCCATATATCACACGATGGTCAGCTGTAACATTTACCTGTAAATATTGCAAGTTTCCATGTTAAGAATTTATGCACTAGTACTAATACAGAAGGAAGAAATACATATTCCAGAACATAATGACAAAAACATGTTTATACCTGCATCTGGCTCTTCATGCCAATACGAACATCCTTGGTTGCTACAACAGTGGGCTGAGATGCTCCAACAGCCATTATTGCTCCCTGCATAAAATATTCTTTACTCTATCACAACATTCAATCCATACAAAACTGACCTGCTGCTTGCAAAAAATCTGGCAGATTGGAATATTATTTAGATTGAGTACAAACACCTACCGTTCCAGGTGGTAGTATGGCATCAAAGCGGTCAACACCAAACATCCCAAGGTTGGAAAGAGTGAAAGTTCCTGCAAAAGTAGCAAAGAAAAATAATGGGCGGATATTCCACAAATAAAAATTTAAGCGCAGGCCATATGTTATGCCACAAACAAAAAATGGTCATGGCAAAAAAAAAAAAAAAATGGGAAAAACCAAATTCAAACAGATACAGTACTAGACTTCCAAACTGCCATGATCTAGCAATATAAATCTCAACAAGCAGTTAGCAAAGAAAACGTTATCAATTATTTATCATAATTTGAGGCATTGATGTGGAGTACCATAGTTATTGCACCAAGCAAGGCAAACACTGTTAGATGTATTAAACAAACCTGCCTAGTTCTTATCTGTTGAAATCTCTAGGCTATTGGACCTTCCAAGTAGCAGAAAGGCTCTAGTTGTGGAATAGCCAACACCCAAAATGATCGCACAAACAAAATAATGGTGGAACTCATAAAAACAGGGATCTAGCATAAAAAGTTTTTTTTTTTAAAAAAAGTAATATGGAACTGCACAAGACAGGAGAGTATGCTCATGTAGCCCACCACATCACACCATTTATTTAGGTAGCCAAGTAGCTACAAAGGCTAACAAAACAAATAAAAGAATTTATGGAACAAAAGAGACAGACTGCAATACATGATTTCTGTGTGTACAAAGGTTCTATTAACTGGGAATTTTAGTTAAAGAAAGACAAATGACAACTCTGAAATCATCAGCTTTCCTAAATTGGCTGCTTTGAGCAGGATGCTTGCCGACCTAGGCCAAAGCAGGATTCAACAAATTCAGTTAGTGTTGCTAGATCTTCAGGAAAATTACTATATCGAGCTATACAACTCTCATCCCTTTGGCATGTCCAGAGGAATGAGATCCAAAAATTGACAAGAAAAAAAAAAAGGTTGGGGAGGACTTGAATACTTGTCTTCCTAAGCAAGCAAAAGAAGGTTCAGCAAAGTTGAACACAAAGGATTAACACCACAAACATCAAAATACTCATGCCCTCCAAATTCCTCATAAAAGAACATTAACAACCCAAAATGTTCTTCAGCGTGTAAACAATTAACATAAATGTGATAACCCTCTTAAATGACTAATTCTAGCAAGTTAACCTTGACCAATAAACAAATCAGTACTAGAAAAAAGGGCTTCAACCAGTCAATATGGTGTCAGGATCAATAATTACAGCAGAATAACATAACATGAAAATGTTCACACATGTCAACAACCTCCATATGAATATCATATTTTACATGTTCAGATCTTCAAAAGTGCAAAGATAAGAAAAAAAATTACTCTAAATTTGGTATGAACAGTGTTTTGGCAAACCCGAACATTCTCGTGGAATCAATGGCATAACACAAATATGAAAATTTTCAAAGAGGTCTTAGATAGTCACATTGGAATGTAGGAACTTATTTGCATTACCGGTATTGTATTCATGAGGTTGCAGCTGCTTGGCACGGGCCTTATCAACCAGCTCTTTCCACTTTCTTGATAACGAATAGATGTCAACCTAAAGGATAAATTGGGAGACCTCTAAAATTTCAGTAAAAAATTCTATCCAGAAGGACGAAGAAAAGAAAAGGAAACACAAGGAGGCAGTAAAAGGAAGCTTGAAAAATACCTTATCAGCATCCTGAAGCACCGGTGTAATCAACCCACCATCTACAGCCACAGCAACAGCAATATTAATGCTGCTATTGTAGGTAAAGCTATTTCCATCTCTACAACTAGAATTCACAACAGGATGCTTCACCAATGCAAGTGCTGTCGCCTTTGCCAGCAACGCGGTCATAGTCACTCCCTTGGACTTGATCTATTAAAACAAATAGAAACCGAAGCAATTATTCATAACTAGATTACTCTTTACTTCAACCAACAACCAGACAATTATTCCTGAATTATTGAAAATGTGCATAATTTTTATTTTTATTTTTTTGAGCAAAGAAAGCAATCTTCTCTAGCATCAATCACATTCCTATACAAATCATTATTAGTTGAAGAGAAAGAAATATGAAAATTCTGACCTTTTTATACAAAGCGTCAAGTGCATCAGTAGTAATCGTGTAACCAACTCTGAAAGTAGGAACACCTAAACTCTCCACCATGTTCCTACTAACAGCACCCTGCATTGTCGTGAAAGGCACCACACTTCCCAATTCAATCTCAGCCTTCTTATCCGTAGCAGCAGCCGCCGCACTAACCGCAGCAGGCAGTGAAGCAGCTCTCTCAACATCTTTGGCCACAATCCTCCCCATAGGCCCACTCCCTATCACCCTCCCCAGCTCCACCTTCAATTCTTTGGCCAGTTTTTTCGCGTAGGGTGAAGCCACTATCCTCTTCCCTCCTTCCGACGCCGGGTGCACCGCCGACCCCACAGAAATCGCTGATGGGCTAGCAGATTCTACAACTTTAACTTTCTCCGGTAGCGCTTCCGGGGTGGCTGCGGCCGCAACAGCAGTACTAGTCGATGTTTCCGATGAAGCTGACGCGGTGGAAGCCTTAGCTTGAGCCTGGGCAATTTCATCCTCAGTCTCAGCCAACAAGGCGATGGCAGAACCGACTGCCGCGACGCTGCCTTCGTCGACCATGATTTTGGCAAGATAGCCGTCGTAAAAAGTTTCAACATCCATGTCAGCCTTATCAGACTCAACAACGACAACGCTTTCACCTTTGGAAAGCTTGTCTCCCTCAGACTTGACCCAGGAAACGATCTTGCCTTCAGTCATGGTGGAGCTGAGAGCAGGCATGAAGATTTCACGGATCTTGGCATTCACTTGGGTCCTGGAAGTTGAAATCCGAAGAATGTGGGCAGTCTGGGTTCGACGAAGAAAAGGGGAAGACGAAGGGAGAAAGCTTGTTTGGAGAAGTTGAGCCATGGTGTGTTGTTGGGCGATGATTTTGGAACAAAGAATGTGAATTTTACAGAGAAATGGGGGTGGCGTGGTTTTGATTTTATTTGATTTTCTGCAATCTAGAGTGTATCGAAACTGGGCCTGCCTGGGCGGAGGTTTCAACTGCTTTACTGGTGCTGAATGTGATGACTTGTGTTTGGTCTTTTTTGTATTTTTCTTTTTCAATTTTTAATTTTTTATTATTATATATAACATCCTTTAATTTGTAATTATTTTATTAAATTTATTAGATTACCTTTATTTTTTTTAATCAAATTCTCGAATTAAAATAACATTTGCAAGTTTATGTGAATAATTTTTAATAGAATTAAAGTATATATTTAATTAAAATTTATGAGTGTATATGTATTCTTTTTTTAATTTATTATGATGATAATTGGTTTACAAATTTAAAAATATTATTTAAATTATTGTAAAATAAATAAATAAAAATAATTTAAATTATTATTTTAAATAGTTAATACATATTTTTCTAATTAAAAAAATTTTAAATAATCAAAGGTGGATCAACTTTTATTATTATTAGAGTTGGAAAGAATTTAATCTAATTATTATTTTCTTAATCTTTTTATTTATATTTATATTTATATTTAATTATTATTAACTAATAATATAGTAAGGGCTAAAATTAGTATTTTTAAAGTTATAAAAAAATTAATTATTATTATAAAAAATTAACAAAATGACTAACTCTTATTTGTTCTTCTATTTAATAACTAGTGGTGTAAATTATGTAGTGCCAGCATGACACAAATTTAATTTAAATTTGTACGGTTCGATTATTGTTCCATATAAGGATGGCAATGAATTAGGGATGGTGATCCTTGTTTCATTATTTTTTGGGGGTCGCATCTCGTCCTTGGTCTGTCTAATTTCGAGAAAAGTTTCTTGTGTATTCGTTCTTATTTATTAATATTAAATAAAAAAATTATATAAAATATTAATAAAATTAAATAATAAATTATAATTTATTTATTTTAATTTATATACAAATATTAATAAATTAATATGTTGATAAATTATAAACCCAATTCCTAATAAAAATTATAAAAAAATTAAATAAAATAAAATATTTAGAGTTTTATTAATTTTTATAGAAAAAAATATTATTTTTTTTATTAATTTTATAGAAAAAAGAAATATTTTGATTTGATAGATAAAAAAATAAAATTTTATGAGTTATTTTTTTATTTGTTAATTTTGTATTAATATACTAAAAAAATTAACTCAATGATTATAATTGATTATTTAATTTAATATCAACTAATTATTATATTTTTATTTTGATACTTATATATATAATTATATAAATTAATTTTATTAGTTTTATTTTTAATTTTAAATATATTATAATAAAAAAATAAGGCAAAAATCAAGGATTGTCTATGTCTCCATCCTTGCCCTATTTTCAAATTCGATCCTCGCCGCGATATGAGCAGCCAAATCTTATATATTAAGCACGTTGGGACAACAAGTTCGTACTTGACACATACCCAAAATTTAAATAAAAAAAAAATAACTCATGAATAAACTTTTATTTTTGTCTTATTTATTCTTTTTATTTTTTTTCAACTTATTTTACATAAAAATTCTATTTTGTATCTATAAATTATTTTATTTTATTTAGTATTTTATATATTGACAATTACATTTCATTGCATTTTTCTTGCGAGTAATTTTCTTTTATGTTGCATTTAATTATGAGATAATTAGTAGTTCAATTATTGTGTTGTATTATTGTATTGTGCATGTATTTCTATTTTAATTAATAGAAAACGAATTTAATATTTTAATTTTAAATATTGGAAGAAAAAAATTATTAATAGACAAATAAGCTTGTATTTCAATTTTAATTATTGAAAAAAATTGTTTGTGGTTTTCATTAACTTATGTTTCTTCATGGATTAATTTTCATCATTTGTCAATTTTTAATTTTTAATTTAAGATTAAATATGTTTGAATTTAAATTTAAAATTTTATATTATATATATTATTTAATCATAATTTAAAATTTTAAATAAAGTAATAATTGAACCGATTTAATGGGCAGGAAACACGAACAAGACAGAGCCCATATGAGCTAGGCTAAACATATCGTGTTGGGCCTATTATATTTTTATTTGAGTAGGCCTAGCAACGCACAGAAACAAAGAAACAAGGGCTGGTCGAGAAAAGGGTCTCTGATGACTGATATATCCCGGATTCTTTCGAGTAAGTTGTTTCTGTATTAGCAGAAGTGACAAACAGTCAGTCACTTATCGAGCTCGTACTGTAACAGTAAGACCCTTTTTTTTAATGGTGCAACAGCTACAGCAAAAGAGACGATGATGATCAGTATGAGAGAAGCTACCGTGCCTATAAACGCCAACGTCAAACCTAGTCTCACCTTCAACCCATTTAAATCTATTTCGAGTGTCAAACCCAAAAAGACAACAACGAAAGCAGAGGCACTAGAAGCAAAGTCGAATATCGTCTTTGGGTCTTTTAACCAAACAGTTGGCGGGCAATTATTGGAGAAAGCTGACTGCTTTGCAAATGATAAAGAGAAGACTAAAAGCAAGAAAAGGGTCTTCTTCTTAGACGTTAATCCACTCTGTTATGAAGGAAGCAGGCCCAGTTTGCAATCCTTTGGTCGTTGGATATCTCTTTTCTTTGATCAAGTTAGCCATACTGACCCTGTTATCGCGGTAAGCTAAGCTCTTTTTCTCTTATTTTTTCTTTACGCATGTTTGTTTGCATAATATGTTACCGGTACTTCAAATATTTTGAAAATTACGTATATTCCCACATCTCAAGAGCAAGGCTTTGAAGAATTGCGTTTAGATAGAGTTTGAGACTACATTATCTTTCTTATGGCTTGTCAAGTGTTTGTGGCTAAAAAATGGTAACTTCATTTGCAGGTTCTTGACGGGGAGAGGGGTAATGAGCATCGTAGACAGTTATTGCCTTCATATAAAGCTCATAGGATGAAATTTGTGAGGAAATTAACAGATCCGCATAGATTATCAAGGAGCTATGTTGGGAGGTCACGTCAACTCATTTTAGATGTTCTTGGAAAGTGCAATGTGCCGGTAAGTGAAGTTTATTAGTTATTGCTTATTTAGCTTTCTTTTAATATTGTTACTGTATACTTTTTAAGTTCCTGAGAATCTGAATTTGTCTTCCTTTTAGAATTGTTCATCAAATGTGTTATGATCTGGTAAATTCTGAAGGATGCACTTGTGAAGAATTTTTTACTTTATAACCTCTGCTGTCTGTTCTTTGCTCTATTTAATTCTAAAAAGACTACTTAGCTTGCATGTTGCTGAATGATCTGATTTTAGTTGAAAACCTTCTTATGCCATTAACAAAAAGCAAGAATGGCCTTTCCTTTTAGTTTTAGAAGGATGAAAAAATAATGAAATTGTGGTTCTGCATTGGATTGCAAATCTCAAGAAGAAAACGGTTTTAAGCTGTGTGCCCCAAATAGACAATATCTACTTTGTTGTTCGGATCAGGCTATTACATATGGTATCAAAGTTGGGTTGTGATCAGAGAAGTGAAGGCGAGCTTGGGATAATGTAGATACGTTTTGGATTGCAAAGTCCAACAACAAAATTGTAATGAGTTTTGTGTCCAAAGTGGACAATATCTACTTGGTTCTTGGATGTGGACTTTTACTTATTTACTTTCTTTTCAGTGGTTCCTGGTGATCGAAAGGGTATAAATAAATATATATTGTCAATGTTATGCAATGCTAGAGTTTCAACTTCATCGTCATCATATAAAGATGATCAATAATATATGGTATTTGTTTTCAATAAAAAGCTGTTGAGGCATATTAATGTTGTAGGCAAGCTAAAATAGGTGGTATCAAGGCCAATTTGAAAATTTCTGGTCATGAACAGTGATATAATGAATATCTCTTGTGGAAACCGGTACATCTATTTTGCAATCTAGAAACACGCAAGAGAAACACAATGCTAGAATTTCAATGAATCCTGTATGGTATGCGCCTTTCCCTACTAGTAATTTGGCATTTTTGAGTTTTATGTTTTGTTTTTGTCTTTTCTAGGTGAGGGCTTAAGGAATGATTTCCTTTGTGTAGAAAATTGTGTTTGTACGTCATAGACCAATTAGGATCTAGCAATGAAGCAGAATGACAGAAAACTAGCTCGTCATTCTTGTTAATCACTAATGAATTTACTACTTGTGGATGTCAATACTTTGGGCAATGCTTGAAACATTCAGAATGTTAGCTCCCCTTTCAATCAGTTATGTAAGATTAGGATATCAATTATAAATTGTTTGTGGACTCTAGTATCAGAAAAAGAATATTTTTGACAGATCTGTGCAGGCACAAAAAAGCAAGTTGTTGGATCCACCTTTTATTATTGGAGTTTCATTATTGAGACAAGCTAATGCAGGTTGTCAAAGTTGAAGGCCATGAAGCAGATGATGTTGTGGCTACACTTGTCGGACAGGTTTTGCAAAGAGGTCACCGTGTCGTTGTTGCCTCTCCTGACAAAGATTTTAAGCAGTTGATTTCTGAAGATGTGCAATTAGTTATGCCTCTGAAAGACTTGGACCGATGGTCCTTTTACACCATAAAGCACTACATAGCTCAGTATAGTTGTGATCCGCACTCTGATTTGAGCCTTAGTAAGTATTAAATGCATTGTTGTGATATTTATACTCTAATGGCTACAAACCTGTAGTGCCCTTTAATTCAATTTATTCTTGCTGCTCTCCCCTTACAAATCACTTTTGTATTGTATATAATATGCTAACCTCATTAGAGCTATAATTGTGTAGGATGCATCATGGGTGATGAGGCTGATGGTGTTCCAGGAATCCAACATGTAGTTCCTGGATTTGGTCGGAAAACTGCCCTAAAGCTTATAAAAAAACATGGTTCATTGGAAAATTTACTAAATGCAGCAGCAATAAGAACTGTGGGTAAACAATATGCCCAGGAGGCTCTCACAAAGCATGCTGATTACCTGAGAAGAAATTACGAAGTCCTTGCCTTGAGAAGGTATTGCTATTTCCTTCTTTATTCCTCCATCTCTCATTCTCAATGAAATGTAACCCAGTAAAGGCTTTACCATAGGAAATGCATTACTTAGTCTATCTACCATCTCTTCCTCTTACTTTCTTCAGTTTGATGTTCTTGGTTACACCATTATGCAGGGATATTGATGTTCATCTTAAAGAGGATTGGTTGGTTGAAAGAGATATTAGTAATGATTCAATAATTTTATCTAACTTCTTTGGATCATTGGAAGAAACCCAGAAGAAGGTCACTAATCCAAGTAGATTGCATTTTTCAAATGGTTAAGCCCCAAAAGGTAAGTTTTGAACTTCTTATGCTAAGTTACAGAGCAGACTAATTTTCTTATTTGATGATTTCTTTTCAGTACATTATTTGGCCATTCCTGGTGATATTTAGGTGAAATTTGTGCATTCATTTGTTTATGCTGTTTAGAATTAATTTATAATATATATATATATATATCATGTGGGCCTCAGAAATGCTATAAATCTTACAAAATTAAGTTCTTAAATCTCTGGATAATTCTTGCCCCATCCATCAAATCGGGTAATTGAAGAGACTAGTAATATTAATTTGCAAATCTTATTGCCGTTTTAAAGATTTATATTTGTTTGAAGAAAGTTACATTCAAGATTCTCATGTTTAGTATGCTTGAGAGACTATTGAAATGTTAATCTGCAAAACTTTCTACAATGTTTGGGTTCAGCTTCTGAAGATGCCAAGGTTGGTAATAAAAAGAACAAGTACGTTCAGAAGATTTCAGAAACCTAATTTTTCTGTAAATTGGACCTACATAAGCAGCAGTCAATGTGACTAGGAGTAAATGTATACCTGGTCAAAATATATGCCAAACTTCTTATTTTGCATCTAACATTAAATCAATTTTGATTTCCTAGTTAAGGAAAATAGGAAAAGTGATTTTATGCAAGTTATTTTCAGAAACTCCTATTTTTCTAAGTATAGCTTCAAAGCATGAGGCAAAAACTTTGTGAGTTCAATAAATTGCTTTTCTTCCAACAAAATACCTCAGAAGATATCTACTACCAGCTTTTAGTTCTTTTATTTTGACATTATATGCAAATGTGATTTTGTTTAAGAGATTATTACATAGATAACGTTTTGGTTGACTACAAATCCATGAGATATAAAAACTACAACCATTGTTATTCATTATTTTACATTTGTAAGTTTACAGTTTTTCAGGAATGGACATACCTTTCCCTCTATTTAACTATTATCATACAGTATGAATTTGCAGTGGTGTACCTGTGAAGATCACAAGTCGACAGGCATTTGACATGTGACACTAACAGGATTAATTGGGGGTGTATGGAAGATGAAGCAAGGAATTAGACATTATCGACGAAAAAACATCCTAGCTCGACGCAGCCGTACGTGGTTGGATTGACTGAAGAGCATACCAGAAGCTATTGTTCTCGTAGGCAACATTGAAGACGGTTTTTACCGGTGAATCAGAGAATTAATAATACAAAAGCGCACACACTAGTTTTATCTACTTCTGTATTTAATTGATAATAGGCAGACTGTGTAGGAACATTCGCAATCTTATGTCTATCTACATGATGTTGCCAAGATTGATGAAGAGTTCTTTTGTTGGTTGGCTTGGCTACTCATCCAAATACAAAAT
>JAXCLQ010000002.1:8712356-8756343 GCA_035584115.1 Cedrela odorata | reverse complement strand
AAAAAAAATTAAAAAAAATAAAGAAAACGAAGGTACTAGAATTTTGAACTTAGAATGCCTGGGTTTGCTTCTTCATCAGCTTTTATTTGAAATAAAATTTCATAAAATTACCGTTTTGCCCTTAAAAAAATTTAAAAAGAAATTAAATAATAAGGGCAAATATGTTATTAAAAAATTTTCTATATTCTAAGCTTCAATTCTCTCTCGTCTAATCTTGGATTTAACTCAAATTTAATTCATATCGATCCTTATCAAGTCTTCTTTTCGTAGAACCAAACCGTTTATCAATCGAAATTTTTTATTAACACCAATTTTTGTTTTAAGGTCGGATGTACGAATAAAATTTTAAAATTTTTTTCTAAACTTAGTAAATTGTTATTAAATCACTCCCAATAACTAAATAAACATTAATACAAAGTTATTTACTCAGTTTTCATTACCCCGACGTAATTTATAAAATGATTAAATTACCCCTGGTGTGTAAAATAACTAAAATGCCCTTAATTTAAATTTTGGGATATTACTATAATTCAACAAATATTTACCAAAAATGATAGATTTAGCATGCAATATCAAAATTATGATATTCAATAATAAAAAAATTTAAACATATTCTATAAAACTTCTGCAAAATATTGTTAGAAGTACAAAATAATAAACAATGTAATTAAATACATATCGTAAAAGGAATCTGGAGATTTGTTGTAGTGATTTTGATTAAAGAATATTTATTGAGTGAAAAATTTGAGAGTGTTTGAGTGAGAGTTACGAAAGAATTATTAAATAACTGAAATGTTGTTGGAGAGTTATGAGAGATTTGAGAGGGATGTGTGTTTATTTTATTCATTAAGGATAAAATAGACATTCAATAGGTTTGGAGGTCCGATAAAACATGAATTTAGACTTGGGTCAAGACCCCTCTAGAGGTTCAAATAAACAAATAACCCCGTTAATAAAGGGTTTGGGTTGAATTCTTATGTTTAAAAAAAAAAAAAGCTATCTTTTATGCCTTAAAGCGACACAAAATGGTGGTGATATTTCTAGTTATAACTACTATTTATGCAATAGTAATATATATTTTAAAATATTATAATTATAATTTTATATCTAGATGAAATAATTATAAAATATATAAATGTTAATTAAATTATTATTTATATTAATCTAAAAAGTATTTTATACCATAAAATTCTAAATCTTTTTATACAACTTCAGTTTTTTCAAACTAAAATATATTTATCAAGTTATATAATATTTTAAAATTATGAAAGAAGAAAATATGTAATGAGAAAATTTTGATATGGAAAAAATAAATTTTATTTTAAAAAAACATTTAAGTATAGACAACTACTCAAAGTTTAGCATTTGTTAAAAAGTAGTGTACTAAATAAATATTAAAAAAATTATAAAATTTTTATTGTCTAATATAGTTACTTTTGTTTTTGTAGGGAGTTAATTTAAAAATTATATTAATTTTTAATATTTTTATGGAATGTAATAGTAAAAGCAACCATTTTTTTTTTGTTTGAGACACACTTCATGAAGTAGTGAGCATAAATTTTGTGTGATGTGTTTAATAGTAGGACACACTTCATGAAGATTCACATATATAAATGTGAAATTTGGATGATTTTTACGAGAATAATGTAAATATCTCTAAAATTCTTATGAATATTAAAAAAGCACAAGGACATTAATGTGTTTGATAACAATAATACAATTTAATTTAATGTGAACAATTAGTTCTCTAACTCAAACCAAAAAAAACAATGATTTATAAGAATTTTAAGTTTCAGCTAATTTTTGTAAGACACGAATAATTGTTTAATAATTTAAAAAATATTAAATATATATTCATTTTAATTTGGTATAAATTTTGAACCCAAGAGATATTGTGTATATTGAAATATGTGGGAGATTGTTGATGATTATTAATGGTATTTTAAAATACCAAATCTCATATGAAATAGATATAAAGTATTAGAAGTGTATATATGAAAATATTTTAGGAGTCCAATCTAAAAAATATTTAATCATGTATGTGTTAGATATATCGTGCGCATAGAGGGTGGGTGCAAATCTACTTATTTAGGCGTCTCAGGTAGGAGCGAGTTAAATTTTAATATTTAAAAATTAAAATTTAATTTGACATTTATACATCTATATAATGATTAGTTAATTTGGTGTTTGTTTAAGGACAGTTTTGATGGTTGTCGGAATGGACAGTATAGATCTATATATAGACATTTCTCGTTTTATGACTTTTGTTTTTATTTTTATTTTATAAATTTAAGTGTAAAATATTTTTTTTATTATTTTATTTAAATTAAATTCATAAAATAGAAAATACAGATTACGAATTAATAACGTAAATTGTAAAACGGTTTAACTTATTTTATGTATTTTACAAAATAAATTATAAAACATTTTGTAATATACTCCTCGCCCAAATCAAAACTCTCATTCTCTTTTTCTCCTACTCTCTCAAAACCCTAGCTTTTGCTGCTCACATACTTTTAGAGATGCCTTTTGCTGCTTTCTTTGTGCATGCTACGTACGGTTTGAACTATGACACTAGTTTTATCCTTCTTTATTCTGAGTTTTGCTTATATTTTCTTGTTAACAAATTGCGTTGTCATGGCTTAGAAAGGATTTGATTATTAGATTTGGGTTTGAGTCCATCGACTTTTAGACCAAGAGATCTATTTTTCTTTTGGTATTTTCATGGATTCATTTGTTCTAATTGTTGACATAATTCTAAATTGGGTTTGACTGCAGGTGATTATTTTTGGTGGGGTTGAGCTACACGTGAATCAATTATGTGATTTATCATGAAATTTTTTTCCTTTAAAATCTTATCGGTTCCATGTCCATCACTCAAATCACTACACGCTTCTTCACTAAACCCTTACTCATCTCTTCCTATCTATCTATGTGAAATGGAGGATGAGATTCATATCAACGACGGAGAATCGCTCGGAGATGACTTCTATAAGAAGATCGAAACGCCGAATCATTTCGACCACCTCTCCACACCTAACCACTACAGACCTGAAAATAAGCTGAAGAAAGCATCCTTTAATGGCTATTCGTATCTGTAATATTCCAATATGTATTCATTATCTTTCAAGTAATCAGGCAAGTCTTGAAACTTACTAATCTTCTCTCAAATTTTAGTAAGAGAATCAGTTTACCTTGAGAAATATATTAAAATACCACCTTGTTCTAAAATGATTTGTGTTTTGAGTGAGTAATCAAGGGTTTTGGTAGATGTACTACACCATCTTAATTATAGATATGAGTTGTTTTTTTGTTTGTTTTGTGTGATCAAAGAGATCCAAGTTGCAAACCTTCTTGGCTATTTTTGTCTTTTGTGATTCTTGTTTGTTTCATTTTGGGCATAGTCTGTTTGGTAGTATTAATTGTAGTTTTGTTATCTTTGTTACTTCAGAAAATTAAAGATAAATTCGAATGTAAAGAAAGATGATTCTAAGGACAGAGTATCTGATCATATTGCAGCGCATACATTTACATTTTGTGAATTGGTTGCAAGAACGAAGAATTTCAGGGCAAATTGTCTATTGGGTGAAGGAGGTTTTGGCTAGTTATATAAAGGACGACTGGAGAGTACCAACAAGGTTTGTTAACTTTTTTAGATTTTAATGGTTCCGAAAATGGCATGATACCATTATATTTGTTTATCTACATCTATTCTTTGACAGATCTATTATTTGTATGTGATCAATTGTATATGCATTTAAGACTTACCATTAACATTTCAATTCTTATGTAAACTTTTTACCAAAAGCTCCACTCCGTCTTTACATCAACATCACTTCAGGGTTAATAACTAAAAATTGATAGCATAATTCCCTTTACCAATTCCACTTCTTCTCTCACTCTTGTAAACTTCGCCATGGGTACACTGATACTTTTTCATGATCGTTAATGCTTAATATTGCCAAACATACAATGCTTACATGAATTTTCAAAACAAATGGTTCTATTTCGAATATATTTGATGGTTTTGAGTTATTCTTTGTTGTATTTATTTCTCATGTTCTATTTTTCTCTTTATTATTATTTTTAGTTATATAGAATGAGCTTGGTTCTGTGGCTTCTGGGATTTTATTGACTTGTTAGTTTGTTGAAATGGGTACAACCATTCTTTCGCTTATTGAGTTCTTAATTTTAACTAACAATGTTGTCTAGTGAAAAATATCTATTTGTTACTGGACTTAGTTTAATGAATAATTCTTAATCAAATTTATACTAAAAACGTTGTAAAAGTGGTGGCTTTTCCAGTTGGATTGTGTAATTTGCTTGAATTTTCTTCTGGGTTTTGTTATAGCTTTCTGAATTTATTAAAAAAAAAACATTATTACTTCGTTTCATTTTGAGCTATAAAACCAAAACTAGAAGAGAAAAGATATTCCATTTTTACACTTTGAATAAGAAGAGAGAAGGAGAATCTGAGGTGGGTCTGGCCTGGTTGGATCAGGGGTTGCTTTTGCTATGAAATTTGTGTTGTTCATGGTGGTGGTAGTGGTGGGTCTTGTTCATTTTAATCAATCAAGTAATCATTTTTAATCATTCTTTCTCATTCTTCCTATCTCTTTCTATCTTTGGTTTGCTTTTGCTCTTTTATGTTTTGTAACTTGCAATTTAGGAAAATGATTGATGGACACCATGACTTTCTATAAATGTCATACATGATTAGTTTCCTTCAACTTAACTTTATCAAATTTGGAATGTTGTCAATTTGTTTTCATCCATTTAAGATTTTTTGTTGCTACCTCTTCACCTCTCTTAAAGTATAAATATTTTGGGTTTTGTCATGGTTAGTTTCTATCTCTTAAATTTGGTCATGGTTAGTTTCTTGAAAAATGTTTCATTTAGGGGTAGTCAGTAAGTATTATGAATTTAATAGGGACCCAACATTGAGGAACCGTGGTAGAAATTGAATTTTGTCAAGATATCTTGAGCAAAATGAGGTACAGACACTAAGGCTCAAGTTAATAGGCAATAACAACCATGCCCACTGTTTAAAATTTTGTTTTGTCAGTTTGATAATATATTGCCCAGTTTAGTCAGTAAGAAAATAGAAATAAAATTTTGAGGTTAATGAATATGATAATATGCTCTATATTTTTAATATATTTCATTTATTTATTTATTAATGTAAATTTTTGTTTTGATGAATAGAACGACATGGACCCACAAGATGTTGATGTTGATGTTGATGATAAGGCTGAATGGTCTGCAAGGAATGAGACTGCATTTATTCGTTTACTGCATAATCATGTGAAAAATGATGATTTACAGACCTTAACTTTTACTGAGAAGATTTGATCGTTTATAGGTGACGAATTATTTAACTAAACCAAGAAAAGATTCAACATCAGGCAACTTAAGTCAAAATTTAATATATTATGAAAAAACATCGTGAATTTTCTAACTTAATAAGCTTATACTGAATTTTGTTGGGATCTTATAGCGAATATCGTTATTGGTTCAAAAACTGTTTGGGTTAACTATATTAAGATAAAAACTCGATATGTTATTGATTTTTTAGTATTAATATTAGGAATTATATTACATGATTACATATGTTTTTAATGCAGAGAGTGCCTGGAGTGAAGCCATATCGTAAAAAAAGCTTAGAGCATTATCAAATCTTAGAAAAAATATTTAATTCTACTACAACTACATGACAACTACACTTTTTCTCAGGCCAAATTTCATTTAATTCAAACCAAAAACATGAATTAGAGAATAATTTCATTAATAGTTGTGTGCATGTTGACATTGACGGTGATAATGATGATACTGATTTTATGGAGAATCATTCTAAGAGTAGAACAAGAAAAAGATCTCGTCATTTAGTTACTCCAAATAATCGTAGCAGTAAAAGATATAATAGCATGAACAATTACTTTGAAAAGGCTAATAAAGTCATGAATGCTAGATTTGAGAGAATAAAATTGAAGAATGCTAAGTTTTCTACCATTGTTGGTGAGATGTGGTTAATTCAAGAGTGTATTGATGTTGTAGAGAGTTTGGGTGATGTTGATAGAAATACATTCAACAATTTCATGGATAAGGCTATTCCTAATATTGAATAGAGGAAAACTTTTCTTAGTATGAGCGAGGGAATAAAAAGAACATGGTTAGCTAGTTTATAAGTTTTTTTTTTAAATATGTTAATTTTTCAATAAATTGTTATTGAACTATTTATTGTAAGGTTTGTATGGATTTTTTTTTGTTTTCTTTGTACTAGATTTATTTGTGGGTGGAATTAAGTTGTACTTGAATTTTTTAAACTTGGTAGTTTATGACTATAATCGCATTATTGACTTATTGTAAGGTTTGTATTTCCATTATTTCTTTAGCTTATATTAGATTTGTGTGTGGGTTTGATTTAATTGAGATGTATTTTAATTTTTTTAAATTAATAGTTTATGGATGTAATCAAATTTAGGACTTATCGTATGGTTTGTATTTTTATTATTTATGTAGCACATATAGTTTGTTAGAGCTTAAAGAATACACATTTACTATATCTACATTGCAAAGTTAATTATAATTTGAGTATGTAGTTTAGTATTTGCAGGTATGTTCAGAATTCTAAGGTAATGCAATGGAAAAGTTAGTACTTCATGAAAATTATAAAAATTTATATGTAAATTATTAATGCAACGAAATGTATTGTTCTAGATAATTTAACTTTAAGTTTAAGATGTTTTATGACTTTACTTTTTTTTCTCCACTGCATTTATGTAATAGGAAGCGTTGGACATGGCATGAATAAAATAAAATGATTTCCATGCTATTTCTTATCATGTCAGAATTTTAGTGCTATTGCTTTGCTTTTTTTTTTTTTTTTCCCAACTCCCATAATTGCAATTTCTTTTCATGTCAGTTTATATTTAGACATGGCATGAATAAGATAATTTCGGTGCTCTGTTTTGGATGAGAAGTGAGACAAATATGTTTAAAATTGAAATGTTATCATAGAATTATTAATTATTATTGATAAATAGTATTAATTAGAAGTAAGAGCAAGTATTTACAAAATAACTCTAATTTTTGCAATGTAGAGTTAGTTATCCCTTAATATTATTTTAAGCATACCCTTTAACTTTTATAACACTTGAAACAACACTAAATTCTTCCTGTCACAAGAAAATTAAATATTAAGTTAAAACAATATTATTATTAGAAGTAACTCAGAACATATACAAATTGGTATTAAAAATGAGCAGATCTTTAGTAAATTAGTAGTTGAACATGTATCAACTTCCCATCTTTGATTACCCATATAAAGCACGAATAACCAATGAGAAATGAAATTAGTCAAACCTAATGGATTTGCTTGCTCTATAGGGAACTATAGAAGAAACTTGCAGCTGTTTCTCTTTCCAGCCATTTGATTTTGATAATATATAATCAATAATCTTTTCTAACAATTGAGATGTAATTATATATATATATATATATATTTTGCAGCAAAACAAATAAAATGAATGGTTCAAATGATTATAATTCAGATAGTTTAGATATGAAACAGGAAGTGTTGGAAGTAGTCATTGCTGTAAGATTGCTTCACAAGTATAAACATGTTCACAAAAGACCATGCTATACAAGAACATTATCAGGTTATGAATTCATTTAGAATTTATTGAATGACCATCCTGATAGAATGTATAACTTGTTTCTTATGGATTGAGAAGTATTTCTTCGATTATGCAATACTTTTAAACATTTAAATTTGTTAGAGAATGATAGATATATTGGTACACAAGAGACTGTGGCAATGTGCTTATATATTTTAGCTCAAGGTGCTACTACGCGCGTAATAGTTGAAATTTTTCAATGTGTTAAAGGACACGATATATTGACAGTTTCATTGTGTGTTGAAAACTTTATGTGAATTAGCACCGTATATTATATGTTTAATAAATCGAGGCTATATACCACAAGAGATTACGAACAATCCAAATTTTTTTTCGTATTTTAAGGTAAATAATTTTATAAATTGTTTATTTATTTATTTTTAAATAGAAAATTAGTTTAGTATATAAAATATTATGTTCAAATCTTAAATAAATGTATTGGTGCTATTGATGGAACTCACATTTCTGCATGGGCTCTAACATTTAAGCAAATATCATATAGAGATAGAAAGATTAAAGTTACCTAAAATATTATATGTGTGTGCTCTTTTGATATGATGTTTACATTTGTGTATACTGGTTGGGAAGGAACTGCTAATGATTTAAGAGTATTTATGGATGTTATTACTAAACCAAAAAATGAATTTCCACATCCTGAAGAAGGCAAAAGTCATTTTAATATTATACTTTCAATTATTCATAATTTATTTATTATAAAGTTAATGCTTAAATATTATTGTTTATAGGATATTAATATGTAGTGGACTTTGAATACATAAAAACATGCTAGGATTTTTGACACCAAATAGAGGTCAGCAATATCATTTGCATGATTATAGAGGAGCAGGTCAAACACCTAGAAGTTATCAAAAATTATTTAATTATCGTCATTCATCATTACGTAATGTTATTGAGCGATGTTTTGGTATATTGAAGGCAAGCTTTTCATTTTTAAAGAATATGTATAACTATATGTTACATAAGCAACTTCTGATTCCTATTGTATGTTGTGTATTACATAATTTTATTAGAAAAGAAGGCATAATTTTATTAGAAAAGAAGCTCAACATGATAAGTTATTTGACGCGTTTAGTGTAAAAGATATGCTCATTAATGAGGTACAAGGTATCAGTTTCTAATATAGATTTATCTCAATTGAGTGTTAAACAAATGAACTTGGTTAGAGATAGAATTGCGAGAGCAATGTGGCATGATTATACATGTAATAATTAATAACATCTAGCACGTAAGTAATTATTTTAGACATTTTTATGTATTCAGATATTTACTTTAATTGTAATGTAAAAATAACAATTATTTAAGATGTTTTTATAACATATATAAGGTGTGCACATAAATCCAAGCTTATTGACAATAGTGACTATGACAATATATTAAAAAAAATTCAACTTTAAATACATTATAGAAGAAGCACATTACTTACAGTAAATAAACAAATACTTTATTTGGATGTATGTTTTAAAAATAATGAATTACGTTGAGTTTGCTAATCTAGTAAAATACCATCTGAAAATATATTAAAATTTTTTCTCTAATTTTTCGTTATAATCCCGTATTAATAACCATCATATATTGAAGGTAAATTTTTTTTTTAATAATATTGTTTATTAAATTTATTAATTAAATTTAAGAACTTAAAGAGTTTCATTTTTTTTTTTAAGAATTAGATTTATATAATTTTTGTATATTGTAAAAAAAAATCACATTATTATTTTTTTGAGAATTAAATTTAATAATTTTTTTTTAAAAAAATACTTTACCGAACGTATATTAATCATTTTTATCATTTTCAATTACAACTATTAAACATGTTTTTACTGTTTTCATTTTCATAATACAATTTTAGCATATAATACCGAACATATTCTTATATCCGAAATATAATATTTGAAAAATATCATTTTTATTTTTATTTTTATTTAGTAAAAATACTAGTTTAAAAACAATAAATAAATAAAATATGATTATTAAAATATTTGAAGAATATATGATGAGAGACAATTATTAAAAAAAAAAATCATTATGACTTGTCAACTTTTCCTAATTGTTTTTTCAAGATTTGTATTTTATGAATCATTCAATTAAAATTATTTTTCTTCCATATTTTCGGAAAATATAAAAAAAAATTCTTTAAAAACAACATCAAAAATAAAATTAATAGCTATTTGAATATGATTAAAATTGAAGTAACTTGTTTACAATTAGAATGGAATGATTATTAATTATAAGTGATTGTTGTACTTTTAAAATTAATTAAATAAAAAATATATCAATTACATATATAATTTTTACCAATAGTATTGGTATTCTAATTAATTAATTTTTAAGTTGTATCTTAAATGGTGATGTGATTTTCATTAATTTAATAATAAAATTTATAATTTATAAAATAATTAATTATTCAATTTTATTATTTAATTAATAAAAATATATTATTACTTAAAATATAAATTAAAATAAAATTTTAGAAGTCTAATATTTTTTTATTATTATAATGTAATAAATAATATTAATATAATAATAATAACAAAGCTTTAAATCACTAAACCAAGTCAAAAAAATAAAAAATAAATAAAGAACGCGTATGCATCATGATCATGATCCACACGGAGAATCATCTTAGTTGTGTGGGACCAACGCACCCCTTTTCTCCAATTAATCTGCGTCATCAAAGTTGCTGTCTCTTTCTCTCTAGTCATGTTTATTGTTTACTCTACACTCATATCAAATATAGTCAAATTACGGCTGAGATTTGTCTGAGTAGTTGACCCACGTCTTGGCCATTCTTGATGGATCGACTACCCTGATGAATGCAGATCTGCGGTGATGATTGATGGGTTGACTAATTTAATGTTCAACTTTTTAACACAATAGCCTCCTTCTTCAACTGAGATTGGTGATAACATATGGATTCAGTGGAGCTCCATTTCTCTTTTCATTCCTCAATTTCTCTGGGATGGAACAGTTAAGCTGAAAACAAAGACAAACAGAGCATCTAAGCTACCTTGAATCTGGTGAGTTTCTGTGGCTTCTCTCTTTTAGTTTCTCTTTAGCAGCTTTTTTTATTTTATTTTAGTTTTTTTTTTCAAGAATTATGTAAACATGCTGAAGTTTGTTCTATTTTTCCTTTTTAGTTTGGTTCCTGATCATGGGTATTTAAGAATATAGTGAGATCTTTCGATATTTGGGATTTTAAGTTGGTTTTTAACCGAGGAAAGTTCAGATTTTGGGCTGACTTTGGTCTTAATGTAATGGGTTCTTTACATGCCGTGACAGTTTTTGCTAAAGTAACTAGTTTCAAATGATATTTGGGAGTCTGGGTGGTGTTTGAAATGAACAAAAATTGGATTTTTTTGGTAGTTTAGATTGAAAACATCTTTAAATTAGTTTGGGATTTTGAATTAACTGGAAAGATGACTTTTTTTATTTTTATTTTTTTACAATGATTTATAATTCAAGTTTATAGGAACAGATCTGGCTACGTTATGAATCTGATTTGGTGTCTTAGGTTAATCACTGGTAGAAAGATTGATGATTTAATGGTGTTGATTTTTGAAATTGTTATCGCATTGCCTTTCATGGATAAAGGTGGTTTCTATGACTTGTTTGGTGTTTGGCTTAAAATGATTTATGAATTGGTAGGAAGGTAGCTTGATAGTCATCAGTAAAATTCTAATATTAGCGAGGACTACAACTGTTTAGTGCCTCCTTTTCCCTAATCTTTGTTCCTGGCATGATTTTTGTGAGCTAACCATGATCTGGCATGATTTTTGCTGTTAGTTGAGTTCCTGTTATAAACTTCTGATAGAGATATTGACTTTGTTGTAAAATTTAGATAATTTATTTTATTTATGCTTGAGCATTTTTGTATATTTATTCCTCTGATCTTAATTGAGTATTTTATTGATACATATTTTACTTTCCCAATATATTTTTAATTTGTTTTGAATTTCTACAAATGTTTCCTGATCTTATATGAAATTCAAGATTGATTGAGAAAAGGAGTTCAAAATGGATCTTAAAGATGGACTATACACTGACACTTGGGCAAAGTCTTCTTCTACAGCAAATGAAATATCAAAAAGAATTTCATCCGATAACCCATCTTTTACCAATTTCAATGCACAGCAACATCTGCAGAAGTGGGAAGATGCCTCCATATTAGATTACGGAATTAGGATTGATCCACCGTTCCAAGAATTCGGCCAGCCTCCTCAAACCCAATCTTCACTTCCTTGTGACCACACTATTAAACAAATTAAATTTCCAGTTCCGATGAATGAGACACTCCAAACCAATAAAATGCAAGATTGGGATCCAAAAGCAATGCTAAACAACCTCTCATTTTTGGAACAAAAGATTCATCAGCTCCAGGATTTAGTGCATTTGATTGCAGGCAGGAAAGGCCAGGTGTTGGAACGACCTGATGAACTTGTAGCTCAGCAACAACAGATCATTACTGCTGATCTCACTTCGATTATAGTTCAATTGATCTCCACAGCGGGTAGTCTTCTCCCATCTGTGAAGCATACCCTTTCGGCAGCTAATCCTTCCATTGGACAGTTTGGGCAGTTTGGTAAGTTTGGTGGTGTTCCCTTTCCCACCGGGGCAGGTCTAAGTGGTGGCATTCAACCACAAAACAGTTGTGGAAAAAAAATTTCTAGTCAGTCAAACCAGATTGATCTAGCAGGTAATAGTGGGACTCAACCAAACCACTTTGTTGAAGAACACGAATTAAAAGACGAAGAAGATGCTGATGAAGGAGAGAACCTTCCACCTGGTTCCTATGAGATCTTACAACTAGAAAAAGAAGAAATCCTTGCACCTCACACTCACTTCTGCACGATATGCGGGAAAGGATTCAAGAGGGATGCAAATTTGCGGATGCACATGAGAGGACATGGGGATGAGTATAAAACCCCAGCAGCACTTGTAAAACCTCACAAGTTATCTGGCGCTGAACCAATGCTTATTAGGAGGTATTCATGCCCATATGCTGGTTGTAAGCGGAACAAGGATCACAAGAAATTTCAGCCTTTGAAGACTATTCTGTGTGTGAAAAACCATTACAAGAGGACTCATTGTGACAAAAGCTATATTTGCAGCAGATGCAACACCAAGAAATTCTCAGTTATTGCTGATCTTAAAACTCATGAGAAGCACTGTGGCAAGGATAAATGGTTTTGTTCATGTGGCACGACATTCTCAAGGAAGGACAAGCTGTTTGGACACATTGCACTGTTCCAAGGCCACACTCCTGCCATTCCTCTTGATGAAACTAGCAAAGGACTGGCAGGTCCATCAGATAGAAGAGAAGGCAATGAAGCAACAAGTAAGATTGGTAGTATTAATTTCAACTTTGCCTCCAATGTTCCTAGTGGAACTGGATTTCAAAACGATAAGGATGCCAAAGCGAAAGCTGATGATCCGGCTAGTTATTTCTCGCCGTTGAACTTTGATACATGTAATTTCGATGGATTTCACGAGTTTCCTCGACCCCCGTTTGATGATTCGGACAGTTCATTCTCTTTTCTTATTCCAGAGTCCTGTAATTACATTTAGAAAACTGGAGGGGAGTCGAGTTTGAATAGTCTCAAATGATGTTTTTAAGTTCAGATTTATGCTTGCATTAGGGGCTCCAGGATTCTAATTTCTCTGATATTTGTAAGCAAATGTTTTCCATGTTCTAGTAATTTGTTCTCCTTGAATAAATACGTTGTTCATTATCACTTGAGTGTTCAGAAAATTTAACTTCTGCAAGGATTTTGACCAAAACATGATAACTGAGTCACCTCAATGAATGCAAGAGGAAAAATCAATTCACCAGCAGATTTCCCTGGTGAAGCTAAATTGTTGCAGAACTATGACTGTCTGGAAGACAAGATTATGCATAGGACAAGACTATTTTACAGGAATGTAGTACTAATAATATTTAGTAATTAGTACCAAATATTTATTAGCTTGACTGAGAAATTTGTACTTTTCACTCTGCGAAAAAAAGAAATGCCTTTATTGTACAAATATCATCACTAAAACCTCAATCTTTAGCAGATAACCACGATAAATATTATCATAAATTTCAATTAAAAAAATGGGAAGATGTGATTGATTATCAAATGTTACAAAGAAAGTACATGCAACAACTCTATTCCAAGCATCATTCATATTAATATTCAGTGTAACCAATATCAAATGTATAGAAGGTTGCCACAGTTAACAAGAAAGTACATGCAACAACTCTATTCCAAGCATCATTCATATTAATATTCAGTGTAACTAATATAAGAAATTACAATACAAAAGCTATGTTTGCATAATGAGAATTATGCACCAGAATGAGCGTCAGAACCTTTGCACTGTCTTCTCCTTTTGATTGCTTCTTCTTCAAAGTGTCAACGCGGCTATACTTGCCCATCAGTCTTCATTTTTCTAAATATTAGAGCACAGTTTAGTATATGTTCTTTTGCTGTTGGCGAAACAATTTATGTTAAACTTGCGTGAGACAAAAATGATGTCCAGCTTTTAGTCCCAAAGGGGAATCCCCACACCCCTCGTTGAATTGAGATTGAGGACAGGCAGTAAGGGTTGCGCAAACGACCTTCCCTCCCAGTTAGACAAACCTTGCATCCCAAGAAAGAACTCCAGTTGTTTGTAGCTTAAGCAAGGTGGTAACAACCAAGAGTATAAGTCCCTTGTTAGAAAGCTGAGCAGTCTCAGTGTTCGTTATAGAATAGAGGTGAAGAGCACACAATGTAGACAACCATTGTAGGAAAATAGAACATCGTAGGTGTTAGAATTTTGTTGTTTTCTCACCTTTTCAAAGTCTTCCTTAGGGTTTCCTTACTCTTCTTTGTATATACATATATATAGCCTCGTAATAGCAATAGCCGACTTGTATAAAATCACTCTACAAGATAATAAAAAAATCTCTTCATAGCTTAAAGGTATCAAGTGAATATTTCCTTTGAAACTTGTTATCAGAGCAGGCTCAATAATCCATGGACAATTCTGGCAAACTTTCAGGCTCTACCTCCAGCACAACAAGCAACCTCTCTACTTCTCCATCAAGTCACTTCATTAACTTAATATTTGCAGTTCCTATGAAGCTAGATAGACGGAACTCTCTGATTTGGAAAGCTCAAATGGTACCCACAATTAGAGGCAATCATCATCATTGATGATGAAATACAAGCTGCGACAATAACTAAGAACCAAGCTTTCTTTCAATTGAGGAAACATAACCAACTTCTCTTGAGTTGGCTAATGTCCATCATGAGTGAGACAATCTTAGCAATACAAACCAACCACACCACCTCTCAAGAATTGTGGGAAGCTATGGGAAAAATATTTTCCTCAATCACATGCTAAGATATTATAACTCAAAAATTAGATTTAATCAAGTAAGAAAGGTACTCAATCAATCAATGATTTCTATAACAAGATGAAGAGACTTATTGATGCACTAACAATAGCTAGAAAACCAGTATCACATGAAAAAATGATTAAGTATATTCTTAGAGGTCTTGGTAAAGAATTCGATGCAATAGTAGTAAACATAACTTCCAAAATGGAAATGATAACTATTAAAGATGATATGCACAATTGTTGTCATATGAGAGCAAGTTAGAACACTACCACAACACCATCAACTCTAATATGGAGGTCAATGTAGCCTCAAGAGCCAACCATGGCAACTAGAACAAAAATTTTACAAAGGTTAGAACACCTAACTTTTTTGCCAATAGAGAAAGGATGAACACAGGTAGAGAAAGAGGAAGAAACTCACTAAGAAGAGGAGCACCAAAGATTACCTACCAAATTTGCAATAAGAATTGACACTTATCAAACATTTGTTGGTACAGATTTGATCAAGATTTTGAAGAAAAGAAGACACACAATGCAAGTCAGAACTCAGCTTTTATTACCATACAAGAGTATAAAAGTTAAACAAGCTGATTTTTGGATTTAGGGGTAAGTAACCATGTCACAAATGACCTTAACAACCTTTTCATCAAGACTAAATACTAAGGTAATGAAACTTTAACTGTTGGAAATGGAGATAATTTTAAAATCACACACAATGGATATTGTCTACTACCTGTTAAGCCAAATCATTTCAAATCACCAGAACTCAAAAATGTGTTGTATGCTCTTAAAATCACAAAGAACCTAGTAAGTGTTTCAAAACTTACTTTGATAATAACCTAATTATTGAATTTTATGATGATATGTGCCTTATCGAGGACAAGAACCATACTAAAAAAAGTGGCTAGAAGTGGTTTATACTTGCTTAAAAGTCGAGGGAATGCTGAGAGTTTATTTGCTGTCTAAGAGGGATTTATCTTGAAGTTTCCAAAGTCATTGTCTGCATGCTGTAATAAATAATCTTGAAATAGGTGTATGAGTCAATCCATAGAGTCTTGAAAGAGAATAAAAGTGAATTTTATCTTTTTCATATAAAACTAGGACATTATAATGATGAAATTATAAGAATGATTATCTCATCTTATAACTACTTTTCTAATATAAATAAAAGTCAGTCTTCCTCATTTTGCATTGCCTGTTAACTTGGCAAAAGCCATAAACTCAACTTCAAAACTAATGAAAGTAGAACAAATAAACCTCTTGAGATTATATATGCAGACCTATAGAGTCAAACTTCTATAAAATCAGCAAATGGTTGCAAATATTACCTATTAATTATTGATGAATTTTTAAAGTGCACTTGAATTTTTTCATTACAACAGAAATCTGAAACCACACAAATGTTCATTAATTTCATTAATAAGATTGAGAGATTTCTAAATTCCAAAGTAATCATAATCTAAAAAGATTAAGAATGAGAATTTAGACCTTTGAGTTCACTTCTAAAAGAAAGAGGCATTAAATTTAGGCACTCTTATCCACACACATCACAACAAAATGACAAAAAAAAGAAAGAAAACACAAACACTTAGTAGAAATAATTCTTACACTACTTGCTCAGAGTGAATTACCACTCAAAATGTGGTGGCATGCCTTTGATACTGCCATATATCTCATTAAAAGAATGCCAACCTTAGTTTTGGACTTTGTCTCTCCATTTCAAAGGCTATTCGACAAGCCATCTAACTGCTCTTTCCTTAAAACTTTTGGGTGTGCATGTTTTCCACATGTACGACCTTACAATCAAAATAAATGTCAATATCATATAGCCAAGTGCATCTTCATTGGGTATTACCAAGATTACATAGGATATAGGTGTCTTGACAAGTTTACCAAGATTAATGTTTGTAATAGTAGAATAGGGAACATAGATCATGATTTACATACATAGTTCTTATTGGTACCTATTCTAAGTCTGTCCATACAAGATGCAAGTAATGATCCATTTTTAGTTTCTACTGATCAGCGATTCCTTGAGCATTTTCATTCTCTTATGTACTCCAACATTAAACATGAAAACCAGAACATTGAAATTCACACACAAAGCCCAACTACTAAGACAAATGTAGAGCCACAAACCTTATACCATTATGATTTAAGCCAAGCACAAAAAATTGAACAACCAAACATGAACCTGCACCTCATGATAACTAGGTCAAAATAAGGAATTTATAAACCCAAAATTTAGCTGTCATCAAAGACTTAATTTGTGATGGAACCAGTGTCTAAATCAACAATAGAAGCTTTTGCAAATGTCAAATAGAGAAAGGCAATGGAAGAACAATTTAGAGCACTGTTACAAAACCAAATATGGATTGTAGTTTCTTACAAGCCAAAAATGAAAATTGTAGGGAACATGTGAGTATTTAAAGTAAAATATAATCCAAACAATTCAGTAGTAAGATACAAGGCAAGATTGGTTGACAAGGGGTATCATCAAACCTCAGGAATAGATTATACTAAAGCCTTTAATCTAATTGTGAAGTTCTTTACAATAAGGGTAGTAATCAACCTTGCAGTGAGTCAAGGATGAGACATTAAATAAGTTGATGTAAATAATGCCTTCTTTAATGGTGATTTGTTTAAAGAAGTGCATATGACATAACTAGAAGGCTTTGAAGAGTAGAACATGTGTCAACATGTGTGTAAGTTGAAGAAGGTAATTTATGGATTGAAACAGGTTTTAAGAGCCTGGTAGGAAAAGCTAAGATCAATTTCGCTACAATGGGGATTCAAAAATCTCATGTCTAATACATCTCTCTTTATGTTGTAAGAAAATGGAAGTGTTGTGATCTTGCTAGTTTATGTTAATGATATTCTAGTTACAGAGAGTTATAGAAGCCTAATTAATTAAGTTATAGCTAAACTTAATGATAATTTCTCTCTAAAAATCCTAGGTTCATTGAACTACTTCTTAGGAATTGAAATGGAGAAAACTAATGGTCTGTTTCTCAACCAAGCTAAATGCATCTTAGATCTCCTCATGAAAAGCAGGATGAATGACTACAACTCAAGCACTACACTTACAAGTTCAAGCATCAAGTTAACAAAGGAAAATGAAAGTGACTTCAAAGATGTTGTCCTAGTTGGCAATACCTAAAAGAATGGTGAATTGAGTTCTTTAAAAATTTAAGACTTAAGATGTATGCAATTCACTGAAATTAATAAAATAGTAGAGAAAGAGAAAATATACACTGAATTTATAGTGGTTTGACAATATTGGCTTATGTCCACTCTCTCGGCTTTAGTTTACCACTAAGGTTCAACTATCTCATTGTTTATACGAGTTAAATGAAACTCAATATAACTTCTTCTGAGGTGAAAGGCAACCGTACAACTTCTTTATCCGAGTGAAGGGTAAATCAATACAATCTTTATCTGATTTGGTGAAGATGAATCCAATACAATATAGTAATGTATTTCTGCGTTCTATACTCTCACACTAGAATTGATATATCAATAAGCTTGTACAATTGATTTTCTCTCACAAGAATAAGTGAATAAACGAACTTACAGTAGAAAGAGAAAATAAAATTATTCACGTTAAAATTAAAGATTGAATGATCATTGATGCTCAAGAATACACCCCGTTGTTCTCTTCTCCTTAAATTCTTCTATTTATACTTTTTCTTTTTGTGAAGTCATTTGTGTCCAATGGCTTGATTAAGTGCATTAAATGTTCGCCATAAATGCTGCAAAAGTTACCGTTGAGTTTTAAATCATCAGGAAGTATCGATTTGTTTTAGTAGTGTATCAATTCATTTGTGCGAAAATTGAATTTGAGCTAGTCTTCAATCTCGAATATCGATCCATTCTCCTTTACATATCAATCTAGTTCACATTGTAAATAATTTTCAACTCTTAGGATTTGTAATGTATTGATCTCTTCACCCTGGGTATCGATCTGGTATGCTTTGTAAATATTTTGCAACTCTCTGAAATTGCTATGTATCAATCTCCTTAGCTCAGGTATCGATCTAGTCTACCTTATAAATATTTTGCAACTCTCTGGAATTGCTATGTATCAATCACCTCAGCTTGGGTATCAATTTGGTCTGCTTTGTAAATATTTTACAACTTTCTAGAAATGTCATGTATCAATCTCTTTAGCTTAGGTATCGATCTGGTCTGCTTTGTAAATATTTTGTAACTTTCTAAAATTGCGAGTATTGATCTTCTGAACTCTGAGTGTCGATCTTCTCTGAACGTATCGATATGCTTTGTTTAGATATCGATCTGTTTGACTTGGTGATTTCATATGAGGCTACTAACTTGTAAGATATTGATCTGTTTCTTACACGTATCAATCTGATTAGCTAATGTATTGATCCTTTGACTCCAAGTATCGATCTTATTACACTTGATTCATACTTCTTACTAAAAATCTGTTTAGATTGATCATACATATATTCACACACAGTTTTCTTGATTCTCAACAAGTCTAAATTCATTTTATTATCAAAAATTTATTCAACATTTAAATAAACTTAGTAATCATTGAAAACATACATTTACATATAATGATATCAACAATTTCACTTTTAAATTACTAACATGATATCATCAAAAGATAATACCTTGTATTGAAGTATCATATATGCACTATAGTATGCCACCATTAACAAACTTGATATCACCTTTTGTGTTATTAAGTTAAGCTGATATCTGGGAAGTTCAAAGCAAAGCCATTAGGTAGCATGCAAACGAGTCCTTAGATACTTGCAGGGAATACTGAATTATGTATTGAATTTTAGGCATGAAAGTGAACTGGAACTGATAGGTTATGTTGATGCAGTAAAATTTCTCTTTGGAATTCTGTACACCAAAACAGTTTTGTTTAGTTTGTTTGATTGTTGTATTATCTGAAATCACAAAAGGTGTTAGGAGTTAGGAGTAAAGTCGATTGCCCAGCGAAAACCCTCCAATGTTTTAGTTAGGGTTATGCTATTGAGAGAAAATAATGACAGTTATTTGACAACTTAAACTTAGTATCTCTTACGTGAAGAATTATTAGTTGTATCATGCTTAACTGGTTACCTTGGGTTACCTTTTATAGGTCGTTTTGTCTTATCGCTATTATGTTTATGAAGTTCATTAGGATTCTAAGGAATCAAAGAATCATAATCTCAAACTTATTAGTATTCTGAGGATCACAGAACCATAATTCCAAATATATTGGTATTCTAGGAATTTCGAAATTTTGAGTCCTTTTTGTAGAATAATTCTACTAGGCCACAAATCCTCTTTTATTCAGGAAAGGTCTGGAAAATGTGAGCTTTACGATGGTCGGATGTTACAGTTGATATGAGGTCTCAAAATTTCTCGTTTTATCCGAGACTTTCCATTTAAATAAGAATGGCATTGAGTTTTGATGACTTATCTAAGACCATTTGCCATATTATACTTGAAAACTTTATTAAGAAAAGAGGTCTCAAGTTTTCTCATCTATACCCGAGACCTTTTGTCGAACTTAGAAAGTCATGAGTTACATCACACCCGAGATCTTTATTACGTCAAGATCAGGATCTCGCTGACTAAGATAGGCCTTAGATTTCATTTTTCTTTTGTAAGGCTTTTGTTAATGTCTAAAGTCTTGGTACTATGTTGTTCTTAGTAGGCTCTAGGCCTATTGAGCTTCATCTATAACCTAACCCTTTCTTACAAACATTAAGCCCTCCAATTTTTAGTCAAGAATTAATTATTGACAAAAACTAAAAGTTTTAATTTGAAATGATTCATACACCCGCCTTTCACATGCCAACTTTAAATGTTAACTGAATCCTATAAATCTCCATCCATATGTCTATTTTTTAGTGGACCATAAGGTAAGGATGTTTCGGGTCTCAAAAGATTTTTCCTATCCATATCATAACTGCCTCTGTTTTTATTTGTCATTATTGCTGACCGAGATAGGCCTCAGATTTCATTTGTCTTTTTGTAAGGCCTTTGTTAGTGTCTAAAGCCTTAGTAATATGTTGTTCTTAGTAGGCCCATTGGCCTTCATCCGTACCCTAGGCCTTTCTCCCAAACATTAAGCCTCTCAGTTTTTAGTCAAGAATTAATTGTTGATAAAAATTAAAAGTTTTTATTTGAAAAGGCTCATACACTTACCTTTCACACACCAATTTTAAATATTAACTTGAATCCCATAAATCTCCATCCACGTGTCTGTCTTCTAGTAGACCACGAGGCAAGAATGTTTCGGGTCTCAAAAGATCTTCGTTGTCCTCATCATAATTGTCTCATTTTTTCTAATTCTGATGATTATCTCTTTGATCTTCTTTCCAACGTGGCTTCCTCTCAACCGTTCATTATAACGCTACATTGTCATATCAAAGGTTAGGGCTTCTTGTCCTTATAAATGCTTTATTTTCTCCTTTTATTGTTTTTATTTGACATTTTCTTTGTATCCAAATCTTCTTTAGATTATCAATTGCAATGGAAGTATTACCAAGGTAGAGAAATCTAGCACCAGGTTTAATCTATTTATTATCAATACTATTCAGAACACCATTGCCTAATTCAAAATGAAAAAGATTTCAAACTTTATATTCAACTTTAGTTTCATCTTCATTATAGACTGCAACCTCTAAATTTTGTATTCAACTTTAGTTCCATCTTTATTCTGGAATGCAACCTTTTTCTCATTGTAAATAGTCTCACTAAGAATGAGAATTTTTTGCAAGTTTTAAACGATTATTCTTCACTCAAACTATCCTTTTACCGTAACAACAACTTGTAAGCCCTCATATTTCCTCATCTTCTTTTCTATTTTGAATCTTTACTACTAAGATAGGTATTGGATAGCTTTTAAGGATTTTTTAGACTATTATGGAATTTTTTCTGTATTGTTGATGATCTTGAGCAGCCATTTATAATTTTTTTTTTCTCAATCTTGTGAAAATAAATGAATTCTGTTTTGAGTGATAATGAGGTTGCTCCTAGGGGAAACAACTCAGAGGAGGAATTGGCCATTGCCCCCATTCCCCCCTTAAATTCTTGAAGCAAGGGAACAGGGAATAGCTTTTAAAATAGATTGGTTCCCTTCCATAGTCATGAAATCGAACTTCAAGACTTACTCTTGTTGCTTCAATATCTTAGAAAACATATACCTTAAGGTCTTTGAGGCAGATGAGCTTCCAAGCTATCCTCCTAATGGTGAAATTTTCTTTAATGAGGAATTGTTTACCTCGGCGTCATAATTTCCTTTCAAAGCTATTTTGTTGGGATCTTTGAGTCTTTTAGGATTTCCCCTTTCCAATTGAACCTTAATAGTTGGAGAATCTTGTTGGGTCTGTATGTTATTTGGAGCAAGATCTCGAATTCAGTCTCCACAATTGAAGAGATCGAGTAATTGTCCTCTTTTACCCACAATGCTGGGTTTGTATGTTCTATGTTGAAAAAGAACCTAATGAAAAATATAAGATGGTACTACCTCCAGACTCGACAAGGAAAACATAATCCTATCACAGGTAATTCATCATGCAATAAGAATTGGAATAATAAATGGTTTTTTGTTGATGCTGAGTAGAATTCCGACAATAATGCTCAGGTGCCTAAATTATTTGGGGATGTAATCACCTAGAATGATGAGCCAAAACTTTCAGCTCGAAGTTTGAAGAGGGTTGAGATGGTCAGGTCCTCTGTATCCAACCAAAGGTCATTTTTTTCTGATGTAAACTTGATTTACTTAGGTCTTGTAAACTTTAGTATTTTCTTTCTCTATCTTTTGTCTCAAATTATGGCCATTAACTTTTGCATGATTTCTTCTAATAGTAGGCAAGATAGCCCTAAAAAAACAGGTAAAGAATCCTTTAGATGCTCTGAAGAAACTAGCTCAAGGCAAGAAGGTTGAAGCGGCTCCTAAGGTCCCAAAAAATAAGGTTAGGACTTTCACCCTTAAGGGTATAGCTGGGACTTATGCTCCCAAAGATGTTTTTTCTCATTCATCTAGATAAATTGTGATCTAAAATGACCTGTCTCCTCTTTTAGCCCTTATATAAGATAAGGAGAAACGCAAGAAGAATAAGGTGGACATGGAGGAAGAGGAGGAGCAGAGGAAGAAAAAGGGATTGCCAGTCAAGAAGATAAGTTATAGCAGCTCTTCTGAAGCTCACCCTCAGTTCATTACCGAGGATTTTCTTAAAAGGAAAATGAAGTTCTATGCTCACCTCCTTCTTGCAATTAATGCTCATGCGAACTAGATCTCCTCTAACTATTCAAATGTCATTTCCTCTACTAACCCGAGTGCGATAGTAGACTATATGCATAAATGGCTTTGCCGTGTAAGTTTATGATTACTTATATAATGATGAATTCTCTTTCCTATATATGATATATGGTTGCTTGTCACAATCTGTTCAGGTCTAACATGCCTTGATTTTGCACTAAGGCTCTATAAGGAAGGATGACGAGAATAATACTTTTTTGATAATGAAAGCCGAAAATGCCTTGTTGGTTGAAAAAATTGAAATGACCAAGAAGTAGTTGGCCATAGAGCGGACTCAGTTTGAAGCTGAGAAGAAAAACTAGGCTCAAGAAATAAAAAAGTGTAACATCCCCAACTTGGGAGATATTACAGGCAGGTGACTGAATCCATCGTCAACCTAAACCTTTATACGTCAACTTGAACTATATGTTATTCCACTACTCTCATATGTGAATAATAGTATCAAAATCATATATTGAATGCAAAAGGGCAATAAGCCTATTTAGGAATTATATAGAATCTATAAACTTTCTACATCATCTGTTATAATAAATACAATATATATACTATGCATGAACCTTCCAACAATATAATTCTGTTTGTAACATGCATCACACCTTATACATGATGAACCCAAATGTCCTAGTGATTGTAGTCTGTATCCTTTCCTTTGCTTGTGTTTCCACTATACTGAAATGTCTCCCTAGATATTCAATCTACAAAACTAAAAAGTGAGGGAGTAAATCATGGAAAACCCAGTGAGTGGATAAAAAAAAATGAGAAAACATCAATATCAGAAAATTAATTTTTGCTATAAATAATTTCAATTCAAAGTTGCAACCAAAGTCATGATTAAAGTTTCTACTATGCTAAAATCAATTTCAGAAAGGTATTATCGTATAACAGAAATCGCTGTAATAAAATTACTTTGAAAACATTTTACATCTCTTCCCCTATTTATCATGAATTAGCACATTGGCTCCTCAAGTTTTGAAATTTCTTCATTCTAGTCACTGATATTCTATGGTACTTATTATGGAAAATTTTCAGGCCATTACAAAGAGCTTCAGTTTAGAGTTGCAACCATTGAGTCTACCTAGACAAAATCAAATAAGATGACAAACGCCTTTAAGCTTGACCTAAATGAGTCCAGGGTAGAGTGTCAACAGCTTCGGTTAGGTTTTGAAGAGATATGTCGAGGACTTGAGCTGAGTTTGGAAGCTAAAAGAAAAAGGTTCACGTTCCTAGCTACAAAACTAAAAGAAGCTGAGGGAATAGCCTAGGCCACCATTATAGATCGGGTCAATGAAGGAATTTATCTAACCTACACAACCTTCTAAGGCCGGTACCTATACCTTAACCTGAATTGGCTATATAAGTCCTTGGAATGTAAGCCTCCGTCCCCCAGTGAAGACTTATTTGATAATGTCCTTTTTTAAAGTCCCCTCTAATAGCCCAAAAGTTGCTTCTTCCAATCCCACCGACAACAAGGTCAGCAAAGAATGAATGAATGCTTGTATTTTTATTTTTATTTTTTTGTAATTGAAAACACAATTTATGGATTTGAGTTTTTATCTTTGATGACTCATGTTGATCTTCTTGCATATTTGCTTAATAGTTGGTTTTCATACTTGATTTCTTTGCATAGCTTATAAAAATTTTAGTTAGTATAAATAAATAACCTGAAAGATCTGACTTAAACCAAAGTTTTAAATTATAAAACTTGAGTTTTAAAAGTTAGTTCTATATAACTTAGAAAGATTTTAATTAGCATAAATAACTTGAAAGATCTGACCTGAGAACATAAAACTTAAGCCCTCACAAGTCAATCTTTTGAAATTCTTTTGTTAGAAGTAAATGTCTTTACACAAGAACTACGTAGACCTTAGAATGTCTTAAGCTCAAGACTTATATGAGTCCTGGATATTATCACCCTAATATGAAATTGTAAAAGTGCAGTCATTTGGAAATCATTTTACTTTTATACATCTTGAGGTCGGGCTTAGGACTTATTCGAGCTATAGATGATATTATCCCAAGATGAATAAGATGTGATTATCTGGGAACCATTTTACTCTTGTATATCTTAAGGATAGACTTAGAACTTATTCGAGCTTTGAATGATATTATCTCGTGATAAATGAGATGTGATCATCTTGAAATCATTTTACCTTTATACATCTTGAGGCTGGGCTCCGAACTTATTCGAGCTATAGATGATATTATTCCAAGATGTATGAGATATAATTATCGAGGTACCATTTTACTCTTGCACGTCCTGAGGCCGGGCTCAGGACTTATTCCAGCTATGGATGATATTACCCCAAAATGAATGAGATTCTTTTTCTTTCTACTTCAAAGACACTTCATTTGTTAGTATGCCTTCATTGTCAAAAATTTTGTGAACATCAGAAAATTGTATACAAACAAGATCATTGTATTACGTTTAAGACAAAAGTTTTTACAAGTCTTAGGTAATCTTTTAGGGGTAATATAACTTAAGTTATTCTACATTCCACGATTTCTTAACCCTATTTCCATTAAGAGACTCTAACTTATATACTCCATGTATTAGAATTTGAGTGACCTTATACGACCTTTACGGTTAGTCTTGAGAACACCTTCTCCTAGCATTCTAGTGTTTAGGGTAACCTACCTCAAGACTGAATCTCTAATTTGAAAGGTACAGCTTTATATATTTTTGTAGTAGTATCTGACCAACCTTTGTTAATAAGCCGCAGTCTTTATCATCACCTGATCTCTCATCTCTTCGAGCAGATCTAGTTCCAAATGTATGTTTTGGTCGTTCTCTACCTCATTATAGTTGCTACTTCGCAAAGTTGGCAAGCTAACCTCGATTGAAAGTACCTTTGGAAGCTTGTCAATCCAAGCACCCTTGTATTCCTTGAGCTTTTTTTTAATGCTTTCTTGATCACCTTGTTCAGAGCTTTTACCAGCACATTAGCCTTTGGATAGGTAGGTGTCAAAACCTAAGGTTGATCGAGAAGTCTAAGCAAAAATTTCTAAAGTTTGAATTATCAAACTGCTTTTCATTATCAACAATTAGCACTTGATGTATTTCAAACCGACAAAGGATGTTCTACTTGACGAAGGCTGCTGACTAGTGGCTCAGCTTCTACCTATTTAGTGAAGTAGTCGATAACAACTACCGTGTACTTCACATTGGCTAGACTAGCAGGCATTGAGCCAGTGAAATCTTCATTGAACAAATGGCCAAAGACTTGGCAAAGAGGTCAATTTCTCTTGCGATTGTCTTAATATGTCACCATGTATTTGACACTCATGACAAGTTTTTGTTGGATTCTATGGCCTAAAACATGCATTAATTTAAGTTTCATTTCATATATCAATATAAATATATATATATATATATATAAATGAATGTAAGATTTTTAAATTTTTTTACCTTTCCAAGTTTTAAGTTGATGAAGATTAATTGCAAACACATGCAACCTCTTCAATTTATACTTTCAAAAACTCTTAGAAACTTGAAGAAAGCATTTTTCTTCTATAGAAAATTTTGAGAGAAAATTTTCCCTTTACTTTTCTTTGCCAAACTAAGCAAATGTGAAAAGAAAACCATGTCTTTAATTTTTCTTCACTTACGTATATGCTTGTAAAATGCCCTTATTTTAACTTTTGAAAACTATAAAATATTTTTATTTTTATTTCCATGACATGGAAACAATTTAAGCCTTTCATTTCTACTTTTTCTTTACATGACCAATAATCCATCTATTTGCTAGCATGCAATTGGCTAATTTTCCATACTTATCCATTCATTTAATTATAATAATTAATAAATAAATATTTTATTTAATTAATTATTATGATATTACCATAGTACCGCTCTTTATAGAATTTACTATAAAACCCTTTCATAGTATTTACTATAATGTCATTGTATTTAATTATTAATAATTAATAAATAAATACTTTATTATTTAATTATTATGGTATTACCATAATACTATTTTATGAAATTGGCATATAAATAATTATCAAAATAATAATTAAGTATATATAATTTACTTTAAATTACATATTTATCTAATTGTCATAATTCTTTAACTATTTAAAGAATTATAAATACAAACACACATATATATATAACATTTATATATACACATATATTTAATTTTTCAACCTATTAAATTATTCTCGAAGGTTCTAACCTTCTATGAATAATTTTCTCTCTCACGTATAGCTTCTAAAGGTTTAAAAATATTAGTGTGATCATGAAGGTTCAAAATGAATTAACTGTGAATCATATCCAAACAATTCAAAACTCAACGATTATAGTTTGCATCTAGCAATACGCCACAGTCCCTAATCCGCAATGAAGTAATTATTTATCAAACCTTACTTGGATTGTCCGTGCCATGTGTGTAAAATCTTTTTGTTATCTAATCCAAATCAAATTAAAGTTCATGGAATGTCAAAAACTTAAATTTGATAATTTACGAATCATCAATCAATATGTCCTGAACTTGCCTTTATGAACTCTTCATGCCGTATTTATTTTGCTTTGATCAAAGACTTAATTTCAAACATTCATCGACACTCGTTTAGGCACTCAAACCTGGATAGAGTTAGCATAAATATTCAATCCTTTTGAACGAGTCAACAAATCTCATCTTAACTATCATTCAAATTCTTATATAAACTATGCAAAACCAAAATGGCTTTATCATACAAGACATGATTAGTCAGTACTTATATACTATATGAACTATGTGTGTCTATATAAAATCCGACTTTGACGTCTTAGGTCAAAAGATCACATTGCACATTAATACAATTTTTTTGATAAATTATTGACTATATGCATACCATGTGATTTATTATTTTTTGGTCAAGTTTGATAAATAGTTCTCTAACTACAAATCTATACTAATGCCCTTGTGACATAACTTTCATTGTCACCCTCACTAATACCATCTTATAATATTCATAGACGGTATTTAGTATGCCTATTATGTGATATTAATGCCTAATCTATATCACTTCTGTAAGAAACAAATTTGATAATTTTATTTAACTATTAAATAAAGTATCTAGACAATTCACATACATACTTTATTGTATAGCATGTATAAATAAAAGAAGTAACTACATATGTGAATAAATAACTATTTCTTTTATTTATTATATAAATATTACAATATTCACAAGTCTTAAAACCGATAACACGAATGGTTTACAAGGCATACACTAATAATCTTCCACTTGCACTAAAGCCATTTGTGGTTGTATCGTATACCCATCTTCTCAAGAGTATAAGTATCTCTCTGGCTCCAACGAACTCTCTCAAAATGTGATATTTTCACTGAATATGTTTTGACTTTTGATATGCTTTTGGTTCCTATCTTATGCAAAGCTGCAGTATTGTCACAGAACACAATTATCAGATAGCTCATGCTTGGTACCACACCTAGTTCAGATACAAACGTGTGTATCCAGAAAACATCTTTTGCAGCTTCTAAAGCAACAATATATTCAGCTTCAGTAGTGGAGTCTGCTGTTGTAATTTGTTTAGAACTCTTCCAACTAATAGAACCCCATTACATATAAAAAAAATTCAGATATAGACTTTCTATTATCCACATCTAATTGAAAATCAGAATTTAAGTATCCTTGAATGCTCAACTCTTGACATCCATAATTCAAAATTAAATCCTTAATCCTTCTTAAGTATTTAATAATTGTCTTAACAGCTAACCAATATTTTTTTCTTGGATTTGCCTGATATCTACTCGTAACACTTATATCATATGTTATATTAGGTCTTGTACATAGCATTGCGCTCATTAAACAACCTATAGCCAAAGCATAAGGTATATTACACATCCGTTGTGCCTCTTCATTGGTCTTTAGACTAAAATCTTTATAAAGATTAAGACCATGATCGAAGGGCAAGAGACCTCTTTTAGAGTTCTTCATATTAAACATTTTCAACTTTTCTCTATGTACAATTTTTGAGATAATCCAATTACCTTTTTGCTCTATCTTTTTATATGCGAATTCTAAGGATATAGGTCACTTCTCCTAAGTCTTTCATTGAGAAGGTTCTAGATAACCAGATTTTCACCTCAGTTATCATGTCAACATTATTTCCTATTAATAATATGTCTTTCACATATAATACAAGGAACATGATTGTATGATCTTTAATCCATTTATAAACACAAGCTTCATCTGAGTTTTGTATGAAGCCAAACGATTTAATTACTTCATCAAATCGTTTATTCCAGCTTTGTAAAGTTTGTTTCAATCCACAAATGAATCGATGCAATTTTTATGCTTTATTTATATATGTAGTGGACACAAACCTTATAGGTTGCTGCATATAAATGGTTTCTTCAAGAAACTCGTTAAGAAATGCAATTTTAATATGCATCTGCCAGATCTCGCAATCATGGTATACTGTAATGGCTAGCATAATTGGAATGGATTTAATCATGGCTACTAGTGAAAAGGTTTCCTAATAATCTAACCCTTGTTTTTTAGTATACCTTTTTGCTACAAGCCGTGCTTTATAGGTTTCTACTTTGTTATACTTAATAATCTTTCTCTTAAAGATTCATTTATATCCAATAGAAACAATTCTTTCTGGTGGATCTACAAGTGTCTAGACTTGGTTGGCATTCATGGATTGTATTTTAGAATTCATTACTTCTAGCCATTTTTCTGAATCTTTATCGAGGATTACTTCTTTATAACTTTTAGGATCATCTTCATGATACTAGGCAAGATTCAAAATCTTGCTTATAGAGAAGTCTGTATCGCTTTAGAGATCATAATACTCTAGAAGATTTTCGAATTGGAATAGATATTGAGGTTTGTTGATCAGAAACTCTTTTAACAGTATTGTCGGTTTGAGCATCTAAGGACTTCTTCTTGAGCTTAATATTTTTTCATGCACCACCTTCTTCTAAAAGCTCTTCTTCTAAGAAGCATGCATTTCGATTGATCAATATTCTTTGATCAGATGAGAAGTAAAAATAATATCTTAAACTATCTTTAGGTTATCCTATAAACCGACCCTTCTCTGATTTAGCATCTAACTTATCAATGTTAACTAATTTAATATAAGCTAGACACTCCTAAATTCTCATATATTTGAGATTAGGTTTCTTTCCACTCCATATCTTATACAGAGTTTTTTGGATTGATTTTTACAGGACTTTATTTAGAATATGCACAGCGGTTAGTAAGGCATATCCTTACAAAGAAATTGGTAAATCTGTAAAATTTACCATTGATCGTACCATATCTAATAAGGTACAATTCATCATTTCTGCTACACCATTTAGTTGTGGTATACAAGGAAGAATTAATTATGATATAATTCCATATTTTTTAAGAATCCTTGAAATTCTATATTTAAATATTCTTTTTCCATGATATGATCATAAAGATTTAATATTCTTTCCAGTTTGTTTTTCTACTTCATTCTTGAATTCTTTGAACTTTTCAAAGGATTCAGATTTGTATTTCATTAAAAACACATATCCATACTTTGATATATCATCAGTAAAGATAATGAACTACTCAAATCCTCCCTTGCTTGAGTATTGAATGGTCCACACATATCTGTATGTATAAGTTTCAACAGTTCCTTAGCTCTCTCACTTTTACTCTTAAAAGAAGATTTAGTCATTTTACCTTGAAGACACGATTCACAAGTTCGAATAGGTTCTGAACTTAATGAACTTAAAAGTCCACTGTTTTCAAGTTGATTTAATTATTTATCTCTGATATGACCTAATCTATGATACTATAGATATTTAGAATTTGAATTATCTCGAATTTTTTTATTAGTAATGGATTGTATTGAATTACTTTTATTTAATTGAATGACATATAAACCATTTACATTTTTTGCTCTACTAACTAATACACGTCTCAAATGTATTAAACATTCATTTCCATTAAACTGTACATTGTAACCATATTTACATAATACAGATACAAAAATTATGTTTCTAGTAGCATTAGAAACATCCGCTCTATTGTGAGAGTTTTAAAAACAGAATTAATATTCTAAATTATATTGGGTTCATCTTCACCTAGAATAAACGAAAATTGTATTAAGTTACTCTTCATTTCAAAAGGAGTTATACTGGGTTTCACTTGACCTGAAGAAATAAGAAGATAGTCAAACCTCGGTGGTGATTCAAAACCGAGAGAGTGGACGTAGGCCAAGCTTGCTGAGCCACTATAAACTCTGTGTTTGCTTTCTCTCTCTATTATTTTACTTTTTGCATTATATTGCATTCATCTTAAGCTTTAAATTTTTAAATAACCCAATTTACCTCCCTTTTGAGTGTTACCAACTGGGACAACAAAGTAGAGGAGAAGAAATATTGTTAAGTAGAGGGGCTACGATTAAAATTATTCTTATACCATAACAGACTTACAGATATGAAATATGGCATATCTGCTTCATTTATGTAATTAAATATTTATAGAGTACAAAGGTATTGAATGTGTAAATTGAATAAGCAAAACTAACTCCTAATATACAGGTAATAGTAAAAACTAGTCTACCCTAAGTCAAAGAAACATTCAAATATAGTAAGTTACAACCAAATCTTCAAATAAGGATTTCCTCTATTATTATCAAGCAACTTCGTTTCTTTATAATTTTTTGCTAGTAAATTCGAAATACTTTCTTACCTCAAATTTTAATTGTGATTATATTCCTTTCAATATTCTTCTTTATTTGTACATATGTTTCTCTCTTGTTTAAACTATGATAAAGAATTAACTAGAGGAATATATTAAGCGATGCTGGGATCTTTACATAAGAGAGAGTGAATGAGGTTATATTAATTTTTCTTTTCTTTTACCTCGTCCTTTCTTCATTTAATTTTCTTACATAATTTGTTCTACATAATTTCAATTTAGTCTATAACAGTTTATCAAATCTACACTTTGGTCACTTATTTTGTGTCTGCTTCAAAAAACTCTCTAATGTTTCATAAATTATCTCACTTAGATCCCTATAATCAACAACTGTTAAATTTACTAACAGAAAAAGGGTAACTATATGATTTTAATAATGAACATATTATTTTTTAAAATTCATGAAATTATCTGGTTATATACTTTATTTTTGGGTAAAATAGATTAATCAAGGTATTTTAATGAAATAAAAAAATTTAGATATAGTTTATATTTTTTTTTCACTCAAATATATAATAAAATTGGGTTTAAAAAAGGTTAGAATCACAATCCACAACCACTTCTACCATTACCACTACACAATACACATATCTGCAATCTTCCTCCTCTCGAAATGTTTGGTGCAAGTATTGTAAGAAGAAGGGCACTTAGTTGATGAGTGCTAAAAACTTTAAGCCCAAAAAAAGGCTCTACAGGTTCAAAATCCTACTTTTAAAGCAACCTTGCATAGTCAATATAAAAACTCCTCATCTGGCCGACTTGTCTACTGTAGATCTTGAGGCCATAATCCCCTAAGTTCTTACCCATACCTCTACTACCTAGTTTGTCAATCTAGGTAAATCTAATACTCCATAATATCTTGATTCTGGTTGTTGCAGCCATACTTCTTATGTTCTATTTATCTCTGTTAGTCATATTGGTTATATTTCTACCACTACTTTATTAGTTCCTAATGCATATTTAGTTCTTAAGTTGTCCCTCAATCTTCTTTTTGTAGGCCAACTATGTGACCTTGGCCTTAAATTAAAATTTACTAGAAAAGGTTTTGATATGCAGGACCCTTAAACATGAAAAGTAATTAGAACTGGTCATAAGTTGGATGACTCTTTACATAAGACTCTCTATAGCTCCCATCTAAATTTTGTTCTTCAATTGCACTTGTAACCACTTCTTCTAGTCTTTGGCATTCTTGCCTCAATCATGCCTCACTTCCTTGTGTTAGACATTTTGCACCTAATAGTCTTTTTGGGGATGTTTCTTTTATGTCTTTTAATTACACTTTCAGTCAATTGGAAAAACAAACTCGATTCTCATCTAATAAAAGTGATTTTATTTCTTTAACTTTATTTGCTCTAATCCACACTGATATTTTAGATCCTAACCCCATTCCTACTAAAGAGGGGATCTAATTACTTTGACATATTTGTAGATGATTTTTCTCGATAAACTTGAATCTATCTTTTGCAAAACCAATATGAACTTTCTCATATATATATATATATGATATTTTACAAAATGATCTAAACATAATTTTCGTGTACTATTAAAATCTTGCACTGATAATACAATGGAAAGTAACAGGACTATTTTTTATTGTTCATGTCCTTACACATCCCAATAAAATGGTTGTGTTGAGTGAAAACATCATCACATTCTTGGCTCAATACTTACTTTTCTTGTCTCTTCTTCTCTAATAGAACACTTTTAGGGTGAAGCAGCACTCACTGCTGTCTACACAATTAATCAAGTTCCATCACCCACAATCCATAATTAAAAACCATTTGAGATACTCTATGGAAACACCCAAATTATTCCATGCTCCATAAATTTGGTTATGTTTGTTTCGTTATTCTTCCTTCTCGTGAATGTACCAAACTAGATTTACATTCTTATCTTTATTATTTTCTAGGATGTGTAATTAAACATAAAGTTTATAGATGTTATCATCCTATCAGTCGTCACCTTCTTGTTTCTCTTTTACTTCAATATCTTTTTGCTGGTATTGTATACTTTGGAAACCATTCGTGTTGTCAGTTTTAGGGTATTTTGTATTGAATCACACAGTAATGTGTATTGTTTATATTTACTAATGAATAAAGTGTTTCTTATTTATATGTATAAGTTGCTTCCTCTTTCTAATCATACTAATGAATGGAGTATGCATATAAATCACCTGGATAATTTGATAATATAAACTGTTCCTCACGTAAATGGTATCGATTGGACATCGATATAGCATGGTAGGCATACTGAATGTCTTCGATAAATGTCATGAGATGATGTTAATGTGAGTGACAATAAGAGTCATATTATTAAGGCATTAATATAGATTAGTAGTTAGAGAACTATTTTTCAAACGTGATCAAAGAAATGATGAATTATATGGAATGTATGCAGTCAATGATTTATCATTTCATTGTAATAGTGTGCGAAGTAGTCCTTTGAATTGAGATATTATATTCGTCATCTGATATGAATACACATTGTTCATATGGAATATAAGTAAGAGACTGATATTCTTATACAATATGCCGGTTTAGTCATGTTTTATTTATATTGCAATGCTAATGACTGTTAAGATGGAATCCGTTAACTCGATACATAGAATCTTAAGTTTTCGTTGGCTCAATCCGAACTCGAGTTTCTAGTCAAACATCGATAAACTCCTAAAACTAAAATTTCTAGCCAGAGTACAAAGCATGTCACACGAAAGAGTTTTGTGATGATAAGTTCAGTACGTAATGACTAATAGATTGAGAGGATACTAAGTTTAGGGTTTTGATAACCCATGAACTCTAACTTAGTCGAGATTAGACAAAAGGAATAATGTAAACGGCTTAATGAGGATTTCTTTCATTGTGGTTTAAGGACTATAGTACATTGCTACATGTTAACCATAGCATTAAGCATATGGATATACTTTGAGAAAGAATCCGAGGCAGGCTTCCGACTAACATCACAGTAAACCCAAGAGGTCACACCAATAGCTTGAGCTTAAATTTACTATAAAAAATATTAAGTATTATCCGCAAGAGAGCTAGTGCTCTCGGAGTTAATATTTAGCTAGAAAGTATAAATAGTTTATACGTTAAATAGTTTTATGCACAAGAGAACTTAATAAATTGACTAAAATATAGTTTAATGTAAATTACATTATTCCATTAATATTAGATAATATAAATGAAATTAAATAAAATTAGTCAAAGCTTGTTTGACTAGCTTTAGGACAAATTTGGTGTTAAAATGTTTAATGTAGATAAACTTGTTATTTTGTACTTTACTATTATAAAGTTTGTTTAACAATCTTTAAGACATATTTTGCCATTGAAATAATTCATGGAGATATTTAATTAAATATTGCATTAATATATAAAGGGGTTAATTTTTAAATGAAGTGTGAATTTTTCATTTTAAGTTTTAAAATTGAAAAATTCGAGTTCTCTCTCTTTCTTGATATAAGGCTAAGCTTACTCAAGTTCAAATAGTTGATTTCTCTTAGAAACTTCAAGTTTTTAGGGTTAAATTGATCTTTATCAATCCAAAGGTTGGCTTCTAACTTATTAATTTTGATTAATTTGTGCTAAATGAACTCTAATTGCATGTTTAAAAAGTTTAAACCCTAAGTACATAACTAATCACTCAAACAACCTTTCACTTCTGTCATTTTTATTGATTCATGTATTACTTTATTTCTAAAGTCTTTTGATTGTGCTATAGGTGATTCTAGCTCTCTCAATCAACTAGTTCCTACAGATTCCACTGCTCCTGACCTAGTTGAGATTCCTCCTACTACATCACAATTACTTAAGATTTGCCTACTTTTTATCTCTACCTAGCCTGAAGCACCTTTCACTATTGACGTTCATTATTCTGATAGGATACATGCTCTTTCTTCACACCTTAAAGCTTTTCATGTTTATTATGTCTTAGCCTCCTTTTATGAACCCTATGGCTATTATGAGGCTAATGTTAACCCTCTTTGGCTAAAAGATATGACAAAGGAACTAGATGTCCTTTCTTCCACTCATACATGGGATTTGGATCAATCAAACAATACAATGCTTGGCTTGTTGCAAAAAAGTTCACTCAAGAGTATGGTATTAATTAAGAGGAAAGCTTTGCTCATGTTGCTTGCCTCACTTCAATTCGTGCTTTACTTGTCATTACATTAGTTTGCCACTGGTAGTTGTTTTAGATGGATGTCAAGAATGCTTTCTTAAATAGTAATCTTGTAGAAGAAGTTTATATAAAATCTCCTCTTAATTATGAGCATCCTCTACATAAAGTTTGTCAACTTTGACAGGCTTTTTATGGTCTTAAGCTTGATTTTCTAAGTTTAATTATGTTATCTCTCAGTAGGGTTTCACCCTAGTGATTACGATTCCACTCTCTTTATTCGGAAGACATTACTGGGTATTATTTTACTTCTTCTATATGTTGATGACATGGTCAATATTAGAGATGATGATCTAGGCATTCGTACTCTTCAGTAGTGTTTTTGTCAAAACTTTAAGATGAAAGATCTAAGTATAGCGAGCTATTTTCTTGGTCTTAAGGTTGCTTACAGTTCAAAAGAGTACTATCTCTCTCAAGTTAAATATGTTTCAAATCTCCTCTCGAGAGTTAGTCTCATGGATAGTAAGATTGTTACTAATCCTCTTGAGCTTGATGTTAAGCTCCTTGATACTAATGGTGTCCATAGGTTTTACACTAGTTAAGGAAGTAGTATATAAAACAAAGCATACTAAGGACTTAAGGCAGTTTTGGGGAATTGGATGATTCTACTCATCCTCTATATTCCTTTCATATCGAGACCTAGCCCAGAAGTGAAAACTTACCAACCAATGGAACCTGAGACACCAAGCCACTTTTATGGAAGAAAAAGCTAAGTCTAAGAAAAGAATGATTATTTGACGAAAGATTAAGAAAATAAATATTTCTTTCACCACCATCTGGATGCAAATCTTTATCATCAGCTGGTTGGCATTCTCATCTATCTCATAGTTACTTGCCCTAACATTATTTATGTTCTGCATCTTGTTAGTAGATTCATGAGTGTTGTTCACTCTGTTTACTATGCTACTGTTCTTCGGATTCTTCGCTACATCAAAGGGACCTTGTTCTATGGTACTTACTTTCCTCATCCACTCACTTAATTTATGGGCCAATGCTGTTGTAAATTGGGCTGTTGATCCTACTAATCATCATTTTACCATGGACTATTATTTTCTTTATCTCCTGGAATAGTAAGAAACAATATGTTGTTGCCCGACTATCAAAGTTAAGTATCGTGTTGTAGCTGACACTTCTTTAGAGTTGATATGGCTTCAATGGTTACTCTCTAATATAGATGCACCCCAGCTCACTAGCACTCCTCTTTATTGTGATAACGAGAGTGCCATTGGATTGCCCACAATAATGTGTTTCTTAAGCGTACCAAACATATAGAAATTGATTGTCACTTTGTTCATCATCATCTTTGTTATGATACTCTATAGTTATGATATATTTCCTTTACTAACCAACTTGCTAATGTGCTCACCAAATCTTATCCTTCTAACTACTTACGTTATCTTATTTCTAAACTCTAGATCGTTGTCTCCATGCCACCTTGAGTTTGAGGGGGGATGTTAAATATATTATAGTACTTTATATTTAGATAGAATATTTTATATTTAATTCCTTTCCTTATTCTTTTCCCTGTAATTAGTTAGTTACCCAATTTAGTCGTCCAATTGTAACTATAAAGAGAAGCTCTACGCTGTAAATATAGAAAATATAACTCATTTTCTCATATTCTCTCATTTTTTCTACAAAAACTATGAAATCTGCATTGAGATATATATGCATGATACCGTCGAAGAGTCCTTGAATTTGCATACAAATAGAGCAAACAACATAAATTGATCAACTATATATGTCAATCAGTAGCAACAAAAAATTGTTGCCAAAGTCTATTAATTATTTGATAAAACTTGCATAAAATGATGAATTAATGTGTCAGAAGATGTAATTAATCTACATAGATCATACACAGTGCCATGCAGAGGCTGTAAGCAAGCACCTATCTTGCCACCCTAAAGAGATAGCTCTCCCGTCATCTTTTTCAAAAACTTTAAATCCATTATTATTATCCCCATCAAATTGAAGTGGACAATAATGGGTTCTAATTTTCAGAAGAAGTTTTGCTTGAATCAATGATTTTGAGCTTATCTTAATCCCTGTAAATCCATGGTTCTCCATTCTTCCCTTCCATGTCTCCATCCTCTCATATCTTTGATAATTGCCAGTATCGTTGTCATAGTTGAGCATGCTTTTGATCTCTTTACCCAGATGATTCTTCTCAATACTTAATCTTTCCGTACTCTCTTGCGGCAGGCAATCATCTAAAGAATCAAACATGGCTGCATAATAGTGCAAAGACTCCATGAATCTTGATATAAAATTTCTAGGGTTTCGGCTTCCTTCTTGTTCTACCAAGATTACAATGGAGGGTTTGAGTGAATGTACTGAGTTTAATGCCTCAGATATCTTCAAATAATTGTTCACAGTGTTTAAATGATAGATTAAATTCACAGCAACAGTTTCATTTTTCTTCTTCCTCAAGTTAACCAGTTTAGACCCTCTTATCAATCCTTGAAACTCAAACACAAGATTGCGAAAACCCTTGGAGAAACTTACTAATCTGTTCTCAGTTTCCTGCAATTCCTCGATGCTCCTTCCGAGTCCTGTTATTCGAAGAGATATTCGATTACCAGTCGTTGCTTTTTCGGATAGAGATTGAACAAGAGAAGGCCATTGAAATCCGTACGAGACATCGAAGTCAATTACATGCAACGCACGGTTGTTATTGTCCTCCTCCCTTTCAAACGTCTCAATGATAGCTTGATTTGCAGTGAAATGAGCAAATTGGAAATACGGCGAAACCCGATACAGATCTGTAAATGCTAGAAACTCTTCTTCATCCGTTGGTTGTTTCATGATCAAATCGTAAAAAGGAGATTTCCTGGTGAGAAGTCTTGCGGATAGGCCGTCTGCAAAATAAGCAACAACCCTTTGCACAGAATCACCAGTTAACAAAACGCTTTGATATAGTTCAGTGAGATTCTCTATGGCCAAGTCGACGTTGTTCTCGTCAACAGCTGTTGCTGTTATCAGCAGCAAATGAATCAAATGAAGACCTTTTCCATCTTCCACAACTCCGTTCTTTTTATGGTCTATCAGCTTTAACATTTGTTCTCTCATTTGAAGAAGACTGAATATTTTCCCTTCACAGCCTTCGTATTCATGATTTAAGGAGTGGAAAGAAGCCCTAGTTCTTTTCCTCTTTCTACAAGAATCTGCAACAATGGCTAGGCTAAGATTCAGAAACTCCTCTTCATCTGTTTCTTCCATGGGATAAAGACAGAGTAAAAAAGAAGCTAATTAATTCAGGACATGGGGGAGATAAGAATATGGTTCAGCTTTTAAGGGAGTAAGCGGGGATGGGAATAATTCATAGAAATTCCTCTGTGTCATTACATGGGAATAGAACCAAAAGGCATACAAAGAGGAGCGAGGAGAGTAGCGGAGATTTTTTTTTGTTTAATTTATTTTATATAATATCCTTTATGTCAAATCTTAACTTTTAGGTCAGTTAATGTTTTCATAATTTTTTTATTTTTTATCTCAAACATTAAATAATTATCCAAAAATAACAATAAATTCTTCGTATAATAATACAATATAAGAATTGCATAATATAATTTTAATTTTATCAATAAATAAAAGTTGGAATCATATGATATATAAATTATAAGTATCACAATTCCATGCTGTATTTATTTTAAAGATTGTTAGCAAGAGTCTCTATCAAATTATTGATACACAATATTTGTCAGAAATTTGTGAATAAAATTTTCTTTATACCATAAATTTATTTTAGATACAAATATTAAACTCGACTGAAAATAAATAAATGATAATTACTTTTAATTACTAATTAATATGGGGTCTTTTTATCTCGTGAATACATACTAAATATTTTTATAAAAAAAAAAAAAGAGCAGATAGATAAGAAGGGTATCTTTTGATGGTTAAAGAACGAGTACTGTCTTTGGTCAAGAAAACATGTTGATGTTTTGAATTTCATATATAAATATGAAATGGAAGCAACTGAATTTGATCCGGATGCCTTCCTTGCTTGCTTCCCAAGACTTGAAAAAAGACACATGAAGTCGACAAAAAACAGCGGGGAAAATGTGGAATCCAACCTACCGTCCTCCAAGACTTGTCCTTATTTTCTTCTTCTAGATGCCATAACATAACAATTATTCTTTAATTAATTAATTGTCTAATTCATAATTTCCTGCCTAAACTAAAATCTTGTCTACTATATTCACTCTTCTTTACTATGTGTTGAAAGTGATTTCTTAACATATATATAACATTTACAAATAGAGACATGACCTGGCTAGATAGCTAGCTACTATAATATCACTTGTTAGTATTAATTCAAAGAAAAATATCTCACAATCAATCAAACGCATTTATATTTTAATTTTACTGCTAATGCTTATAATTCTAGCTATATGTGTATCTCATATTGATATATAGTTATATGGGGTAGGATTTGTGGTATTATAACTTTTACAAAACTTGTTATACAATCTGTCAATCATTAAATTGATAAGTATTAAATTTAAATTTAATATGTACAATTAATGTACTATATGAAATGTAGTCTCAAGCATATAAATATGTATAAATGCAAGTCTAATAATAAATTAAATTGTTATATGAAGTTATGTTGGTACTCTGGCTCTAGTATATTTTGAGCAAGACTTGTCATGTAACATAGAAGTTGTTTTTATCTTTATGATTTAGGTTTCATTTAATATTCAAGTATTGTGACTTCAAATTAGGATCGATAATACCATAGATAAAATGTAAGTAATACAATGAGTGAATCCCACTAAAAATTAGTGTTGTCAAACACTTTTTACCTTCACTTTCAAAATATATTAAAAGTACCATAATTTCAAATAGAGCCTTAATCTAATGGTTGTTATAAAAGAAATTTTAAGAAAATGTATTCGCACCAAAATTTGAGATAGATATTTTGAAAATAATCTTTAAATACAATCATAAAAATTAATTTAAACCATAAGGGCATGTTTCATTTGAAAAATGGAAAAGAATATGGAGAGGAAAGAGAAAATGAAAAGAAAGGAGAGAGGAAAAGAACGAGTTTTTCATTGTTTGTTTACACCATGAAATCATCAACGGAAATGAATTCATTATTTTTTACTTTAACAAAAATAACATTTACTTCTAATTTTATTGATATTTATTTAAAAATTAAATTTTTTAGTTATTTCTTACTTTTATTTTTAAATTTTAATTGTATTTTATTAAAAATAATTATTATAATAAATATATTTTGTTAATATTCTTAAATATAAATACACGTTATATTAATTCATTTTATTTTGTTTGGAAAAAAATACTTATTTCTATTTAAATAGTTTATGCATTTCATAATTAAAAAAAATTAAATTAACTTTAAATTTTATTTTTAAATATAAAATAATCGAATCCTATAAATTTAGTAGGTAATTTAGTAACAAATATTTAACTTATACTATGTAAATATATTTATTGATTAAAAAATATTTTATATTTTAAATGCATCACTCAGTTTTTTTTTTTTTTAATTCATAAGATCAATTTCATATGAATTATCATAGATAAAATGGTTTTGAGTACAATTTAAATTTGATATTCATATATTTAAGTGTCTTTAATTAGTTTATTAAAAGTGTACTCAACTTTCAATAATATTTATGAAATTATTTTATAACTATCAATAATATTACTTTTATCTTATTTTATTTGGTAGTCAGTTTGTCTTTAAAAGAATTGAAAAAAAATAAAAATATAATTGCATCAATAATATTTTTATATAATGAAAATTAAAATTATCAAATAATATGATTAATTGTATGAATTAGTATAAATATAAGGTTATAAAATAAAATTATAAATTAATATACATATGAAACACATAAAAATATATATTTATAATTAGAATGATGACAAAAATAATAATAATAACTACAATTTAATAAGATGGTGTTGGATTTTTATAACACAAATAAACACTAATGATGATAAATTAATTTTTGATAAAATAAACTAAAATGATATTATGTTAATAATTATAAATTATTTTTTAAAATTTTATATCACAGTTTTTAAATATTATTATAGAATTATTATATATAATTAAAATAATTTGATAATTAATTATTTAAAAAATTAGTTAATTAAAATATTATATGAAATTAATTAAAATAATAAAATCATAATAAAATACATAAATAGAATAAAATTAGATATTTAATTATTTAAAGGGGGAATCATGATTCTTTATTTTTGGGAGAGAAATTATAACTCCTCAATTTGAGCATTAAGAATTCCTAAAAAATCGTTTTCCCACCCTACTCTTTTAATTAAACAGAGTAATGATTATTTCTTTGAGAATTTCTTTCATTTTTCCTTTAGTTCCTCTAATTAAACAAATCATAAATACAATCATGCATTAATAATTATCCCAAGTGGCTAATGTATAACTAATTAATAACAAAATGATACTTTCAACTTACTGTGTGACTAATCGGACCCAACCCTGCCGTCATTACGCAAAAATTCAAATTGGAAGACAATTTATTTATATTTTTGATAATTCCAACTTTTTGCCGGAATCTTAAAATAATTTTAATTTATATAAAAGGTTAATATAAGAGTGTATTCCTCAAAGTACGGTACCTTTCCCACTTGCTCTTCAATGTATTGCTTAATTATAATATTTTAATTAATCAAAATCCTTATTAATTAAATTATATATATATATATATATGCATGGCTTCTTGCCTTTGTCTTTATTATATATATATATATATATATAAAGTATTTGTAATATTCTAAATGCAATTAATGTTATAACGTTGAAAATGGCTGTTGCCGATGGAATATGATATTGTATAAGTTAAGAATTGAATTGTTGTTGCATCGTATTTGCTGTTTGAACGAGTCCCAAGAAGAATTACTTCTCCACATATCCTCAACAATTTACTTGGAGGGATCTTTCCATTCTCATTGTTTTTTGCTCTCGTGTTCGTTTTCATCAATGACATGTAAACTAAGGAGTAGATATAACATGTGTTTGGATTAATAATTCATGGGCTATATATATGTCGTTGTATAATATAATTATTAAACATTAAATATAAATTTTTATTCTTAAAAAACATAATTTTATTGATTTTGACATGCTAAAAATTAATTTCTCTTCCTACTAATCTAGGTCTAAAATTTATTTATTCTAATTTTTGCATAATATGAGATGAAAATTTTGACATATTAAACTTATAGGGTTAGGCTTAAAATTTGTATGAATGCTCGTATAAGTAAGTACATAGTTTTATTAATGGAAGCCAATTTAGAGGATATGGATTGGATGCTGCCTCGTTCACTACGAGGTTGACATATGGCAACTACCTGGATATTCCAGTTTTAAAAGAAAGAAGGAAAGAAATTGTGAATTGCATTGCATGGAGCAGCGATTTACTCAACATTTCACGTACGTAACTACTTACGGCCAATTTGTCCTTAACAGATGACTATATCATCTCATCTATGACTATTTCTTATATCTATTTATGTAAACAAGAGTCGAGAAATAAATTCATTCGACTATTCTTATCAATACAAGTATAAGATTATTCCCATCAAATCAGATCGTGAGAGTGTTCTGACTGAAAGAGCAGCAACAACAAATATAATAATAAAATATAAATATAAATTATTGCTTCAATTTTTAGGTTATGTTAATTATACCGGCGTAAGTATACTCTAAAATTCTCTTATGGTTACAATGATTTTGTTAGAGTATTATTATTAT